>JAIGNY010000317.1:1847500-1867500 GCA_020152595.1 Chiridota heheva
TTGTACAAAATTGACTAGGTGGGGGGAGGCACCATGTAGATCACTGCAACATTGGGAGTGGGGGTGGAGGGGGTGGGGATGGGACAACTTGTCCAACTCTATGCCATGAAAACAATCACAGGACCACCATGTTTTGCTTAGAAAATATAAGAACAAAAAGTACATCCATTGATTCACTGTATTTGCAAATTGAACCAAACAAATTACTATTCAACAATAGGTTTATACCACCCAGATTTGATATATACTGCCTAAAATTAATTAATGCCACCCAAAATTAATAAATGCGGCCCAAAATTAATATATACCACCCAAAAATAGGCCATATTAATTGATACTGAGAATAACTTTCCATATAACTATTTTTGGGAGGTTTTCTCATTAACTATTTTTCAATGGTATAAACTCATTTTCCTTTTAACTATTGTTTGGGAGATATAAGCTGATTTTTCCTTTAAGTATTTTTGGGAGATGATATAATTGTATAAACTAATTTTGGGCAGTTTGGCATTAATTTTATGTCCCATTCTTGTCTTTTTGCCCAGTGTGCCACCCATAAAATAAATATAAAAACATGTTGTCGATGTCTGCTGATATAACCCATCCATTTCATTTAATATTTGTCTAAATTAAAGACATAGATGATCTGCTATTTCAGGGATCAATACTGAATGGATGATTATGCATATGGAAAGGATTTGCATACTAAATGAGGTGAGGGGGAGTCACAAAATCAAATTTGCCCACCAAAAGTGTGTGTGTGGAGGATGGGTGGGGGAGGATGAAGGGGAAGGGGAGGGGAGGGGAGAGGGGTGTCACTAAATCATGCTGAGATACAAAAGATCATCATAAGAAAGATAGAAAAACAGAGGTGGAAAATGCCTCCCTTGCCACCCCCATTATCCTACCTATCTATGCATCATTTGGGGATCCCCTCCACCTCCGCCACACACTCATTTTTTGTGTGGTAATTTACTGTATCTTACTATGATAAGATGATATTCGTGAGGCAAAATTATTCTAACTTGTACTTCCCCCTCCCTCTCCCCCCTCCCCCCCCCTCATTTCTCACTTTCACTTTCGGCGGGCATATTCCGCCCATGCCAATATTGTGCAGCCTTGACGAATACAGAGGAAATGTTGCAAACAAATGAAAAGCAGAAAAACTTGTTAATTAAGTCCCTTAATTTTGAAAGAGCTCCCTCCTAGTATAAAAATGGGCAGATTCACAACATTCGGTGTACGTGATTTGATCCTGTTCATTGCACCATTCAAAATATATAAAATATTGTAAGGTCTACAATAGTAAATCTAGGATATTTTGACCAGATAGGCTTTTGTGTTATAGGTATAAATTGTATGCGGCATGTTTCATGTTAGGAAGAAAAAAAAATTACACATACATTTGCACACATCTCAACCATTTCCGTACGGTTGCCCTGAGCATGCAATCAAACAGCATCCTTGTTAATCTTTTTTGATTAATGGAGTGCTCCCTCGCTTACTCATAAAGAGGTCTTGAACAGAATCATTCAGGGTTGCCATTTCGCCAAATTGGACCAAATTTGGAACTCAATTTAAGTAATTTGGCAACGGAAAATAATTTCTGTCGCCAAATAATTTTGTTGGCATGCACACATAGAAATATCTGCATCCACATAAAAAAGAATTGGCACCTTGTCAATTTTGGGGAAATATCCTTTTTTGGGTTGAACTTTTTAGGAATTTTTTAAAATTTTAAGGACATGATATATTGGAAAATGTTGGCATTTTTTTTCTTTTTTCTTTAAAAATGATAATATAGATAGATATCAGTATACCCAACATTTTAAGGATTAGCTTAGTGGTCAAGCAAGTTCATTTTATATGAAAGAGGACGTAAAATAAAAGATTAAAAATGGTGCCGTGAAGAAAGCATTAACAAATCTTATTCCGTTAAGGTGATCAGGTTTAAACTGAGCTCTGTATCGTGTTTGTAGAAATGACTGGTTTAGCAAGTCTATTAAGGCAAGTTGGTGCCCTCATCGTCATATCTTAACTAATGCATTTTAAAGAAAAGATATTTTAAAGTTTTGTACCATTTGTGTACAACTGAAATCAGACTAGTTGTGACATCCTCAGATTCCTTGAGTCAAATTTTTTATATACCTATTATATTTTTTCCTGCAATTATATGGCTAAAAGATCTATTAGATATGACACGAAAATAGTGATAAAGGCTCGAGGGAAAATGATTAGAATAAGAAATAACCTGAATAAATTTTCTGTAAAATGCATTAACAATTAACAATCCCGATGGGTCGACAATCAGTGAGTTCACACCTGGTTATCAAAGCCGTGGCTATCTTGGTATAATGTCCAGCACTGGATGCTTTCGGGACGTTAAACCTTGCTATGCTATGCTAATTGTTTAAAATGTGAGGATGAGGGCATCAACCTTTTGTAATAGACTGACGACACCAGTCTTTTCTAGAGATACATTTCCTTGACCTGTTAATGCAATAAGATACTGGAGTATTTTCTTCATCTGGGATAATCTTATTAACATTAAGACAGTTAGGAAACCAGTCCCCCTCCTCACTGACTCAATAAAGTTTACTTTATTAAATGCCCGATCTCTTTGTAATAAGTCTCTTGCAGTGAATGAGTTTATACAGGAACACAAACCAGACTTTGCACTTATCACTAAGCCATGGCTCAAGGATAACTTTCAAGTTGTTATCAATGAAGTTACCCCCTCTGGTTATAAACTTCTTCATGTTCCCAGACCTGGTAAGGCTCGAGGAGGTGGTGTGGCCCTTGTTTATAAGGACCCTTATTAGTGTAACTGTATTGATTCTTCAATAAATGCTACAACATTTGAATATATGGAAGTTTCCTGCCGCAGACCATCCCTTTGTATTGTCATTATTTACCGCAAACCATCCTCAACTTCAAATTCTGGCTCAGGAGTATCACTTATGGATGAGTTCATGCTTCTGATGCAATACCTAGCCACTAAACCAGGCCGTCTTATAATTGGAGGTGACTTCAATATTCACTTTGAGGATTTGACTTGTACTGGTGTGACTGATTTCTGTGACATAATGGAGAGCACTAACTTGGAGCAACACGTAAAGGTTGCTACTCACATCCATGGCCACACACTCGACCTTATCATATCTCGTAAAGCTGACAATGTCGTCCTTGACAATGCCAAAGTCTCTCCCAATGCTCTCTCTGACCACTATACTATATCCTTCAATATTCGTGAACCTAAAGAACCTCCCTCTCACCAGCTTGTTACTCTTAGAGACTTCAAGTCTATGGATATCTCACAGTTTGTAGAAGACCTGTCTCCTGCACTCACCAAGGCCTGTGAATCTTCAGATCCTACATCACTGGTCAATGATTTTAATGATGCTGTTAGGACCAATCTCGAGAATCATGCTCCAACAATTACTCGTGTACTCAAAAGAAAAAGTGCACCATGGTACTCCATAGAGATATACCGCCAACGACAACTTAGGAGATCCCTTAGGAGGAAGGCAGACAAGCAACCCTCAGATAAAAACCTGAATTGTTACAAATCTCATTGCCATAAACTCATTGAGAACATTAGACAGGCAAAGTCTGATTACTACACTGATGCTTTAGCTTGTGGAGATCAAAGAACAACTCATTATGTTGTCAGCTCCCTTCTTAAGTGTAACAAACCAAAACTCCCAAATATGGGATGTAATCAGACTCTTTGTGACAGCTTCAGTGGCTTCTTTAATTTTAAGATTAACACAGTTGTAAATGAAATATCTGATTTGGTTGCAACGGAAGGGCTATGCAGACCTATCATTCCACCTAAGTGTCTACCTTCTGTTGTGCTATCTGATTTTAAGTTAATAAGTTGTAGTGATATGAAAGATATTTTTCAAGCTGCTCCTAACAAAAGCTGTGGTTTGGATACAATACCAACATGGCTTCTAAAAAAGTGTATGACATGCTTCCTACCTCACTTGTGTAAGATTGTGAATTCGTCCTTGTCCTCTGGTGTCTTCCCATCTGCTTGGAAGACAGGTTTAGTTATCTTAATTCTTAAAAAACCATCACTAGATCCTAATAACCTTGCTAATTACAGGCCGGTTTTAAATTTAAACTTTGTCAGTAAACTTGTGGAGAGAGTTGTTTTACATCAGTTATGCAATCATATTTCTGATCAAGGTCTGGATAGCAAAATGCAGTCGGCCTATAAAGCAAGACATAGCACTGAGACTGCTCTAATGAGAGTTCAGTATGATATAAGTGCACAACTTGACAACAATCAGGCAGTTATGCTGGTACTCCTAGATCTCGGTGCTGCTTTTGATTCCATCAATGTTGGTTTACTTCTTGACACCCTTGACAAACGATTTTTCATAAGGAGCCTTGTTTTGGATTGGGTAAAATCATACTTAGCTGACAGGTTTCAAAGAGTCAAGGTTGGCAATTTTTCTTCTTCCCCAGTGCCCCTCAAATATGGTGTCCCACAGGGGTCTGTTTTGGGACCAATTTTATTACAATGTTCATTGCTCCTTTGTCTGATCTCATTGAAAGTCATAATGTCATGTACCATCAGTTTGCTGATGATGTACAACTTTATATACCATTTGATCCCTCCCTCACTGGAGATGGTGACCGTGCCAAACTTCAACTCTCCAGTTGCATATCTGATATTCGTACCTGGATGTTGACAAGTATTCTGAAGCTCAATGATGATAAAACGGAATTTATCATCTTCTTATTCACTTACCATAGGCATAAATATGGATTGCATAATATCTCACTGCAAGTTGGCACGGTTGCAGTCCCTGGATCTGACTATATCAGGAACCTTGGGGCCTATTTTGATAACAGTTTATTAATGTCTAAACATGTGAATCAGGTGTGCAGCAGTGCCAACTTTCACTTATGGCAGTTGCGTAAAATAAGGCCTTACCTTACTCATGATGCATGTAAGTGTGCTGTTCAATCACTGGTAATCAGCAGAATTGATTATGCTTCTGGTTTACTGAGTGGTTTGTCAGGTGGCCTGTTGAACAAACTTCAACTTGTTCAGAATACTGCTGCAAGACTGATCTCTGGCATAGGTATAAGATCTCATATTACTCCTATAATTTCCCATTTGCATTGGCTCAGAGTACAGTCACGAATTAGGTTTAGGCTTTATGTTCATCTTTTCAAAATTCTCCATGGTCTTGCACCAATTTATCTGTCTGAATTAAATTCATCTGTATGTCCCAGATCCCAGACTTAGGTCTGCCTCTAATGGCCCACTGATAAGGAGACAGTATGGCAGCAAACAAGTTAGTCGTTACAACTTTGCTGTCACTGGATCATCTCTCTGGAATGAGCTGCCTGTCCACATCAGATCTGCAAGAGACATCAATTTCAAGAAGCAATGGAAAACACACCTTTTTACCCAATAATGTAAAGCGCTTAGTTTTGTTCTCAATATAAGCGCTGTATAAGCATCTATATAATAATAATAATAATGATAATAATAATAATAATAATAATAATAATAATAATAATAATAATAATAATAATAATAATAATAATAATAATAATAATAATAATAATAATAATAATAATAATAATAATAATAATAATAATAATAATAATAATAATGATAATAATAATAATAATAATTTTGTTTCTATTAAAGTCCTCTTTCATATACAACAAAACTTGCTTTACCACTGCCAGTGAACTAATTCTTTAAACACAAATGGTCAAGTAGTTTTACAACTACTTTAAATTAAACGCCTAATATCTCCAATATTATGAAATGACGTACACAGCAATTGAGTTGAAATTGGCCAAATCCTTCTAGTTATGTTGTATAGCCATGTCCCAACAGTGGTTTTGGGGAATATAAACATTGGAATTTGAGCCACATAAAGCATATATACATATTGTTTCCAGAGACGGGGGATAACCAGGGGTAACTGTGTCAAAATTTTTGAAGACAAATTTCTCACGCAATTTCTAATTTAATTAGAATAAGTGTGGAGATAAGCATTATGCAATGCAAGTTCCCCCTCTCCCATTGCACTGTGGCAGTGATTTAACTTGAGTTCCCAAATAAGTAAAAATTGTTGGGGGCGGTTGAAAACTTCGTTTTCTGGCATATCTGGGTGCAGTTGGAAGCACTGTTTTTCAGAGGCGGCGGAAAATACCGTTTTATTGGGCGGAAAGCACCGAAAACATTGTTTTTTGAGAATGGAAAACACCGTTTTCTGGGAGTGGGAAACCCTGTTTTCTGAGGCGGAAAAAACGTTTTCCGGGTACCAAAAACACCGTTTTGGGGGGCTGAAAGTGTTATGGTGGAAACTAACAGTACTCTACCTAATTAATAACATCTAAATGAACAGAAATAAGTTTTTATTAACTAAAATTCACTGTGGGCTGAAACTTTGAAGTGAAGTTTCATGTAAAAATGATAATGATAATGATGCACATATATAAAACTAAACATATCTTTTTACGAAAGTGTCGCTTTGAAAGCGTCGATCGTGTAAAATTCAAATAAAAGAAAAAATGGAAAATTTCTCTTTGAACTCCCCCGGATCTCACCAGCACAAAGTTCATAAGAGGTTTGTTTTGTTTTTATCGGAAAGTTCCCAGGGTGCAATGTTTTGTTTTTAAATGACGTCATATCAAAACTAAAAGCACAAGGACAAAAATATATGGCAATCTGTCTGGACATCGGATATTCGGAATTTGACAATTTTTCATACTTTATTTGAAATAAACGTTGGATCACTCACTGCGTAAGGTGGTAAATAGTTTCTTCTGTGTATGTAATGTTATCTTTTTCGGTATTTTATTTAATAAAATAGTCTTTGCATGGGTATTTATCAAGTCAGATCTGACGAGCTCGTCGTGTCGTAATTGCGTTGTAAAGTGAGTCTTTGTGAAGTTTAGGCCTAGGCCCTACGTTATCCGCGCCGCACACACTGTAGTGTAAAGGCCGGTACACAACGAAGGCGACGCGGGGAGCGATTTTTTAAACAAAATTGAATAAAATAAAGAAAAAGAAACATTTTGACCTCTTGTTTTCAGAGAAGCATCGTCATTACATGGCTATACAGATGATAACTGAAAATTGATTGAACGGGCCTTTCTATGCCCATTAAAGCAAAATTAGCATCGCGACAGAAAATCGTGCCCCACTGTAGCAAATTTCTCCACAGTTTTCCACAGTTGAGCAAAAAAGCATTTCCAACAAATTTTCCAGTAACATCAGAAAGCCTCAATTGTAAACTTCATCGTGTGTAGGCAAAAAGTCATAGCATCTTAAGTTATAATATTTTGTGTCCTGTATGATTATCTAAAAATCGCTTGCCGTGTCACATTCGTTGTATTACGGCCTTAAGACTTGCGGTTAACCAAGTTGTAACGTTAGTATCAACAGATGACATGATGTTGTGCTCAGCTTGGTGGATCCGAATTTTATCCACAGAATAACTTGATTTTAGTTATTTTCATAAAGATTGAGAAATTATTGTTTCAAATACTGTTTTTTGGAGTAAATATTATACAGGTTCACTCTCGAAAAATACCCCCTGACTCGCGAAAAATACCCCCTGACTCGCGAACTTCCAACGTGAATGGTGTAATGTTAGGCCTCTAACATTAAGTTATTATTGAATCCAATGTAATTTTGGAGCTATACCTCTAATTCTTTCATAGCCCATAGTCGTAGTGGATATACCGTCGTTAATTCCGGTTAATTCTATCCTTTGAACTAATGTTAGAGCATTATGTCAGTTTTGCTTGGCGCTATTTGATGTTGTTGTAATTGTATATTTTTACATAAAACGAATATTCATGCCCAAATCAAGTGACCCATGAATGTACGTGTATTGAAAAAACTGAACAACGTACTGTTCAAGCAAAAGTCAATGGGCTACAACACGCATCCAAAAATGTTGCACTAAAAATTTAGGGCAACTTAAATTGTGATATAAAAACTTTCTTACTTTCATCTAAAAATTCAACCATATATACTTTGATTCCTTCTTTAGTAATCCATTGAAGAAAATTTATGACAGGCCATTTGGAAGACAAAGTTTTTTCTCATTAACAAAATAGTTTTGAAAAAAAATGATATGCATTTAACCAAAACAACGTATGCACGCTTCCATCTATGATCGCTAGCACAAACCAAAATGCAAGAGCGTTCGCAAACAATAGACACTTTTTTGGATGGCATCCCAATTTTTTGTGAAACGTGTTTGCGCATACATATCTATTACCGTGTGTTCTCAGCTCCAGGCATGTCGTACGCGTATATACCACATAAATAAAAGACAAGTTGTCACTCTTTTGAGTAAATGAATATAACAATAAGGTAACTCGAACCAGTAAGGTGTATTTTTGTGAGGTGTATTTGGTCTCCTTTCCAAAACCAGCATGGAGAAAGCAGCAAGAAGTTTGGGAGTAATACACTTGTCAGCTGTATGACTCACCCCTACTACTACCCCCGGTGAGTCATTGACATAACAAATAATGTGCGTCATTGTACCAAATTGTCAGTCACCAGAGTGACTCGGGAGTGGATAAATTTACTTCAGACCCATTGACTTTGTACAGAGGTGATTAATTTGGGGTAAGTCATTTCACAAAAAATGTCAGTCATCTAAGTGACTGATGGGTGCGTCAATGTACATGTTTTGCCCACCCACTGTGGGGCAATGACTCACCTTGTCCGGGTGTGTAGGGGTGAGTCACACAATTGACAAGTGCCTAACAGAAGCAAGTAATTAATAAGATATTCCATTTTTAAATCAATCTTGCACGTGACTCAATTTTGAATGTATTCTCCCATCATCAAAAGACCATCGCGTGAGCGCCCTTGAAAAGTTTGTGTGTGCTCTCATTTAATCGTGTACACCCGTGCGATACAAGTACACAAATACGCAGTTAGTCATATTATATGCAGTGGACAAGCAGTACTGGCGGACAGAGAGATTTTTTGGACAACTTTTCTAAAAAATGTTACTCCGCATTGGTTTCAAGACTTAAGTTGATTTAGGTTATGTCACACTATTGTCTAACAATATTTTAAACAGTAAGCAAAGTTTTGAACTAATTCATAAATGAATTTTTTATCATTCTGAGAAACAAAAATTAGAGTGCTCTGTTCAACTTGGCCATTTAAAATTGCCGTTGGATTGCATACAGTATGCTGCCTAGCTAATTTTCATGTGGAAGTAGTCGATGTTCATGTATTTTTTAAGAACGACACATTGATGTTTTTTAAGTTTCTTGGTTGTAGTTGTAGTTATACATTTTGTTCTCCAAAGTTTGGAGTCTTAGTCCTACTGACTTTTTTTGTTTTTTGTATTTTTAGGGGGGCCTGTGTGGACAGTAGTGTTGCCAGGGTTTTTCATTTGGGGCATCATTTAGGAGGAAGAAAATGAGGGGTACTAAAAATGTGCTGCTTAAAGGTAGTACTGCACATGCTTTGTGTGTGCGAAATGGCGTCGGGCCAAGGGGCTCGCTAAAGCAGTGAATTTTTAAAGGAAATTTCACTGGGCGACCACAATACAGATCATCCCTGGGGCAATTGATGCGAGGCATGAAAAAACATTCAACGGCGCCGATATCTGTTGAAGTTGGCGCTGAAACGTTTTGAAGTTGGGGCAAAATATGTATCAGCATAGGGTCTAGGGACCCGTTTAAGGGCCTGTTGAGGTCGAGGTGTGAAGCTCTGGTTGGGGGGGGCATTTCCCCCGGAAGCTCTACGGTTTTAGCGGATTTGGGGCTAAAAAATAGGCTTATATTTAACTAAATTTTGTATGTTGCAGCTCTTACAAATTCAATGATTATAAATTGAAGATGCCAACCCAATAGCCAAAACTCCTGAGAGAATTGGAAATTCCTGGTTAGGAGGTAAAATTGAGAAATTATTAAAATCATATTGAACAAATTTAAGTGAAATTTGGTCAATTTGGTAAAATTGCCCCACATCCCTTGCCCCATGTGGGGCAAGGGATAGGATGTCATGTGGGACACGGGTGGGATGTCATGTGGGACATGGGATGGGATGTCATGTGGGACATGGGGTGGGATGTCATGTGGAACATGGCGTGGGATGCCATGTGGGACATGGGGAGGGATGCCATGTAGGACATGGGATGCCATGTGGGACGTAGTGTGAGATGCCAATTTTATAATTGGCCGGGTCATATGATATGGGTGTCAATTTGCATGGGCATGCGAACCATGAGGGTATTTACCGTTTTATACTTACAATGATAATAATTCCTCTGAAATTCATTGTTTCAAACTTTTATTATCCAATCATCATCATGATTGTGCGTGTACAGTAACAGTACAGTAAAGCACTGTCGGTTATGATATCATCCAGGCATTTTGTACATCCGGGAAAAATTTTCAGTAAAAACATTGCAAAATTTTGTGCACAAATGAACACTTCATTGGCCATTGCATGACACATTTGTTCGCAAACTTCAAAAATATTTTTTCTACAATATTTCCATCAACTTTACAACAATTTCCGGAGCAATTGCAGAATACCCTGCATTCCTGGTGTATAAGAATTAAGGGCAACGGGGACACACTGTGTCAATGTTGTTGATGTCAAATTCTGCTAAATTGCATTTAGTAGGAAATCGAGATTAAATAGGGATATGCTTGGCTACATGTGAGGGCGTGACAAAGTTTGTGCTACAGGAAGGAACTCAATAAATACTGGCTTTGGGGGCTACAGGGCTACAATGCCATTTTTTAAACGATACATACTGAAAGGGAGGTAGGTAGTTCAGTTGGATGAGCATACAACTGAGATGTTGGAGATTCCAGGTTTGAATCCAATGTTAATTTAACCCGCGATTTTGCCACAGGTATGTAGAACGATACACTGACATCAAGCGCAAGGGTTTGTCTTCTGCATCATTCACACCTTCAACCCCCACTCGACCTTTGTGAAAAGTGGACAATGGTTGGGTGGCGCTCACCATTTCTCGGGTGAGGATGTTAAATGGCAGTCCCGACGGCAAGGTTCTGCACCCCCTACCTGATTCTCTGATACTTCTTGAAAAGAGCAAGGTGAAAATCTGATGTTCATCCACTCACTTCTGTCCCGGTCAAAATATCATGTTGACCCATGGACAGGGCGTTTATCTGCAGTATTTGAAGCTGCACTTAATTGGGAAAAGAATGTCAGTTGGCTACAGGGGCTACAGTGCAAACATTGATCAATCGAGAGTGAAGGGCTACACTGGGGAAGACTGTGAGATAAAGTAGATACAGGAGCTACACTGGACGTTTACTTCCAGCATAGCCTTGCTATGGTGGTAACCTCCAATAACGTGGGGTATTTTGTGCCAATTTCCTACACAAATACTAAAGAGAAGGTAGAGATTTTGGCTCCTAAAGGTGACCGATTCTGCACTTGCTTTCACGGATAAACATGGTTGTTAATCTCTTATGCACGTAGGACGTTATTCCAAATAATTGAATTATAGTATTCGTTCATCGGGGCATTTGTACATCTGGAACTCTTTGTCGGTGAAAACATTGCAAGGGTATGTGCATAAGTACACATCTGCTTTTCCCTTCGAATGCATGATACATTTGTTTTCAAACATCTTTTCTAAGATATTTCCAATTTAAATTGACCACTTTTAAAATGGTAAACTGCTAAAGGTACAAAGAATACAGGTTCACACTCAAAAGTATATAGCCCAGGTGGCAGTGCGGTTCTGAGCCTATGCTGCATTAACTCATACATGTACATGAATATGCTAGCTTTGTACAGTCAAGTCAACCTACGATCGTGTTGCCTCTGCCAGGAAAGAAAACAAGCATGAAGGGTATTTAATACAATCATAAAGGAAATACTTATAAGATTTCAAGGAGAAAAGATACATAATATGGTTGATAAAACCAGTTTGGACTTCCTAAATAAGCTGTCTGATTTGAACAAATAGATAAGAATTGTCCCAGCATATTGTTGTAAATAAGGTCAGGGTCAAATTAGTATTATGTAATGTTTAAGACAACTGAAGTTGGTGCTGAATAAGCACCGGAAACATCACACTTTGAATTCTGATGACTCAATTTCTCTATTTACTTAAAGCGAAAAAAGTTACATTAAGGCAACGAACACAGGAAAGTTTGCATGGACTTTCATGTAGAACATTCCTAAAGAGCATTAATAAACATCAAAATCTGAAATGATAATGTTTGATTGACGCAGGTGAATTCACAAACAAAAAGAGAACAAGGCATACGTTTACATCCTCTGGCAACAGGCTTTCTGGCTGTGCAGCCATCTTTTGCATGGCAATTTTCACAAAGCATGTCTGAGATTATTAAGATGGCTTCATAAAGTGGTTGTGAATTTTGGGCATGAAATTTCTAACATTTAGCTGTGATACCTATAATGGATACTGGATGAAAGGCATTAGACGCCTGAAGGTCCAGATCTGGATATGTCGTTTAAAAGCTGACTAGGATTATAAAGGCAAAACGTTCGCTTACACCACTCCCTCTCCAGTCTGCAAACTATCAAATGTTTCTCCTGAAATTCTGCTCCTTCGTTCACCTGTAGCGATCTCTGCTTGCCTGCTTGCAATATTTTTCTTCTTCTGTTAATGGGGAAATTATTGACCACACATGTTATTGCTGACATAATACTCGTTCAGTGCTATACCCAAGCTATGTGTATATGACAAGTGCTGCATATATAGATTAATAGAATAGCTAATCCCGAGTGGAGTATTTATCTGTTTCAGAAAAATAAATCAACCATGAATTAAAAATTGTGAGGAGAAAAGGGCTTAGGTCTACATATATTTGACTTTTCAACACAAAGTGAAACATTTTGACTTTGTTTTATGCCCACGAACTTGGGCTAATGGATGACAAAAAACAAATAATCTTAGTTCCAACAAATGAAATGGTAATATTGCATGAAAGTAACATATAAGTTAAGTGTTATTTTTTATTTTAGTTAATGATTAATTCTCTCTTTCAACATTATGTACATTCGGCGATAGAATGTATTTCTTTTTATCATAGTAGCAACGTATTTACGTGGTTAATATGCTTTGTCGTGTTGGAAGTTTTCTTCACACGCTAAAATATCAATACCAAGCAGTCTTTGTTGAAAATTGTGAGCTTCTGGTAATAAAAAACTTACCATTAAAAAAACAATTTAATTACACTGGTCAAAACAATTCAACATATATCAAGAGGGTCATTGTTACAAGGCTGACACACAAAGATTTTTTATAGTTCTGTAAGCTTGAAAAATTAACTTGAAATTTCAACTCAAAGAAGATTAGGGTTATTAATCAAGATCTTTTTTTTACTTAGGTACTTATATAGATTTCATAAATGTTTTAGTAAATATTCAAGTGTTCTTAGAAGTCAATCTCGACCCCGTAAATTAATGAAACCCTCAGAACTTCAAGGGACTTCTCTCCTGTGGTCCCCAAAGGGAGTGTTGATAATAGAATTTCACTAGGGCCCTAAAGTGGGCCCCTGGACCCATGCTATGGATATGCATGACACTAGCGGCGTCAACAAATTGGTGCACACTTAGAAATATTAAATACACTCCCATTACTTCAATTTCGACATTAGTTGTTTAAGTTCTTTTTGGCTTTGCTCCACCAAGCTACTAATACCTGAACAGAATTTATATCATCTTAAAGGAACACTAGATGGAAAAGTGAGGGCATATTTTAGAGGGTCCCCAAAAAATTGAATGCTTTTATACCATGCAACATAATAGCAATTTTCTGGTTAATGTGAATTTTCAAGTGACCTTTGCCCTATGTCATTTGTGGGCTATGGAGGCATGAAGTTTATCTGTTGTGGATAATTTATCTGTGAAATTTACAAAAATGAGCGCCCTCACTTTTGGTCTAGTGCTTCTTTAATCTGCTCATTGGTGGAATACGTTTGTCACAAGCAACTTTGAATGGTCATGGATTCACCCTGGTCAGCTGATGTCTTTCAACCAATCAAATGACTTAGGCAGTGCGGGTATACTGTAGGCAGTAGGTAAAGCTTCACCTATTCAAACTAGCATCCAGATTGGTTTCCAACCAGTGCTCCATGACTGGTCAATAAATGGCCATGGGTGTCTGGAGGTAAATACTCAAACAGCCATCTGTCGTGATGCTAATAAACTAGTGCATGGCCAACCAATCAATTCCTAGTATTCGCACAATATATAAATGAATGCATGATTTTTCACACAAAATTTTCTTTGCCATGTTTCTAGCCAATTAGATTGATGAATTTCTTGTATTGATTTAATCTCTCCTCAGCTCATAATGGGTGGGGCAGTAAGTGCAGGAGAGGACAATGACCATCTGGTCGACAACCTGAAAGATGCAGACTACATCAAGACGGAATACATAGAGAAGGTCTTTCGGGCAGTGGATCGCCAGCATTATTATTCAGAAGGTAGGATATCAATGTAAAAGGGGCATAGTCTTCCAAAATTTGAATTACAGTAGGAAAGATTAGATTATGTCTCTTGTACTGTGCCATCTTGTCAGCATGTAGACATGGTTAAAATGATGGTTGTTTGTAGTTCTTGACAGTCTTCTTTTTACCTTACAGCAATATTAGCTTGCAACAAGCTTGCAGCAAATTGCAACATACTTGCAGCAAGCTTGCAACACACCTGCGACACACTTGCAGCAAGCTTGCAACACACTTGCGACACACTGCAAGCTTGCAGCAAGCATGCTGCAAGCGTGCAGCAAGCGTGCTGCAAGCGTGCAGCAAGCGTGCTGCAAGCGTGCAGCAAGCGTGCTGCAAGCGTGCTGCAAGCGTGCTGCAAGCTTGCAGCAAGCATGCTGCAAGCTAGTATTTGGAACAAATTAGCTTGCGCAAGCTAGCAAAACCTATCTGCAAGCTTATGCAAGCTAGCATAAACAGTTTGCAAGCTAACATATTTTATGTTCACATGCGCAAGCTAATGTTAGCTTGTGTAAGCTAGTATATGTTCCAAATACTAGCATTCAGCCACTTGCTGCAAGCTTACAGCATGCGACAAGCTAAAAATTCTGTTACGGTAATATTGATCAGCATAAATTAGACATTGATCAGTCATCATTGAAAGGAAATTATGTTGTGACGTAACCTGCTTAATTTAAAATCTGCAGTCGAAGCACTTGAGAAAAAGTATATTATAAGAATATATGTTTTAATAATAGATGAAGAAGTCACAAATCCTCCCCCCTCCACCCCCTCTCTGAGACACATACACTCCATATGTGACATTGCCTGTGCATCTTTCAACCATTTTTACTGCATCCAGTTTAAGTCTTTTTTTATTTAGATAACCTGAATGCAATTATGTCTCTTTCCCTTTGTATTTGCTGAGGAAGCATATTTTCTAAAGCCAAACAGCTATTACCAAAAGTGCGCATGCATGCTGTAATCGCTGACGATGCCATGTTACCAAGATGTCAGATTTATTAATAATCGTATGGTTTAATCATGGTTTTTCCATGTTGTATTAAAGGAATATTCCCATGAATTTCCATATATATGAAAGGATTAGGAAAGAAAATAGTCTAAAAACCATATTAATATCTTTTTCCGATGAGTTATTACAGTACATTATTACATTCAAAGGTTTCACAAGTGTGTTGAAAAGGGATCTTGCATTGTACAGTGTTATGTCATATCTAAGACAATGTTTAATCTGGAGGGGGACACTTCCTTATGTGAGGTATATATATATATATATATATATATATATATATATATATATATATATATATATATATATATATATATATATATATATATATATATATATATATATATATATATATGTATATATATATGTATATATATATATATACATATATATATGTATACATACATACTCACACACACACAGACACACATATATGCCGCCCGAGCAGCTTCCTTTTTTGCACCATTTTCGAAGTGCAGGTGTCTTTTTTTTAATTATAAAAAAAGTAAATAAAAATCAATAATTTATTTTTATTTTTTAAATGTAGTAAAAAAAATATGATCTTCATCATTTTCGTTGTGCAGGTCCCAAAAATGAGGTTTTACTGTGTTAATTTTGTACTGCTGGTCCATTTTTACAATATTTTCATTGATAACTCATACTGCAGGTATTAGAATTGACTTCTTTTATACTGCGGGTATCAAAATTGTCTAATTTCATACTGTAGTTACCAAAAAATCTTTCATACTGCGGATATGTTTTCAGTTGGTGGGCTGCATATCCCTTACCCACTTTTAGTATGAAGTGAATATTCCTTTTAAATTTTGCACACATGGTTTGCATAATTCATAAAACGGTTTTGTAATTGGTGGAATATGATAGGAGTCATGTGAATGATTAATAGAGATATATTGCATCTTTTTTTTTCTTGCAAATATTGACACAATGTCTGCTTCATGGATTGCGTTGAGGTTCTTAGAGGTCAAGGAATGTTTTAAATAACAAGGAGAAGGTTTAATGCAAATAAGACAATGTAAAATGACATACTTGCAAAGGTAGAGGCAGCATTAGCTAAATTGATTTAAAATCCACTAAAAATAAATGAAGAAAGCAAAATATTTCATCAAAATCAGTTAAATGTAAGTATTTTACAGCTTTTGGAAGATTTTTGTGCAAGTATGAGCAAATATGCAAATTTTTGTGTTACTCTTGTGATGTATGAATGGGACATAGTCTCTATTTTCTTATGTAAATCTATTGTTTTTAACCCTCTGCCATTGCTCTTTGAAAAAGCGAAGATAATTCTAATGAGGAGGATTTTATCTTTACCATACCCAACAGCGCCAGAAAGTTTTTTTAGTTAATGGGGGGGGGGGAGGTGGGCAAGCATATATCAGCGGTGGTCTATAGGTTATGGTGGGGTCCAGGAGTAAAGCCCCAGTAGGGGCCCAGGGGGAAAAGCCCCTGGAAGCTCTGTGGTTTAAGCGGATTTGACACTAAAAATTATGCCTAATCTGAATTTTGCATGTTGCAACTCATACAAATTAAATCATAAGTTGAAGATGCCAACCCAACAGAGCCAAAACTCCCTTAGAGGATTTTACCTTCCCAGTTGGGAGGTAAAATTGAGAAATTATTAAAATCATACTGAAAAAATTGAACGGAAATTTGGTAAAATTATTGGGACTTTGGGTAAAATATGGAAACATTTTCCAAAAATTGAAGAAACTTGGGCAAATTTCCTGTACATAAAAAAAACTGCCCGTGAATTGGCCAACAAATTCCTGCAAAAAATTAGCAAACCTTAAAGGTATATACCAGTGATTCTTTACAGGCGGCCTACGGGCCAAATCAGGCCCGCCAGACAATCCAATATGGCACGTGAACAGTAGTCGTATTGGAAAAAAAAAATCATAACGATCAATCTGAAAGAGATAGGTAAAAATCTTAAAATACTCGTTTACTTTGGGGTTTTTCTAGGTAGATCAGCAGCTTATAATAATAATATGTGGAACATTTAAATGCGCCTAACAAACAAGGGAACGAAAAATGAATAAATAAATTAAAAAACGAACAAGGAAGCAACAATGTTGATAAAATTACTGGGTGCATCAAAGGCTTTTTTAAAAAGGTGGGTCTTGAGTTAAAAAGAAAATGTTGATCATATCATTACCTTATCAAATGAAATATTATCTTTAGTGCTGATATAGATTGGGCAGTCTTGCAGCTTGTCCAGTGGCATTGCTAAGGGGAGGCACAACATTTTCTTCTTGTCTTCAATTTAATTTTGGAATTTCTATGTTTGATTCTAAGCCATTTTGGGGCATCAAAAACAAGAATTCTGCAGAGCTTCCAGGGGCTTTTTCCCTGGACTGCTACCAAGGACCCCATGCCGGTACGCGCACGCTTTGCGTGCCACCAATAGGCGCCACTTTTATAGTGACCCCCCTCCCATTTTTCTCCTGAACTGCTGTGCCCTCCAAATTAAAATCTCTGGATGCCACTGGACTTGTCAAATGAAGGCGGATAAGAGAATCGCCGACATCTGGTGTACATCCTTCTTATCACACGCGCGCTCTCAGCTTGTTTGTATTCAGGGATTGTTTTGATGGGTTTTGTTTGTCATGTGACGCTGGTTTTGCCATGCAATTGGCCTGCAGCCTGAGGCTGTTGTGAAATGATGGCCCTTGGAAAAAATTTATTCAGAACCCGTGGTATATACCATCTTTAAGACCATATATAAGATTTTTTGGTTGAAGCGTTGATCCAACTCAGCAATAAGTAGATCCAAAGCATGGATGTATTGGTGCCTGAGGTATTCTTTGACAGAGAATGAACTTGAAGTGATTTCTGCGACAAGTAAAAATGGTTTGATTGATTGTTTTCTTATTAAAACTCTTCTGGTTTGTGTCATGTATCAGGTCTATGGTCATCTAAATGGACATTCTGAAATTCACAAGTTAGTTGAATTTGAAAAACAAAATTTAAAGAATTCTATATAGAATTTGAGATGTGTTCCTCTTAGTATATCACAAATTCTGGACAAGTTAACAAATCATGAAATTTTGCTTAGTCATGAATTGAAACCCTTTTTACAAATTTTGAGTTCTTATACAGTGCTTTCCTATGCACTGCTGTATGTGTGTACCCAGAAGAAATTTACAATGTAAACTTTTGCAGCTCAAAGTACAAACATACAGCATATAAGCATGTACTTGTACCCTGTTCAGAATGTTTGGAATGATTCAACTGGGAATCGAATCCGTGACCTTGCTGCTAGAAAGCAGGTACTCTATCAATTGAGCTTACCAGTTGGTGTGGGGCAGTTTTGCATGAATGAACACTTTGAAAATTTAAAACATGTACAAATTAAACAAAATGGGTAAAAATGAGATAAATAAAGAAAATATAATGATAATTATATCAATCTGTTGGTTGCTTTAGCTTATTTTGAACAATAGCTTTAGATAAAAGATATAGTGCACTAAATGGTGCATTATAGTGCACTTCAGAAGTTGCTGACTTGTTAATCGTGTCTTCCGTTTTGGCTGTCCCATCTTTAAACCTCACCTCCCAAGCGTGTTTTCAAAAAAGTGCTGGTAGAGTAAGGGTTAATCAACCCGCGACAAGTGGGCCAACTCAAAAATATATGCAGCAGGGTCCCGGTGGGCAGTCCACTGGGTCACTGAAGCGGAACGAGCCCGACTCTGCTGCTCGGAAGACAGAGGACCCTTCAATAATCAGCCTGTGCTTAACCCTTACTCTACCACGCAGTAATATTATTGCTGTTTTGGGTGTCCCACCTTTGACCTGCGTCTCAAACGCGTTTTCAAAAAAGGGCTGGGTTAATTTAGGCATTTTCTGCATTATTGTACAACTACAAATCGGTGCAGATTAATGCATAGAAACATAATGATAAAGAATACATAATAAAAGGCTGCTTAAACATAAATTACAAGGGATTAATCGGCCATGCACCCCAGTATAGAAAGCTTAGGTGCTTAATGGGCCATGCACCCCAGTGTAGAGGGCTTAGGTGCTTAAACATTCCCGCAGTATGCGGTATCATCTCGCGCTTGTCAAGCGCGAGATGTCTTTGTCATTGGTTCTTCGGTCTTTGTTCACCTGGTACAGTAACATACTAACGCAGTGTAGAAAGTACAACTTACAGACTTACACAAGGCCTAACAACATGTTACAATAACAACAAAGTTACGAAAGTTGGCAAACAGACTTAGTTTGGCAAAATATGATCGCTAATGCAATGGATCCAAACAAAATTCGCTAATATGTCCAGCTTATATACAAAACATGCCAAGATTTCCAAGAAAAAACTATTAATTCTAGGCGTGAAAACTTGATAACCAAGCTGTTTGTTCGTTCATTGCTCACACACACAATCACCGACGCGATAAACTTTACGAAGTTGGCTTGATGTCATAAGTCGTTTCAGATTTGAATATTCATATCAAAGATGCTCCGTACATTTGTGTGTTAGACTAGT
>JAIGNY010000317.1:1870000-2215000 GCA_020152595.1 Chiridota heheva
TGCCCTAACTAATCACTGGGATACTGCTTTTGTCTAGACTATTGTACACTGGGCAAAAATGTCCCTATCCAGCAACCACACATGTTCATGATGTGGATACAGAGCTCTAGTGCTAGAGACTGCAGGGAATTTCATTGTACAATAGACATACAGTATAGAAATAAGGAGTATTCCTTATAATGCCTCTTATTTGCTGTTCCTGTCAGAGCCTTTAAAGGAAAATTCCCATGGTTTTATGTAAAAATTTATTTGAAAGGGCATACACCTAGAGCCAAGTTGGTACAAAAATCAGTTTGATATAATATTCCGTTCAGGAGATATGGAGTTTTAAAGATTTCCCAAGTGCATTTTTAACTTTTTGTATAGTATGATGAATTCGTGTTTGATGATGTCAGAGGCAATTTCATTGCAAATATTTATGTGTTTCTTTATGTATTTTCTTATGAAAGGTTATGAAAAGACATGGGAATCTTCCTTAAAACATGGGAATATTCCTTTAAAAACATGGAAATATTCCTTAAAAACATGGGAATATTCCTTAAAAACATGGGAATATTCCTTAAAAACATGGGAATATTCCTTTAAAAACATGGGAATATTTCTTAAAAACATGGGAATATTCCTTAAAAACATGGGAATATTCCTTAAAAAACATGGGAATATTCCTTTAAAAACATGGGAATATTCCTTTAAAAACATGGGAATATTCCTTTAAAAACATGGGAATATTCCTTTAAAGTATGGGAATATTCCTTAAAAACATAAAATATTTCTTTAAGCCTGTAAGTTCTGTACTTGAAGGAGATCTAAAGTCAAATATTCTAGCTTAATATATGAGAAAAAAATAAAAAATAAACCCAACTACCAAAAACCTCATCATAAAATCTTATTCCATTCTCAACTTATCCAAGTTTGAAGTTGTAACGTGGATGTTGCCATTTTGTCTAAATTTTTTGTTGAAATCATGTCAATGGTAACATAATTTGCTTTATGTTCTATCTAGCACACGTAAAGCACTTTCTAAAATTCTTTAGAATTCTCTTTGAAATTAATCAAATAAGCCACTCCCATGTAAGTCTATATTGACAGAATTAATGTTTTAATAAATTAGAAAATATATACTAAATTGCTTTGCATGTTGTGAAATTTTTTTCAGATGACCTATAATTATTTCTTCTATTATAAGCTTGCATGGTTTTGCCCCGATGTGAAACTGGTCGGTTTCCAAAACAAAAACCGGTTTTAACTGGTTTTTCACCCTAAACATACAGTGCACTACAGTCACTACATGCACTGTTTTATGATGATAGCAGCTAACGATGTTTGTATCACAGTATTTTCTGTAAGTATTGTTGAAAATGATAACCGAGGCATTCATAAATAAAATGTTTTGAAGGATTAGTTCAGTGGTCAAGCATGTTTATCTTATATGAAAGAGGACTTCAAAAGAAACAAAATAATGAAGAAAGCATGCAAAAATCTTATACTGTTAAGGAGATATTTAAATTTAAAGATTGGTACTATTTGTGTAGAAACGACTGAAATCAGACTAGTTGTGATGTCATAGCCTCAGATTTTTAAAATTTTTGATGTATTCTATCATATTTTTTCCTGCAATTTTGTGACTTAAAAACCATGGGATATGTCAAAAAAGTAGTAAAACTGAATCTAGGAAGGGTATTTATAATATACCACCTGAAGAAAGTTTGAGGAAAAATAATTTAAATAGTGAAAAAATTAAATAAACTTTCTTTAAGATACATAAAGACTTTGAGGAATCTGAGGCTGTGACATCACTAGTCTGATGATTTTAGTCGTTTCTACAGCAATGATTCCAAACTTTAAACTTGAATATTTCATTAATGGAATAAGTTTATTAAACGCTTTCTTCACTATTTTGTTTCTTTTGAAGTCCTCTTTCATATAAGATGGACATGCTTAATTTACCCAGATTTAAATGCATCATCTTACAATGCAATGCTAGCCATTGTATACTTGATCACGCAGTAAAATTGTTGCTGATATGCAATGCATATAGCTTAACGTTACAGCGGGAAAATCTTACAGTTGAGATCTCACCCACTTGATACTCAACATTTCTGTGAAACATCAACCATGGCCAGGCCATGGCTCTTAAGTTCAACTCCCCCCCCCAAAATAATATCATCATTAATCATGCATACCTCTGCTATTTTTCAAGTTCAGTAATCATTCTTGCTATGCTTTTACTTTAAATTGGCCCCGTTTGCATTTTCAATTATACTTAAGCCACCAATTTTTGTACCGCCCTATATCCCTATATGGTATTCACCAAAACTGCGCTAATGGGAGTGTACAGAAAAGAAAATGCCAGCTAGTGTCCCACTCCCCACCAAATTTGTATTTTCTTCATCAAATGAATCTCTATACGAATAATAAGATACATGATTTGAATACATCATGATTGAAAATTAAAGTGAATCACATTGTATTCTGTACTTCAACAGGACCTTGTTTTAGCAAGGAACTATGAAAACATTTTTATTTTTACAACACAGGTGGCGCACCCAAGTAAAATAAATTATTCCGCACTCTGCAGATAAGATTTTTAGTTCTACATTGATCTGAAACATTTAACAATATAATAATATGATATTTTTGGTCATTCAGAATCGTATAAAACAGCAAAGCACATCTGCATTTGAACATTCTGTTTATTCTTTCTTCTTGTGAATCAAAATGTACAAAACTTGCAAATCAATCAGCATATGAAAAAAAGCATAGGAACCACAAAACCTTTTGGTCCTGGTTAACCTAATTTCCTAAGCCACTGTGTTACTCTATTGCACTTATGAACCCATTTAAATCAAAGTAATAAGTTGTGGGCCTATTTAGTTTCAGGTTGTACATATCTCATTGGGCTTTATATTATGTATCATTTGTATTTTCATCTGAAATAAAGTTCATGAAATGAAATGAAAAAAAAGAAATAATAATTTTCTTTGCAATTAAATTTGATACTGTGGCTCTGAGAAATGGGTCACATTGATGTGAAAATCATCATTAGCAAGTTCCTCTTGATGTAAAAGCGGAACATTAAGAAGTCTCTTAGGCTGTGTTCTTACTAATCTCCGGATCACGATTCCCTGACAATAACCTTGCTGCGTGATTGTAGAAAAAAACAATGTCATGTGTTCTCACTTGGATGCGAGCCCGCAATGAGACAGACCGCAATCTAATTACAGGGCATGAGACTGCTCAGGATCATAATCCTACTCTCACCCAAGCTCAAGATCATGTGACTGCGATCAGATGCGATGAGCGTTCTCACAGTATAAACTCTGCGGATCTGATCTAAGGCTGAGACGGGTACCCGAGTAAAATTTTGGGTTCAGAAAAAAAAAAAAATCTTAAGCTCTAAAATTTCAGTGGAACTGGTATGTCGATAGACTTACACTAAAATTACGATATTTAACTCGGACCAAAAAAGCTCAAGAATGTCACTAAATTTGTTTTGGTACAAGTTAATGTAGTTACCGTGATTTGAGTGTTGAGTGTAAGCCTAATTATATAACAGTTCCGCGAAAATTCTAGAGCTAAAAAAATTTTTTTTATATTTAACTTTTTTTTCTTTTCTGGGTACCCGGATCAGAACCGGGTAACCGGTACTCGGTTCCAATGTTTTGCTACCCGAATCAGGCCTAATCTGATCCCCTGCAGTGGGTGTGATAGCGAACTCGTATTCAAGTGAGAACACGCTCTAAAAGGAAGAGACTCAAATACAACTTTCCAAATCTGGTATTAAAAGCAATTAAAGAATGTAATCTTACTAACTCATCAGATTGCATGCAAAATAGGTTAAAATAGTGTTTCAGTTAAAGAATTACTGTACTTCAGGAGTCAAGCAAGTCCACCTAATATGAAAGAGGACTTTATAAAATAAAATGGTGAAGAAAGTAGTTAAAAATCTTGTTTCATTAAGGAGATTTTTAAGTTTAAAGTTTGGTATCATTTGTGCAGAAATGACTAAAATCAGACTAGTTGTGACATCACAGTATCAGATTTCTTAAAGTCTTTATGTATTCTATCATATTTTCTCCTGCAATTTTGTAGCTTAAATACCATGTCAAGAAAGTAGTAAAACAGAATCTAGTAAAGGTAAATATTATTTTTCCCCTGAAGAAAAGTTTGAAGAAAAATAATTAAAGTAGTAAAAAGGTTAAAGAAATTTTCTTCAAAATACATTAACAATTGTTAGGAATGTGATGATGAGGGCATAAAGCTTCTACAGTAGACCTACTACACCAGTCATTTCTGCACATATAAAACAAAACTTTAAATCTTAATATCAATTTAACGGAATTAAGATATTGAAGTAGTTTCTTCACCATTTTGTTTCTATTAAAGTCCTCTTTCATGTAGGATGAACTTGGTTCACCACTGAACTAATCCTAAAGTAATTGCCCAGTCAACATGTAGCTGTTAATTTGAAGAACACGATTGAAAGAAATACTTTACATGAAGTAAATGGGTGGCCTCGATCTTTATACCATAAATTTCATCTATATATACATGTAGCCTGCATGGGCTGCCTCCATCTTTATACATCACAAATTTCATATATATATATATATATATATATATATATATATATATATATATATATATATATATATATATATATATATATATATATATATATATATATATATATATATATATATATATATATATATATATATATATATATATATATATATATATATATATATATATATATATATATATATATATATATATATATATATATATATATATATATATATATATATATATATATATATATATATATATATATATATATATATATATATATATATATATATATATATATATATATATATATATATATATATATATATATATATATATATATATATATATATATATATATATATATATATATATATATATATATATATATATATATATATATATATATAGCCTGCATTACAAAATTTATGGACTTTGATCAGTCATTGAAATTGCTTTTTACAAAATTATGCAGTTATAATTTTTATGCTATTTTTAATGAATGTAGCAAACTGTTCTAGTTGTCACAGTAGTAGTACTTTATTTAATTCAATACAAGTGCCTCCAGATGTTATTTTCAGTGTTAATTTCTGCTCCACAGAAGATGTGGGCAAAAACTCAAATTCCATTTAATTCAAAATGAGCGGCAATACCTCAGGTATAAAAACATGAAAGAGAAACATTGAATCAATAAATCATGATGCTATTAAACATTAACTAGGATTAGATAAAATGTCAAAAACGTTAAAAAATTGTCTACAAGTTACAAAGGCTGAGAACTGAGTGTATAGTCTGCTGTATATTAATTAAAGCTTAAAGAGTTCCTTGGTTTGTGTATTGGTTTATGAGGTGGTTTTATTGTTCTTAAAGGTTTACAGAGAGGTACAACATTTTTCCATTCAACCACGCTTACCTAAAACAGCATTAAATTCTGAGTTTAATAGTCTTTGAATTTTGAAAAAAGCTCGTGTTATTTTCAAGTTATGAGAAATCCAAAATTTTTATTATGTTGAAAAAAAATTGATTTATGAACAGGAAAACACATCAAAATGCTTTTGCTTTTTCATTCCTTAATTTCAGACCTTGAAAATGTTCAAAATGCCTTCTTCAGCTTGAGGTTGGTTGGGAAAATGGTAAAAATCAAATTCTCTTCATTATAATTATTTGTCCTTTGTCAAAGAGAAATGACAGAGGGTTAAAAAACAATGGATTTATATAAGAAAATAGAGACTAAGCCCTATTTATGCATCACAAGAGTAACACAAAAATGTGCATATTTGTACAAAAGTTGTAAAATAGCCAATTTGTGACCAATATTGATGACATTTTGTTTTTGTTGCTTTCTTCATAATTTTTTAAGTGGATTTTAAAGGATTAGTTCAGTGGTCAAGCAAGTTTATTTTAAATGAAAGAGGACTTCAAAAGAAACAAAATAGTGAAGAAAGCATTCAAAAAATCTTATTTCGTTAAGGAGATATTTAAGTTTGAGGTTTGTTATCATTTGTATAGAAACAACTGAAATCAGACTAGTTGTGATGTCATAGCCTCAGATTCCTCAAAGCCTTTATATATTCTATCATATTTTGTCCTGCGATTTTGTGGCTTAAAAACCATGGGATATATCAAAATATCAGTGAAAGTTAATCTATGAAGGGTATTTATAATATATGATCTAAAAAAAGTTGAAGGAAATACAATTTAATAAACTTTCTTTAAAAGACATTAACAATTGTTAAGAATGTGAGAATGAAGATGCCAACTTCCCATAGTAGACTTACTACACCAGTCATTTATACACGGATAAGATGGATCTTAAAACTGGAATATCTCCTTAACGGAACAAGATTTTTGAATGTTTCTTTCACCAGTTTGTTTCTTTTGAAGTCAGACCTCATTCATGTGAGATAAACTTGCTTGACCACTGAACTAACCTTTTAATAAATGGCTGTGCAGACATCTACCTACCCACCTTACCATCTTGAATGTCTGATGCCTTTGTGTGTGTTTGGGCTGCTCCCTTACCATCTTGAATGTCTGATGCCTTTGTGTGTGTTTGGGCTGCTCCTTACCATCTTGAATGTCTGATGCCTTTGTGTGTGTTTGGGCTGCTCCCTTACCATCTTGAATGTCTGATGCCTTTGTGTGTGTTTGGGCTGCTCCCTTACCATCTTGAATGTCTGATGCCTTTGTGTGTGTTTGGGCTGCTCCCTTACCATCTTGAATGTCTGATGCCTTTGTGTGTGTTTGGGCTGCTCAAGGAATTATTTTGACATAAGGTGTTTTATGTTTATATTAATTCAATGGATGTTAGAGTTCCGTATTAAGACACAGTGGCTTAATTTTTTAGTGGTGTCATGACATGTCGATTATTGCAATATCTCTTTTCCCACGACATGAAATATTCCTCTTGCGACACATCATTATACAAAAACTAATGCTCAACTAAGAAATTTTCGCGCAACTAGGCTAGGCTTCTTCATACATTACAATTCTAACGTTACTGTATTAAATCCAAAAGTCAAGTTTAGGCTATCAAAAATGTGCAAAAATAGTGTGAAACTTAAAAAACAAAAAAACAAAACAAATTGTGCTCCGTCACACAGGCATGTTCCGTTATAAGTTGGCAAAAAGAACGAAAAATTGGCCCGCAATATATGCCTCTCACTTCAATGATTCATGGTCACTTTGGCTGAATTATTAAATATGTGCGTGATGTATATAATAGTCATGCGATCATGTCATCTGCTAGATCTTCAAACCATTTTTTCTTGCGTTTGTCATAGAAGAAGTAACGTACGTGATTTTAGCAATTTGTGTCGTGAGTCACTTTTCTTGAAAAGTATCGCTTATATCGCGATATTTTTCTCCACGATAATCTATATGTAATAGAGCTATGTCGTGACAGCACTAATTTTTAGTCTTTTTTATTTAATTGAGTTTTATTTAAAAAAAACACAGAAATGTTTCGTATTTGGTATAATATTGGAGAATATCTGATGTATTTTTGGCAGACAATGTAATATGGTGCTAAGATAGTACACATTCATTTGGAGAGCAGTTTCTCCTTCACATAAATTTGTAAATTGATAGTCAGTTTAAAGTCTATGTGATGACAATGTTCGTCCAGACTAACAAATGTTTTTGATATTTTCAATGTTCTGTTTTCACTGTTTTTTTGATTTCTAATCAAGCAGGTACCATTTTCGAATGTGGTACCTCATTCTAATTCATCAAGAATTTGATGTGTGCATTATTCATGGTGCGTTGATATGGCCTCTTTTCCTGCTAAGAATGGACTTATTGATTTCCAGATGTATTAGCGTATCGGAGTAGCTGGCGCAATTAAAGGCCAGTTGTCTCTAACATACGAGGTAAATGAAATTCATATCCTGTGTTTTGATTGGTCGAAACACATTGGTACAGTGTGCACTTGTATTGATAGGCCAATCAGTATTGTTTCGGAATAAATTGTACGTTGCCACATTTTAATCATGATAGATGGCTTTTAAGCTTTGTTATAACCATAGGCCATGATGTTCATTATGTGTCTACGTTGTCTGTCTGATACAGTGTTTCAAAGACAAATTTATAGAGGAAGAATAATTTTGATCAACAAACATTTACATTTGGAGATAAGAAATCATAACTTTGACTTATTTGTTCATGCACAAGTTCTTTTCATTAATTATTCTTCACTTAACACTTGTTGGCCTAAATGACTCAATTTGGGGCAAGCATGATTCCCCAAATTTCTCTTATGTCGTCAAGCAGACTTGGCAAAACGCCATGATTCCGGCGGTTATATCTGGGAAAAACGGGAAATCACAGGAAGAAATTTTTTCATAAAAAAAAAAAAAAAGATTTTTTTTCTGTATTTTTGAGTAAGCAGCAAAATATGTGATAAAATATTGAGGTTTTGGCCACAATTTTTCGGGTTCATTGTTTTAAGAATATCCCCCACGTAATTGTACGATGAATAGTAAGTACAGTACATAAAATTTATTGTGAAAGAGGCAACATGTGTAAGCATATAAAGATGTATTTACTACTTTGATATTATTTCTGTCAAGATTTTTCATGGGAAGACTTTTGACACCCTTATTCATAACCGTGGGGAAATTTTAAAATTAATTCCAACACTGTTGTACAAGTTTAATATGAGAAAAATCACTGTTGACTATTTCCAGTGTGAAGATGATGCAATTAAGCTGGAAGCTGGTATACTGTATAATATATTACAGTTGTTAGCAGGGCCATTGACAGGATTTTTTTTTCGAAAGGGTGGCAACAGCTGAACAAATTTTGATAGAAAGAAGGAAAAAATAAACTTTGCAAATTTCTGTGGGAAACTGCCCCTATTGCCCCCCTTCCCCCCTACTCCTGGCTATGGCCATGGTTGTTAGTATGTTTGTACATTTGTTTGTCTCTTCCCATTATTCCCATGTCATCTATATAATTGAGTGTCATGTTAGTGCACCAGATATGTGGAGAGCAATGACATTTGAGTGTTGTTAGCTCGTGTATGGGTTCACGTGATGTTTGATTTTGGTATTAAAGATGACAAACAGGAGCAGGTGTTCATCGACTATTAGCATGATTCAGCAGAATAGACACATAAGCAGTTAATAGCTCTAATACCTGTATCTTTTTATGTGGGTGGTACCTTCACTTTAGTAATAAGCGATTTACGAAGGTGGATTGATGTACAGGTGAAAGTCTCTCCAGTATCCAAAAATTCCTCACAAATTTTTCTTGACATTTCAAAAAGTTGGAAAAATTAGTATTTTGTCTTGAAATGATGATGATTTTAAGTAAGTGATAACTCCTTTGTTTAAAGGGTAAAAGTCACTTTCTTGACAAGTGATTATGGAGTGACATGCATGGAGTCTTTCCAGTATCTAAATATTGCTTACATAAACTTGTTGACATTTCAGAAAGTTGAAAGTAGTATTTTGTCTTAGAAATGATAATTGATTTCATGTGGGTGTGATAACTCCTTTAGTTAAAGTTACTTTAATAAAAAGTGATAACAAAGGTGAATTGATATAGAGCAGCGATTCTTAATAGGAGGCTCGCGGGCCAAATCTGGTTTGCCAGACAATCCACTCTGGCCCGTGAACAATAGTCATAGCGGGGAAAACAAATCTGAATGAGATCAGTATAAATCCCAAAATACTTGTTTATTTGAGGTTTTTCCTAGGCAGATCTGCACACTATAACATCATGACTTATCAAGCAAAATGTTATTTTTAGTTTTGCTATAAAATGGCAGACTCGCGGCTTGTCAAAAGAAGGTTGATAAGAGAACTGCTGACATTTGGCATACATCCTTCTTATCGCGCGCGCTCTCAGCTTGTTTGTATTGGATTATTTTGACGTGTTTTGTTTGTCATATAATGCTGGTTTTGTCATGCGATTGGCTCATGGCCTGAGGCTGTTGTAAAATGATGGCCCTTGGAAAAAATTAATTAAGATCCAGAATGGACGTAAGGACATGTCTACATTTGTTTTTTTAATGAGGGTTTAGCCATAGTATGTATGGTCAAATTCTCTTAAAAGCAAGAAGAATTAATAAAGAACAAGGCTTCATCGCATTGCCTTCACCCTTGTCACTGATGTAAGAAGTTAATTGCTATGTAGAGTTTGCTGAAGCAAGTTTATTATGCCTTTCTTGATTTTGATATATTTTTTTGTATCCTTCGGCTGAAACATCAATTTGATAATATAACAAAAAGTATTTTCAATAACATAACATTTCAACAAAATTGTTTAAAATCATCAAAAAATCTTTAAAATTTCAATTATTTAAATAATGGAATAAAGTTTTGTTACAAGATATTCATTTGCCCAAATTATACCACTCCCTATGCTGGATTTTAAGAGGCATGCTACAGCAAAGATGGATGGATCAATGCAAGTCAGTATGGAATGCACCGGAACTTGGTTCTGGCCGATACATCGGGCAGGAACTTATCTTTTTTCTAAGATCCAGTTCCAGCCGGAACTCAGTGTAAATGTTGCACTAAAACCGAAAGTTCATACATTTTTTGTTATGATATATTCTCCACAACAGTACATATTCAATACTAAAAATTTTGATTGCCATGTCTAAAACTGTAGTGCATCAGCTACAGAAAAGACAGAAACAAGAACCCAAAACTTAAACACATTTTTTAATTGGAATTTTGACAATAGCATGTACAGTTTAGAGTTTTGGTTGCTCAGTATTAGATTAGTTTTTAATTTATGCAAAATTTGTGATGTATGACAAACAGATCAAAATTGATGTCTTTCTTTAAATTTCTTACCTAAATCTCAGTCACTGAAAATGATGGGAAAGTCTATTCCTGCTAGAATTTGATTAGGGGTAGGGCAAAAGCTCAAAAACGTTTGGTCACAATTTGCTGCACCAATTGATAGAATGATGAATAGATATTTAGAAATCAAATAATTTACAAAAGAAAGTGTGAAGGTTGCCCTGTAATACCTCACAAAATTTGCATAAAATATGCAAATTGAGATTTAAGACTGCTATAAAATGGTCAATATTTAACTGATTGTGATTATTTTTTTGCATACTTTACAATTGAGTCTATGAACCTTTAGAGCTGAAACTATTTGGTTCCAAATATGCATATATGTTTATTGTTTTCATGGATAAAAATACTGGATGGAAAGTTCAAGAATGCTGGTTCCAGTGCATCTCTACAAGTCAGTGAAAGTGATTAAAATTAAAGGATTAGTTCAGTGGTCAAGCATGTTTATCTTATACGAAAGAGGACTTGGGACTTGAAAAGAAACAAAATGGTAAAGATAGCTTTCAAAAATCCTATTTCATTGTGGAGATATTCAAATTTAAAGTTTGGTATCATTTCTTTCTATTTTTCTTCAAATTTTCTTTAGCTGGTATATTATAAATATCTTCAGCTGGTATATTATAAATATCTTTCCTAGATTGTTTTACTACTTTTTTGACATATCCCATGGTTTATAAGCCACAAAATCACAGGACAAAATATGATAGAATACCTAAAGACTTTGAGGAATCTGAGGCTATGACATCACAACTAGTCTGATTTCAGTCGTTTCTCTATACAAATGGTACCAAACTTTTAAACTTAAATACAGTATCTCCTTAGCGGAATAAGATTTTTGAATGCTCTCACTATTTTGTTTCTTTTGAAGTCATCTTTCATTTACAATAAACTTGCTTGACCACTGAACTAATCCTTTAATGTTTTCTTCCAAATTGACAATAAGCTTGTGTATGGCGGAAATGTAAGAAAAGCGAACAAGAAGAGAGAGAGAATTTTAACCACAAATTAAGCAATTCAGGGATAAATAGTGAAGAATCAGTTATGTGCTCTCTCACAACATGTTCAATTTTTCAGACTTTCAAGGTTTTGATATAGATGCTGTCTTCAACCATAATATGTTCCATTATTCAATTATGCAACATTGTATTTTAATTTCATATCATCAATAACATTCATCCCTTTTTGTACCTCAATAAACTGGAAATTTTCCAAGAAGCATTGGTTGAACTTGATTTTTAAGCCTCAGGTAGAGTCAAAATTGATCTGAGTTCTGAAATATGGTTTTATCTTATATATATGAATATATATACCCCTCATTATACTTGTGCTGGAATGACCATCAAAATGGACCTGCAGATGAAACATTTATGTGCTTACTGGAAAAGGAACAGATAGGAGATTCAATTAAGGGGCTCTGCAGCATGCATGCAATTAAGAAGTTTCAGTGTCGACTCCTGTGCATGTTAAGGTGTTAGAATTAAATCATATTTGCCATGGTCAATCTTGAATGGTATAGGCATGTTGCTTGGAAATGTGACAAAGCAGAGACATAATATGTGGGGTGTTCAAATTCCATTCAAATACATAATGAAGAGACAACAATGTTATTTATCAATTTGACAAAAATTGGGATAATTTTTGTTTTTAATATCTTTTTTTGCTCTTAAAATACAAAATTGCCTTTAGAAGTGGGTAAAATTTGAACACTTTGCCTTGGACCTTCTTGGACCCCCTCACCTTTTTAAAGCTGGCTACGCCACTGCTGGTGCTGCCGCTGCTGGTGCTGCCACTGCTGGTGCTGCCACTGCTGGTGCCGCCTCTGCTGGTGCCGCCACTGCTGGTGCGGCCACTGCTGGTGCCGCCACTGCTGGTGCCGCCACTGCTGGTGCCGCCACTGCTGGTGCCGCCACTGCTGGTGCCGCCACTGCTGGTGCCGCCACTGCTGGTGCCGCCACTGCTGGTGCCGCCACTGCTGGTGCCGCCACTGCTGGTGCCGCCACTGCTGGTGCCGCCACTGCTGGTGCCGCCACTGCTGGTGCCGCCACTGCTGGTGCCGCCACTGCTGGTGCAGCCACTGCTGGCGCCGCCACTGCTGGTGCAGCCACTGCTAACATGCCATAAATTATGGAGTACTTGCAATTTCATGACCTTTGTGTTAAATTTCTGTAATGCACGACCTTTAGTATTTGTTTACTTCATTTTTACAACAGGTGAATTTCTTAACAAAGCTAAACAATGTATGTAAACTTTTCTCTCTTTTCATTCTTTTTTTGTTGTATTTTTATACATTTCTAACAATCTAACATAAATGTTTTTATAATTTAGATTAATGTTATGGCATCGTGTTTATATATACGTATTTCATGCATGGTTTAAAGAACTTTACACTCACAAATGACCCTCCTAAAGTCAGCTCATTCTACTCATGCCAAAGTCCTTTGCCCCGTGCATTAAATACGCATATAAACACTCCGCCTCAACATCAATCTTTAATTATTCAACATAGAAACTCTCATAAACTACCTACTGTATAGATGGCAAGCTTATTAATGTGTGGAGCATTTTCTTTACAAATTATTTGCCATTGGCGATTGATGAAACTTTTTCCTGGAAAAGAATGGCTACTCATTACGGTTGATAATGTGTACATGTCATTTTCAGTGAGATGCTGTACGCACATTAGCGTATGGCTTCACGTGGTGGTATTGCGGGTTTTCTTGAAACATAATTTGACAAACATGATCTTTATACTGAGTTGAGGTTTTCTTCGAAAAGAGTGGTTACTTTGAAATTTAGATTGATAAAGTGTAAATGTGCTATTTTCATCGAGATATATTTAGCATATGGTTTGTGTGGAGGTATAGTTGGAAGGCAGGGTTGCCTTAAAACAAACGTGATAAATGAATTGTGATGATTTGTCGAATTCAGTTTTCCAATGGAATGAGGTCATTAATAATGAAATTGTGATGTGTGTAAATTATATTTTATGTAAATGCCTATGTATACGTACAATAAATGCGGCATCGTGTGAATCACTTTAAAATCAATTAATTAAATAATGAATGCCACGAAAATAGTTACAAGTTTTATCGAAATGAGTCAGATATTTTCTGTCCATTATGTACTAATAATTTGTGATTTATGGCATGTCAGCAGTAGTGGCACCAGGCACTACAAACTGGGGGATGGAGGAATGCTGGCTTTTCAAAGTGCTGACCAGCAGTCAACAAAACTTTAAAAAAAAAAATAGAGACAATGCAATGACCTTACTCACTCCACCCCCCTACAATTTCTCCTTGGAGTTGGACAAACCCTGAAATTCGATTGTAGAGGAGGGGGGTGGGGGGGAGGGGAGTTTCCCCATTCCTCACATTGGTACCACTATTGTATGTCAGTACTACTTAAATTTGCTTATATGAAACGATAATTTTATATGTCTGCAACTTTTAATGTAAGCAGCAAATGCTAACTGAAAATCTTAAGTGTACCCATAATTAGCAATCAATGTCTGATTTTTGTTATCAGTTTATTTTCCTGCTTCAGTTAACATAATCTTTATGGGGCAAGGGATCCCCTCTCACACCGATTTTCTATTGTGTGCAACGTGTTGAGAGTAACATGACTTCTATTCTATTCTCTAAAACCTTTCATCCCGATACACTTTACCTTGCTCTTTTCCACCTAAATTTTGTATTGCATCTTCATTTTCCGGGATTCTTCTCTGTGGATGAGTGTCTGCTTTTGGTGAGACCATTCTTTTAGTTTTTTTCCTTCCGTTGTGACCAGACTTTCACGCCCTTTTGATACCTGTACAGTGGTTCTCCTGTAGTAGTTCCGCGATTTTTTTCTTCTAGTTGTCTCAGGTCTCTTGGCCCTTGTTTTTTTCTTTCCCCGTCATGATGAAACCCTTTTGCCTTCACCTTGACCCTTTCTCACCTCCCCGTGACCCACCTGCTTCCTCCATTGACCATTCTTTAGTCTCAGTCCCTAGGCGGGGCTTAATGCGAAAACTTGAAATGCTTATATTTTAACAATCACATGTCTGTTTTGTTTTATATTTACCTGTACAGTGGTTCTCCTGTAGTAGTTCCGCGATTTTTTTTCTTCTAGTTGTCTCAGGTCTCTTGGCCCTTGTTTTTTTCTTTCCCCGTCATGATGAAACCCTTTTGCCTTCACCTTGACCCTTTCTCACCTCCCCGTGACCCACCTGCTTCCTCCATTGACCATTCTTTAGTCTCAGTCCCTAGGCGGGGCTTAATGCGAAAACTTGAAATGCTTATATTTTAACAATCACATGTCTGTTTTGTTTTATATTTTGTAGAATTATGATTTTTACTAGTTTGTACGTCTTCTTTTTATAAAAACATTGAATATTATTAATATGCATAGTGAGCGGGGATTAATACGATTTTGCTGAAAGAACTTGTAAACACGATCTCAATTATTTCATGATATGCAATGACATAACAGTTCTTACAAAATTAATCAGCATGGAAAAAAGCATTGTAATCACACAAAACCTTTGGGTTCTGGTTTAAAATTCTACAGAAAAGTAGGGGGATGGGGAAATGTCCCCCTGTCCCCCGGGAGTTATGGCCCTGGATGGGATGATACCTCTCCTTTAAATTGCATCATTTTTTTCTTTGGATTTTATTTGATAAATAATCTTTGCTGCTCTGTAGGATTGCTGGCAATTCTCATCTAATCAATTTAATCAATCTCATATTTGTGCTTCATTTGCAGGTCACAAAGAGAATGCCTACAAAGACCTGGCATGGAAGCATGGAAACATCCACATGTCAGCACCATGCATCTACTCTGAGGTCCTGGAGGCGCTACAGCTGGACCAGGGGATGTCATTCCTCAACCTGGGAAGTGGTACAGGATACCTCAGTACCCTGGCTGGCCTCATATTAGGTACACCTTTGGGAGGATGCATGGCATCTCATTGTAATTTCTTCAGAAATAAGTTTAATTTTCCTCCCTTTCAGCTAGCATCTTATTTCCAGCTTTTTTGGAAAGAAAATTTACAGGGAGCAGCTCTGAGTCAAACATACCCTCCTAGACTGCCCCCCGCAGAGCCTTAAAAACAATTACAGAGTTTATAAAAAGTCTCCTTCAAATTGCAGCTCTCCATTATTTGCCATATCAATTACGACCAAAACATCTTACTCCTACCCCTATTACCAGACCTGCCAACTAGTAGGATTTTGCCGTATTTATTACAGGAAAATGTTGAGAATACGATTGTACGTTTTTTGGCACCAGAATACGGTTTTTATTTTTTATTTATTTAAATGATTTTTTTTTTTTTACTCATACTTTTTACGCTCGGTTGGCATTCATGTCTCCTTGAATGATTTTTGCTGACTTAACAGATTCAGATTCAGATTCAGAATACGATTTAAAACCATTTATGGCTGCTGCCAAAAAGTGTAGACTACAAGTTAATTATGCATAAGGCAACCTACCTGCAACAGAGTTCCGATCAAGCTTAAGTACTCCAGTTCTATCAGACTGTTTAACTAGCAAGATCTATTGGCAAGCAGCAGGGATTCCATCCCATCAATGCACATTAAAAAATGAAGCACTCCAGAAATGCAAAAAGGCAACTGCAGCGTACAATAAGAGAAACTGAAAGTTCAGTGGTAATTTTTTTTCAGCTACAGTAAACCTTTGTTTTGTACATTTTGTTTGAAGAGTACAGGTTTTTTATCAAAAATACAACTTTTGTAGTTCCAGAATACAGTTTGGTGATCCTAAAGGTTGGCAGGTCTGTATTGCTGACCCCACAAGTCGTGTTATTACCATAGAGCCTTTTGATTTGAGCTCTTTTTAAAGGATATATTAGTTCAGGGGTCAAACAAGTTTATATTATATAAAAGAGGACTTCAAAGAAACATAATAGTAAAGAAAGCATTAAATTTTTTTATTTCGTTAAGGTGATATCTAAGTTTAACTAAAGTTTGGTATCATTTATATAGAAACGGCTGAAATCCGACTAGTTGTGATGCTATAGCCTCAGATTCCTCAGTCTTGATGTATTCTATCATATTTTGTCGTGAGATTTTGTGGCTTAAAAACCATGGGATATGTCAAAAAAGTAGTAAAACTGAATCTAGTAAGGGTATTTTTAATATACCACCTGAAGAAAGTTTGAGGAAAAGTAGTTTGGATAGTAAAAAAATTAAATAAACTTTCTTTAAAATACATTAACAAGTGGTAAGAATGTGAGGATGAGGATGGCAACCTTCCATAATAGAATTACTACACTAGTCATTTCTACATAGGTAAGACAGAACTTTGAACTTGAATATCTCTTTAATGGAATAAGATTTTTAAATGCTTTCTTTACCATTCTGTTTTGAAGTCCTCTTTCATACAAGATGGACATGCTTGACCACTGAACTAATTCTTTAAATGAAACTTTTGATGTTTTTTTATCCTGAAATAATTTCACCTCTCTGGCACTTTATAACATTTGTTGTTGACGTGCCAACAAATTCCATCAGTCAAGCAACCAGTCAATCAATCAGCCAATCAATCAATCATCAATCTATCTATCAATCAATCAATCAACCACCCACCCACCCATCCATCAATTAATCAATTAAATTTGGATTGTTTATTTCAGGATCTGCTGGTGTGAATCACGGTATCGAGATCTACACAGATGTTATAGAGTACGCTCAAGAAAAGCTAGAGGCATACGTGAAAGAAGCCGTAGGATTTGACGACTTTGAATTCTGTGAGCCAAAGTTCGTTCAGGGTAAGACTTATCAAAATAGGGATTTGATATTTGAAAAGTATTGTATTGTATTGGTAGTTAAGAGAAGGCAAGGAAATTGAGCTGATATGCCTCGGTTCAAATAAACAAGTTGTAGGCAAGTTGGTTATAAGTCAGACAGCGACGTATACATTATTTGAAGATGGGTTTCAAACAAGGCTAAATCATGGATCAGGCAAAGTTTTCTGATGAAAATTGGTATCTAATAATAGAGTATATGAACGTGATGTCACACACATGTGAGAGGGATCTCTGGAGTCTGAATGTAAGTTTTTAATGAAATTTATGGTGGAGATATAGCAACCCCATACAGGGGATAGCCTCGCTAGTACAAACCAGTTGCTCTTGTAGAAGGATACTGTTTGTTTATTCATGTTGTTTCATTCAACATTCTTCTCATTATTCCACAAATTATCTTAACAAATGTTCCTGGTAGGGGCTGTTGCCCCTCACGACCCCTGTATAAGATATAAATATTTTTAAAATATTTTTTTATGTTAAGATGCAAGGTGGATAATGCACAAGTTTTGTCAATATTTGAACCAATGAAGTATAAATAATAATTTAAAAAATAGCAAAATCAAAGAGCGAAAGCACTCATAGAAAAAAAACACTAATAGAAATGAAGAAAATTTACAGATTGTCTGCTCACAATCCAAAGGACGGCAGCTCTTGCTCTTATCAAGCCTTCCATCCAATCACCTTAAGTTATATTTTTACAATTATTTGACAGATTGGGATGTATTGTAATCTAGATGATTAATTGTAGCATGAACTTTGAAGACCTTATTTGAAAGCCTTTTTAAGGTTTCAACATTTTGGATGTATTTCAAAGCCATAAAGAAGACAAACTGATTACATTTTGGAAAGTTATTCAGTTGATATCAAAGAGGGAGGCTCATCTCACTTCATAAATCGTTGGTTTCTGTAAAATTGGGGGATCTGTTTTGATGTCACTTTCAGTTCTGGAATGCACAAGATCCCTGTCTGTTTGTACATATGTGTACATAGTAATTTCTTGCATGTTTCAGCTAATCCTCATGTGACATGGTTACAGTTTAAAGTTGACCAAAGAGTTCTCACGGATAGATATTCGGTGTTTTAGCTATTCGCAATGAGTTGTTAATGAGTGGAATGGTTTGCCTGAGTGGGTAGTTAGCTCCAATTCTGTTCACAATTTCAAAGTCAACATTGACAAGTTCTTTACTAACTCTGGGCATCTTTGATTTTTTGTTGTTGTGGTGGTGGTGTTAGTTTGGGCTTTTTATGGGGTGATTCACCCTTTTAGCCTGTCATCTTGTTATGTTATAGTGTTGTGTGTCACTTGTGAAGATTCAATCATAGTGCGAGATGTTAAAAAGATCTACGGGAAGCTTGTTTTTTCAACGTATTTGTTGGAAAGAAAAAAGTGAAAGTGAAAGATTAGTAATACTATAGTAGCAGTTACCAGACGAAAATTACAATGAGCCAAACAAACAAAAAAAAAAAAAAATTTAAGAAAAATGGTTCTGGCGGGATTCTAAGTGTTGGTTAAAAAAAATCTGAAGTTCTTTGCCTTAACCAACTGGGCTATATCAATCATTATTCATGCTTGGAGTTTTATTTAATATATACCATGAAATAAGGGCGAACGAAGCATGCAGCAATTGGTTGAAATTTCAACCAATCAAACAATTTAAATAGAGTTCTAAACATTGTGTCCATATGACGATTTTGCCTCTTTAAAAGAACTAAAGTACTGAAAGTTGTCGAAAACAGGGTTGTTAATATATCAATGATCTGGGAACAATTCATGGATGCTTGCGTGTAGATTGACACAAGACATCTTTGACAATAGAAACAGATGGACCTGACACATCAAGAAGGAAAAGCATAAAGAACAAAGACTTCATTGTCAGACTTGATGTCTCCTTTAAGGTGTTCAATAATGTGTTAGATTGCTTCAGGAGGTATGAAACTTGGTCAGAAGATATATTTTAAATTCTATCATATGAAATAAGGATTATGTCAGACCTTATGTCTGTTTAAGGTGTTCAATAATGTGTAAGATTGCTTCAGGAGGTATGAAACTTGGTCAGAAGATATATTTTAAATTCTATCATATGAAATAAGGATTATGTCAGACCTTATGTCTGTTTAAGGTGTTCAATAATGTGTAAGATTGCTTCAGGAGGTATGAAACTTGGTCAGAAGATTTATTTTAAATTCTATCATATGAAATAAGGATTATGTCAGACCTTATGTCTGTTTAAGGTGTTCAATAATGTGTAAGATTGCTTCAGGAGGTATGAAACTTGGTCAGAAGATATATTTTAAATTCTATCATATGAAATAAGGATTATGTCAGACCTTATGTCTGTTTAAGGTGTTCAATAATGTGTAAGATTGCTTCAGGAGGTATGAAACTTGGTCAGAAGATATATTTTAAATTCTATCATATGAAATAAGGATTATGTCAGACCTTATGTCTGTTTAAGGTGTTCAATAATGTGTAAGATTGCTTCAGGAGGTATGAAACTTGGTCAGAAGATTTATATTAAATTCTGTCATATGAAATAAGGATTATGTCAGACCTTATGTCTGTTTAAGGTATTCAATAATGTGTTAGATTGCTTCAGGAGGTATGAAACTTGGTCAGAAGATTTATTTTAAATTCTATCATATGAAATAAGGATTATGTCAGACCTTATGTCTGTTTAAGGTGTTCAATAATGTGTAAGATTGCTTAAGGAGGTATGAAACTTGGTCAGAAGATTTATTTTAAATTCTGTCATATGAAATAAGGATTATGTCAGACCTTATGTCTGTTTAAGGTCTTCAATAATGTGTTAGATTGCTTTGGGAGTTATGAAACTTGGTCAGAAGATTTTTGATTTTTATTTCTATTATATGAAATAAGGATTATGTCAGACTTTATGTTTCCTTTAAATAAGCTCCTAGTTTAAAATTTAGGTCGTTTTGTTTTGCCAAGTCACGGGAATCTTAAAATAGCAAGGTCTAGTTTGTGATACTTGTATCGATAAAAAGTTGCTTAAGTATTCACAAGAAATAATTCTGATTGATTTGAGCATTTGTGTCAAAGCTTTTCATCACGTGCACGAAATGGGTGCTTAAATTAGTTCTGTCATGACATGGCTCTATTGATTATCGTGGAGAAAAATATCGCGATATATTGGTATATCACGATACTGTTCAAGAAAACTGACTCATGACACAAATTGCTAATATCACTAACGTTACTTCTTTTATGATGAACGCAAGAAGAAATGATTTGCATATCTAACAGACAACATGATCGCGTGACTATTACGTTCGTCATGCATCATGCACGTGTTTGGTAGTTTAGTCAATGAGACCATGAATCATGGAAGTAAGAGCATGAGAGGCATGTTCTAGGCCATTTTTTTTTTCTTTTTGCCAACTTACATTGGATCTTGCCAGTGTGGGGTGAAGGAGCACGATTCATGCATATTATTGAGTGGCAGGGCTTAATGTAAATAACTTGAAATGCTCAAATTTGTACAACTGTATGTCTACTTTGTTTCATATTGAGTGTAATTATGCTGTTAGCTAGTGTGTACATATGCTCATGGTATAAGAAGGTTGAATTTCATTAATATGCATAGTGGGCGGGGCTTAACATGATTTTGTTAAAAAGAGCTTGTTAGCACGTTATCTCAAGAATGGTAAACCGTATTCAAGTCATATGTCATACACAGATTGCCCATGGTCTATGGATGTGCCATGTTGGGTTTGGTGGTGATACCATGGCGGGGCTTATACGAAATCTTGAAATACTCTTCTTATTTTGACAATCACATGTCTGATTTGTTTCATATTCAGTATAATTATGTTGTCATCCAGTGTGTATGTGTTCATTGTATAAAATCGTTTAATATCATTAATATGCATCGTAGGCGGGGCTTAATATGATTTTGCTGAAAGAGCTTGTAAACACGATATCGCAATTATTTCATGATATGCATTGACATAACAGTTAATACAAATTCAATCAGCAGTGAAAAAAAAACATCGGAACCACAAAACCTTTTGGTTCTGGTTGGTATTGCGATATGTGTTGAGAGGCATATTTCATGTCGTGGGAAAAGAGATACCGCAATAATCGACATGTCATGACAGCACTAGTTTGAATATTCTTGAGACTCAAGAAAAATATGCCCTCACTTTTCAACCGCCAGCTCCTATAGTTTTAGTATCTACACAATAGTTATACTCTGCATGTTGCTCATTTTTATGGCTCCATCTGTTCAAGGAGCTAGAAAGGGGCAAGGTGCCATTCATCAAAAGGGGGCACTTATAAAACTTATTGGGGTTTGAAGTTTTGGCAAATGGAGACAACATAATCTACTCTTTTAGAGTATCAAAAGCACAAATATAATCAATTAAATGGATATGCTTTGTACTTTTTGCATCGTCAGGTTATAATATGTAAATATCTATGCAAATTTGTTGTATGTGAATGGTCGTATTTTCTTATGTGAATCCAGTATTTTAGAATTCTCTCTACATCCTTTGCAGTGGTGGTGTAGATCCGTACAAAAAAGTGGGGGAACAATTAACCTTTCTGGGTTTAATGATTGACAGCTTGTTTGAACCAATCACAGCACGAATTTGCCTAGCAACAAAATCTGCATAATTAAGTGGGGGAAAACATCCTATGTGGTACTGGTACAGTACAGCTAGCTAACGGCATGCGCTGATGTAGTCAATGCAACTTACTGTACAAAACAAATTTCTGCACATATAGACTGAGTGACGGCAAAATGGTGAAAAAATTGCACTTACGGGCCCGCTGCGGGCTTTGTAAATCTGATTGCTGTTACTCAGAACAGTAAGTAAACTGAATTTTGTTTATCCTATTTGCTATAAACTCTAAAAATCTGGATAAGTGCCATAAATGAATCAAAGCTTGCGGCAGGCCTCGCTAACATCTAAACGTCAAAGCATTGGTAATGCACAATTGTGGATTTGAGGTTTGTTTGCCCCACATAGTTACCACATTGCTATGGTGGGAATGGTATTTTTGGAAACCTGGAAATGTTGATTGCATTTTTGGTTCCGATGCAATAGCATCAGGAACCTATGCGGTCATGATGGCGTGTGTTTGTATGTGTGTATGTGTATGTATGTTTGTATGTGATGGCCAGCTCGTAAACACGATATCTCAAGAACGGTACAATGGATTCATGTCATATGTGTATACATACAGCCCATGGTCCGTAGATGTGCCCTATTATTTTTGGTGGTAATGTCGTACATATTAATTAGTAGGTGGGGCTTAATGTAAAAATCTTTAAATGCTCTCATTTTAACAACTTTTTATCTGTATTGTTTCATATTTGGTACAGATATGATGTTAGCTAGTGTGTATATGTTCATGGTATAAAAAAGTTAAATTTCATTGATATGCATAATGGGCGGGGCTTAATATGATTTTGCTAAAAAGAGCTTGTAAACACAATATCTAAAGAACGATAAAATGGTTTCAATTCATATGTGGTACACAGATGGTCCGTAGATGTGCCCTATTGTTTTTGGTGGCGATGTCATCCATATTAATTCGTAAGTGGGGCTTTATGTAAAATCTTGAATTGCCTATATTTTAACAACAGTACATATGTTTTGTTTCATATTTGGTACAGTTATCTTTGCTAGTGTGTACACGTTCATAGTATAAAAACTTTGAATTTGGGGCATAATATGATTTTGCTGAAAAGAGCTTGTAAACACGATATCTAAAGAACGATGAACTGGATTCAAGTCATATGTGATACACAGATAGCCTGTGGTCTGGTTTTGGTGGTGATATCATGCATATTAATGAGTAGGCGGGGCTTAACCTAAAATTCTTCAAATATGATACATGAGCAACCATATGTCTGTTTTGCATCATACTTGCTATAATAATGTTGGTAATCATTGTGCACATGCTAGTGTTGTCAATAGGTATGTCTATATTATTGATCTGCATCATGCATGGTGGTCATGGCTTATGAATATCCTTGAACAAATATTTCATGATATGCAATGACATGACAGTTAATACGAAACTTACAAATCAATCAGCATATGAAGAAAAAAAAAGCATCGGACCACAAAACCTTTTGGTTTGGTTGTTAAATTGTACCGTACAAAAAAATGTTATGTTATAGGGGTTCAGCAAAAAGTGTGTGTGTGGGAGGGGGGATATAAACCCCCATGCGCCCCAGGGCATATGATTTCATGAGGAGCATCTGATTTTGATATTTTTGAAATCTAATGATAACTCAAATCAATAATTACCAGGGAAGACATTCTTCTCAATTTTAAAGATTAAAACTAAAAAAAAAGAAAATGGAAGAATTTCATGTGGATTTTTAGCTACTTTAACAACACACATTTTGTATATACCTGTATCTTTTTTATTGTTTTCAAACTTTAGTAAGTCATGATGTGCAAATATGATAAGCTGCAATTAAAATTTTAAGACTTTTTCTCCCAATTTTTTCTCCCAAATATTTTTAACATGTAATTGAGCAAAATATTTTTATAAGTTTATGAGACTCAAAGTGCTGTTATTTTTGTCAAATATACAGCCAAAAAATTGTTAAAATTTCTACTCTTTTGTATATTTTTTTGCAAGAACAATCCATGCTGTTTAATTGTGACTTTCTATCCTGGGAGATATAGCTCATTAGTGGTGAGTCCCTAGGTGAAACTTAAATGACTAATGAGCAAGATTGACTCTCAGGTGAACCGCAATTCGACCATTGGCCATGTTCTCACTTTTCTAGTGCTGTACATAAATACGGATCGACCATATGGCCTATCGATCCCTGATGATAATCAGCTCATCAGATTGATCACAGTCTGCAAGTCAAAACTATGTCATTGGTGTACTAAAACCTCATGAAAGTTTGGATACGATAAACAAAAGTATTTTCCAGTTTATTTTAGATTGTTAACCCAAATTTCATGATTGAACAATCAATATTATACAAGGATTGGGTATAAACTTTTTCTTAATATTTTTTATGATAATAAGATTTTTAATGTTTTTATTTTGGGCGCTTTAGCAACGGTCAGAACCACCACAGGTGATCTGATTGTGATGCATGAGTGAACTGCAAGTAGAATGATGGTTAATTTAAAAACCTGCAAATTGTAATCAAACAGGTTAAATATTTGTGCAAAATAAACAAGTTGTAGCAGGATATTGCATAACTAACGTGATCGCATGTCATTGATCTGCGTTCAAACACTTTTTTGGAAAAATTATCATTGGTGGATCTGGTCACCTGTCCTGGATCATGATATTATCCTGCACTACCCTTACAGAAATTGTAGCTTGCAGCATGCTTGCGACAAGCTAACTTTTTTAGCTTGCGCAAGTGTACTGCAAGCTTGCGCAAGCGTACTGCAAGCTTGCGCAAGCGTACTGCAAGCTTGCGCAAGCATACTGCAAGCTTGCATGGCGTGCATGCTTGGCGCAAGCATGCCTGCAAGCGTTGCAGCCAGCATGCTGCAAGCTAGTATTTGGAACAAACAAGCTAGTATTTGGAACAAATACTAGCTTGCTATCTAGTGACTGCCATCAGGTATGGTGAGGTTTCTCACAGTAAAAAAAAACAAACCTATGGATCCGATAGCCTGCAGCGGGTCTGTTGCGAGCTCAAATTGAAGTAAGAACACATTCATAAAGATCACTGTGACCTAGTTAATTTGCCAGAGGTAATCACTGAATGTATGTTAAAGAGATCTGTAGATATCACCATACAATAGTTTGTTGGTTCATTTTAAAAGTGGCACATTCTTAAGAGGGCTGCTTATTTTAATCTGGATTTGTTTGAACTTTTGATTTGATTTCAAGTGGAAAATGATTAAACAATTGGTGAATATTATCAGGTACATTGCAGTACAGTAAACCAATGATTAGGTATATAAACCAAGGTTGGATTGGATTAAAGCTTGAGAACTAAAAGCAGTGGTGTAGAAGTGGAGGGTGAGGCTCAGCCCCATAGCTATTTTCGAGGTGGGCTCATCCCTCTAGCTATATTTAATAATCACACATTTTGGGCAAATAACGCATTGTGGCATGTCGATAACTTGAAACAGTGGGGAGAAGAGCTCCAATTTAGATCTACACAATTTAGATTAATGAATTAATCAAAATTTGATTTGTATTTAAAGAAGAAAAGTATATCGGTAGTTGTTCAACATTTTGAACAAAAAGCCAAAAATTGTAACTCAATATTTCTTTATATAAGAATTTATCATTAAAATTTTGGGAGCATTTAAGTCATGTTATAAATTTTTGGTCAACATTTTGTTGGTCAACTTACAGTATATATGTGTAAGCCAGCTCCATTTTGAATTACACCATGTTCAGTATCAAGAAATTGTGTAAGATTTGGTTTTCTGGGTTTAAGCCATGCAACTAATACTCTCATCCCATTTGCTGGTGTAATGTAATTGCCATTTGTGCCTATATTGATTGATCAGCCAGGTCAGTTTTTGTAGACAATTGGAGATGTGTAAAAGGATTAATAATATAACCATATTTCCTTGATAATTTGTAGCGAGTGGTCTTCCCAGTGGAATGTTGCTCTACTTATATCCTAGGTTTTAATTATGCTGTAAGATTTCAGGAGATTTAGCTGTGAAATGTTAATGGAATACTGAGTACATTGTATAGATAAATCCTAGTACATGCAGTAAAATTTGAGCAAAATGAGTTTCTTGTAATATGACTTTCTTGATATGTAATACGTTACTAAAATAACTGAAAAAGTTAAGATTTTTTATTGATTTTATGAATTTTATTTAAATAATTACAACTGAAAATATTCTTGTTGTTAAGTTTTTGTGTAAAAAATTAAATGTCAGTCCAGGAACAGAAAAATTGATTAAAGGAGCTGCCAGCTGAAAATTGGTGGCATATTTTTCTTAAGTCTCAAGAATATTCCAATACACTTTTCGTGCACGTGATGGTATTGAAAATCTTTGATATGAATGTTCAAACTAATCCTAATCATTTCTTATGAATACTTTTCAATTTTTCAATGACACAAGCATACAAAATTAGACGGTATAGTTTGTTATTTAAAAACTCCCCTGACTTAGCAAAAAGATGACTTGTTATTTAAAAATTCCCCTGAATCAGCAAAATAGACAACTTGTTATTTGAAAATTCCCTGAATTTAATAGCAAAATAGACAATTGGTTATTGAAAATTCCCCTGACTTAGCAAAAAGATAACTTGTTATTTTGAAATTCTCCAGAATTAGCAAAAAAGACGACTTGTTATTTTAAAATTTCCCTGAATTAGCAAAAATACAGCTTATTATTTTGAAATTCCCTGAATTAGCAAAAAAGACAACTTGTTATTTAAAAATTCCCTGAATTAGCAAAAAAGACTTGTTATTTGAAATTTCCCTGACTTAGCAAAAAAGACGACTCACTTTTCAACCTTGAGTTCCTAAATAACTTCATTAAACTCTTTATAGCAATTAACCGCTATATTAGCATTTTTCCTTTGTACTTATTAGTGTACCAACTATTTCTAACCTGTATCCCAGACTTTCCACTTGATTTCATCCTCCACACCCCCATCCTTTCCTATCTCACATCCCTTTCCCGCTCTCCTTCTTACCACCTTTTCTTCTACAATTTGTTTGCTCTAAAATGTTCACTTCTCTCCATCCTTTCCCCTTTTCCAATCATCTCTTTCCTAACCTTTGCACCTTAATTATATAACACCTTTTGGCATGTTTGACTCTGACAGTCACGATGCTGTTAAACCAACAAACCAAACCAAACGTATCTCAGACCCAACTATTTTTTCATTTACTTGATATTCTTTTGCAATTTTATGTTTCCTTTTCCTATAGGTAACTGCCTGCTACTACCATCAGGCTGTAACACATATGACCGTGTGTACTGTGGCGCAGGTTGCCCTTCAGAACATGAGAACTACATGAAAAACTTACTGAAGATTGGCGGGATCCTAGTCATGCCTTTGGAAGATCAGGTAGGATTTTATTTACCTTGATTTACCAACAATAAATCGATAAAACTTGATTTTCCCTAAGGATATTAAGGACAGGAGGCTGCCACCCTTGAAGATCCTGCCTTCTCAACTTCTCTCTTGAATGCTGTACTGCTGATTCTGGTAATTGGTTCCATGACTTTCATATCTGAACAAAGAAAGAATTTCTGAAGCATACCAATCTGGCCAACCATGGCCTTATCGTCTTCAAATTACCTTTGTTCTTCCTGTTGATTCCACTGTAATAAAATGTTTCCGATTCATATCTGATGCCCCCCTTAAAATATTAAACATAGTAATGTGGTCTTGGTGTTTATGTGGTGTTGTAGTGTTTGCAGATTCAGGGTCCCGAATTTAGGATTTTATATTATCAATCATGAATATTCGACAAAATGTAACGAGGGGGATTTATCGACGTCATGCTTCTTCTCTTGCACACCCCACCCTTCCTTCCCTCCACCTCTCATCTAAATCGCTCCTCCTCATCAGTGTTTTTGTCAAAAACTCCTTCACTTTGTCTCCGAAATGGTAGGCAGATTTACTTAACTGACATCAAAGTCATGTTAGTCCATTTGAGACAATGATTTTAAAGTCATCACCTTAACTACATGTGTCTTTTTCTCTTGCATATCCTACCCTTCTCCCCCTCCCCTCTGTCATCCAAATTGCTCCCCATTCTTGCTTATGGTTTTGTCAAAAGTTCCTTGCATCTTGTCTCAGAAATGATTGGCAAATGTATTCAGGAGTAGAACAAATATTTGACTTTCTGGGACTATAGAAAGTCTTTAAAAGTTTTTAATGATTTAAACTGCAAGAACAATAAAAACAATTTTTTAAATTTTATTTCTGTCTTTTCTGGTTTCTATCTTTCATACCTTTCTCCCTTACCTTTCCAGTTTTTATTTTCCCATGTTCCCCCTCTCCAGTTTTTCATGTTCCCCTTTTCCAGTTTTTCATGTTCCCATGTTCCACTTTTCTTTCTCCCTTTTTTTTTTCTTCCTGGTGACCTGACAAATTTTTGGGACCATGGGTGCCATGTGGTTTGCTATATCTTGCACCCCTGAATGTACTCGACTGACATTACATTCTTCTTCATTCCTTTCAGTTGCTTCAAATTAAAAGAACGGGCCAAAGCACCTGGGAATCTAAGAGTCTGCTCTCGGTATCATTTGCCACCCTACGGGAGCCGTCTCCATCAGAAATAGAGAAACATGCATCTGTTGAACCTCGTAAGTCTTTTCCAAGAATCACTTACTTTCATTATGCTTCATTTTATCTCTCTTTCCTCGCAGTTAAGACAGATTACAAGAACTCACGAGACGTCCTGGGAAACTGCTTGTCTTGTCAGACCCGTGATGTTTGCCCCTCTTATACTGCCCTCTAGCACTGATGGAATTAAGTATGATTGTGTCAGGTTGCGTAAGTCTTTTTTTTTTGCATCCATCAGTTTAGAATGTTGTGTCCACCACATTGTATCTTGGACAGTCTTTTTCAGAGGAATATAAATCTTTGTATTGCGTTGTTTAACTGGGACTTAATTTGTTAAGTAGTTTGTTTCTTCTTTTCATCATTCTCGTACAGAGTTTCACTTCAGCTTTTAGTAAAACACTGAATGGTTTATTGCTTTGTAGGGGAAAGCTGACTGAAAGCATTTAAGGCAAAACAATGTTTTTTCCTGGATGTTCGTGTAGTTACTTAATTTACTGAGGGTCAAATGTACTAGAAGGATGAGAGGATTTCCTTCACAGTAGGAGTTTAAAGTGTGTGTGTGTCTGTGGAGGGCGGTGGTGCATAAGGGAGACAGACAGGACTCCTCTTAAAATTGAATCCATGCCTCCCCGCTCCTCCTCCACACACACTGCCCTCCCAACACAATACAAATACATAAACTCAAGGCTATCCGATTGGAATATTATTTTTTGTTTTCACATTTATAACTTCTTGAAGCCCAGTTGCTGGTCAATTACTACCCCCTTTCCCCCTCCCCACACCCCCGCTCATGGAAATCAATTACATTATAGCTTCAAAAGTATTGTTATCTTCAGCTCACAACCTTGCCTCCTGTTTGTAAGTTCTAAACAGGTTTGGTAGATTGACTTAAGTGCAAAAAGTCAAATCTGTCTTAAATTAAGCCCCACAAAGCCAAATTGTAATCATGTCATAAAATTTCTAATTTTGAAAGGGATCTGCCACTTGCAGCTCCAGGGGCCTTTCTGGGACAGGTCAAATGTGCTGAAAAACAAAACAATTCATTATGCAAAATATGACCTGGTCTTAATGTCATCATCATCAGAAAAAAAAATCCTTTTATTCTCCATCAAAACTTTAAGAAAAGGCCAAAATTAAGCCCCCCAAAAATTAATAAAAATTAAGGACTTTTAGGACTAATAAGTCTTTTTACGAATGATTATCTGGCCTCAGGCAGAAACTGCATCAGCAAGGAAGGATATAGGCACTTTTGCAGGATAACTAAAATGCTGATAGGTGATCACTCAAGAAGTCCCTGCAGAAGCAGCAGATGGCACTATCATATCAGATGCAAATGCTATGATAGATAGGTGGATAGAACACTTCCAGGGCATCTTAAACAGACCATGTACCAAATAACTCTATTGAAATACCTGAACCCGCGTAGGACCTAGATGTCAACCTTGATCCATTCAACATCAATGGAGTAAAAATGGTCGCATGGAAGCTTACAAATGGCAAAGCACCTGGAGAGGATGAAATTTGAGCTGAGATGCTTAAGGCTGGTGAGAGGTTAGTGCCTAGAGTGCTGTGCCAGATGTTCCAACAAATCTGGGATACAGAGGTACTACTACCTGAGGAGTGGAAAACCGCAGAGGTACTACTACCTGAGGAGTGGAAAACCGCAGAGGTACTACTACCTGAGGAGTGGAGGAAACCGCAGAGGTACTACTACCTGAGGAGTGGAAAACCGCAGAGGTACTACTACCTGAGGAGTGGAAAACCGCAGAGGTACTACTACCTGAGGAGTGGAAAACCGCAGAGGTACTACTACCTGAGGAGTGGAAAACCGCAGAGGTACTACTACCTGAGGAGTGGAAAACCAGAGGTACTACTACCTGAGGAGTGGAAACCGCAGAGGTACTACTACCTGAGGAGTGGAAAACCGCAGAGGTACTACTACCTGAGGAGTGGAAACCGCAGAGGTACTACTACCTGAGGAGTGGAAAACCGCAGAGGTACTACTACCTGAGGAGTGGAAACCGCAGAGGTACTACTACCTGAGGAGTGGAAAACCGCAGAGGTACTACTACCTGAGGAGTGGAAAACCGCAGAGGTACTACTACCTGAGGAGTGGAAAACTACCTGAGAAGTGGCAGAGGTACTACTACCTGAGGAGTGGAAAACCGCAGAGGTACTACTACCTGAGGAGTGGAAAACCGCAGAGGTACTACTACCTGAGGAGTGGAAACCGCAGAGGTACTACTACCTGAGGAGTGGAAAACCGCAGAGGTACTACTACCTGAGGAGTGCAAAACCTGAGGAGTGGAAGGTACTACTACTACCTGAGGAGTGGAAAACTGCAGAGGTACTACTACCTGAGGAGTGCAAAACTGCAGAGGTACTACTACCTGAGGAGTGGAAAACCGCAGAGGTACTACTACCTGAGGAGTGGAAAACCGCAGAGGTACTACTACCTGAGGAGTGGAAAACTGCAGAGGCACTACTACTTGAGGAGTGGAAAACCGGTCTGATAGTTCAATTACCTAAGAAAGATGATCTTGGTTACTGTGGCAACTGGAGGGTATTATGCTGCTTCCCTTACCAGCAAAATGTTTTGTCAAATGCTACTTAACAGACTGAGAGCAGCAGTAGAACAGCAAATCAGAAGTGAGCAAGCAGGTTACCGAAGGGGCAGATCTTGCACAGACCAAGTATTTGTACTTCGACAAATCCTGGAACAGTCTGATGAATGGAACACTACATCATATTTCATTTTTGTCGACTTTGAAAAGGCATTCGACAGTATCCACCATGACACTTTGTAAACAATCATCCATTCTTACGGCATCCCTACAAAGATGGTCATCATCTTCAAGCTATTATATGAAGATTTTAGATGCAAAGTTATCTGCAGAGCCAATCTGTCTGATAGCTTCAATGTAAACACAGGCGTTCAGCAATGTTGCATTCTACCCCCTTCCTTTCTATATTGGCAATGGACTGGATCATGAAGACCTCAACCAATGACAAACATTGGGAAATACAGTGGACCCTAAGATCTGTCCTTGAAGACCTCGATTTTGCAGATGATATTGGGCTGATATCACGGCGTCACAAACACATTGTGAAAAAGTTTTCAGCACTGAATGATACCGCAAGCAAGATTGGCTTAAAGATGAACATGTCCAAAACTAAGTGCATGAGAAATTCACCTAAACACCCAATTTCAATATCAGCATAAATGGCCAAACTCTGGATGAAATTAAACATTATAATTATCTTGATAGCAAAGTAACATCTGATGGGGGAGGGCTTTTACAGCCGAAATCAACCCATCTCAAATTATATACCAAACTAAGATCTTTTTGTCCTCCTTTATGGCTCATAATGTTGGAAACTTAGCAAGACAAGCTAGACACATTCCAGACCAAATACCCCAGATATATTAAGACAGTCCATCACATTCTCACTTACTTGCAGCCCCTAGTACATGAATGCAACCTGAGGCTTGCCAAAGGTAGCACCGATGGACCCCACAAGGCAAGAGGAGAAGAGGCAGACCACATGAAACCTGGCGTAGTAGGTCTGTTGAAAAAGAGCTGAAGGAAAGCTGTCTAAACTGGGGCACTACTGGAAGAAAGGCTTCAGACCGTGTACTATGGAGAACCCTTGTGGATGAAATGGGATAAACATCCCACCTCCTCCTCTAGAAACTCCTTTTGCCCACCCTCTGCAGAAAAAGTATTCTTTTCTTCTGGATACCAGCCATGTTGGCATCCCCACAACTCAAGTTTGTCCTCAACCTTCCCTACCCCTTTCAAGTTCTTCCAGAAAAACCCTCCGGATAAAATTATCTTCTTCCTTTATCATGCTTCCCTCTACAACCATATTAAATTCTCCTCTTCCACCCCCTCTCTCTACTTTGTTTTTTCCACCAATGCACCTCTCTCGATCACAGCTTTCCGACATTTTGTTCTTATGTTTTTCTCAATCTCCCCGTTTCCTTTCCTTCCTACCTCTAGAATGATCTGACCTCTCAGGCACAATTTGACCCTCGTTGTCGTGGTGCCATTAAGTCTTCATCAAACAAACAAACAAAACAAACATTTATTACCTGTTATTATTTAGGTTTATCATCTAAACAAATGCTTTAAAGTAGTATTCATGTGTTTTATTATGACTGCATGGTAGTAGTGGCAGGAAAAGTTTCATTAGGTGGTGTTTCATTTGTTAGATGTTCTTAAAATGTAAGAGGAAATGTTGCGAGCCTACAAAGAAATCTCTTTTATACCAAAAGAAAAAAGGGCACTGCATGGGCTGCTCATTATAAGGGCAAGGGGAAAATTGGCTCCTTAAGAATTATTGAAAGGATGTTCATTATTTGCCTCACCTGACTTTCAAGGCAGGCACAATTGAAGTACTTTGAATGGAAAAACCCTTGCATGACCCCATGATTGAAAATATTGAGGGTGCTAAACCACTACATGAGCCTGATCAAAATTGGAAACCCCCTTCACAAATTGTTTTTGATAATGAGACGAAAAGTCAAAATGTAAGTATTTTGGAAGAAGGTATATCTGTTGTTGAAACAATGGCACAAAACTTGAAGAAAGAAAGGTCCCTTCAACCCTCAAATCAATGTAAAAGAAGGTCAGTCTTATACAGGGGTGTAAATACCGGGGAAGGGGAGGGGGTGGTGTGACCCCAAAAATTCCCCCAACTCATCGGTAAAATTTGGGATTAGTCGGTAAATCTCGTATTAGGTATTTTTACCGATTTGTATTATTAACTTTTTTACATAGGCAGTTTTTCAAATGGGATGCCTATTTGAGGCTGTCTGTAAATCTTATACTTTATACCACCCACCATTTCAGTCAAAATGGCCTACAGACACCTCTCGTCCTATAGAATTGAAGCTGCACAAATTGAGAAAAATTGCTCAAGAACCTTCTTAAGCAATTCTGTAGTTCAAAAAGGGAAACAAAACTAGTTTTATGGGGAGCATTTGTTTTGTGAGAAGTACAACTGAATGCCAGATATCAAGTACATAGACTTTTGTCATTTTTTAACTCTCCGCTTTTCTCTCGGTATCTTGCAGCAAAAATTGACCCCAGAAGTCTAATGGACATTTGTCGTGTTAAAATCCGTCAGATCATCAGAGAAATTGTGGGAAAAGAGCACCCTCCGAAACCCAGGCCGAAAAGACTGCCTCCACCCTCAGCGCCAACGTCGTCAGCTCGTGCAGCCAACAGAACTGGAAACTGCATTATGATCAGGAGTGTTAACAACATGTTAGAACTGGCAGGGGAGCTGATGCACGGTTATGGCAGTAGTGATGATGATGATGATGATGACGAGGATGAAGATGGGGTGGGGGAAGACCAGGAGGAGGGCGAAAGCGGACCTCATAGCCATGGAGGTGGACCTCATAGCCATGGAGGTGGACCTCATAGCCATGGAGGTGGACCTCATAGCCATGGAGGCGGGGCTCATAGCCATGGAGGCGGGGCTCATAGCCATGGAAGCAGGGCTCATAGCCATGGAGGTGGAGCTCACAACCATTGTACACGGGATACTGAAGAGGAAAATGAAATGACTGAGAACCAAGAAGAAGAGAGTAGCAGTAGGGATGATCAGAAAAAGAAAGATAAAAGGAGACCTGCAAATGGACGGAGAGGTGAGGGTGGTAGAGGAGAAGCAATGAGGGGAAGAAAGCTCATGTTAAGGAGGTTGGAACCAAGACCGTTGGTAACGGCAAGAAGACGTAGAGTAGAAATAGAAAGAGATTTGGAACTAGAGGCGGAGGAAATGGAACGTGCAATGGGTCGATTTTTTGGCCGAAGACAAGGTGCTGCAGTGTCTCACGAGGATGAAGACACTCAGGAAACGGAGAGTGAAGATTTCAAAGGAGATAATTCAGTTTCATCCTCAGCTGCGAAGGATGAAGAGGACACTCAGAATAAGAATAGAAATGGTAAGAAATCAAATAAACCACCGAATGGGAACGATGCGGACGACGATGAAATGGTAGAAGAAACGAGGGAACGAATGGCTGAATGCCTGGCAGAGGCCATGTCATTCGCCACGAGTCAGAGCATGAAACGAAGCTGTGAAAACGGAGCTCCTCAGCAGTTACGTAAGAGGCAGAATGACAGAACTAGCGAATGCGAGATGGTGCTGGCAGAATCACAGTCTTCATCCGACACAAAAGACGTTGACGAACAGTCAAATAAATCAGCTACAAATGATTCGAGCAAATCATTATCCTTAAATATTACTCTTGATAATTCATCTCAAAACAATAGCCCTTGTGCGAGGATAGACGACTCTGAAGAAAGTAGAGATGATGAGAGGACGCTCTCAGAGGAACTAAAAAACGTTTATCCTCTTGTGTTGCCTCTCTCAGATTTGAACCGTGACGAGGTCTCGAGTGATTCCAGCGGGTTGTCAGACGAGGGCATTTTTGAGGAACTCAGAGAGGAGAAAAAAGAAGCTGCACCACCAAAGAAACCGCCAAAACGGAGAGATCCAAATCACCTCCGGGTGAAAATTCTACAGTTGCCACTCCCCAAGTTCTTGCTGTCCTATATTCTCTATCATCGTGAAATTTGAATATTTTGTTATCTGTATTGGAGGGCGATACTTTGGGCAGATGAGAGTAGACTGCAGCCAGCCAATGACAGAAAAGAGACGTCAGAAGGTTAGTTTCTGTGATGACCGAGGATTGTATTTTGCCAATTCTTAATATTTCTCAAAATCGGAGATTAACAACATCTTAACGATGTATGTGTTGGTATTGTGATGATCGTCAATGCCAGTCAGTATTTTTGTGTCATTTCGGAGTTCATGTTGAGATGAGCAAAAACTTGAATCCGTACCACAAAGGGCAGTCAGTTTTCTTGCTTGAAAATCTGAGGTGCTTGTGGTAGTCATTTGAAAGAAAGCAGAGACACGGAAAACTTCCAGCTGTTTATTTTGATTAAGAAATATAGATGCATATGTCTAGTTGTTCTGTATAAAAAGGTGATTCTTTTCTTTGAGTGCTGTACCAGATTTTATGCTGATATAAGAAGGTATATTGATTGAATTGAATATTAAGGAGTTTTATGTACAGGACAACCAATGTTTATTACCAGGAGTTTTTATAACCACATTTTTATCCAGCAATAAATACGCAGAAACCAGTGATGGCTCTAGGATTTCCCCCACAGATTGTCCCCAGTTTTCTGATTGGTGGTCCAGTTATTTCATTCTCTAAAGTGCTTTTGGGCTCTAAACACTGGACTTTATGCCGTGTTGATTTTGCCACGTTTCTCGTTTCAAATTTTAGAGAGAGAGAGATGGATTGTGTTGTACCATGTGTGTTTAATGGTCGCGCCACTGTGGAAGCTGTGACCTAACAACTATGGTACTATGTGCGTTTAATGGTCACGCCACTGCGGAAGCTGTGACCTAACAACTCCTTGGGTACCATGTGCGTTTAATGGTCTCACCACTGCGGAAGCTGTGACCTAACAACTCCTAGGGTACCATGTGCATTTAATGGTCACGCCACTGTGGAAGCTGTGACCTAACAACTCCTTGGGTACCATGTGCATTTAATGGTCACGCCACTGTGGAAGCTGTGACCTAACAACTCAACTCCTTGGGTACCATGTGCGTTTATTAGTCACGCTACTGCAGAAGCTGTGACCTAACAACTCCCAGGGTACCATGCGCGTTTAATGGTCTCGCCACTGCGGAAGCTGTGACCTAACAACTCCTAGGGTTGAGATTTTTTGTCAAGCAGAACTACTTAAAGATCGAACTACTCTGATTGCTATTTCCAAGGCTGTTGTGTTGGGATTTAGGGACTTTTTGTCAGGGAATAAAATACTGCACTAAGACTTCCCTAACGAATTTCAATACAATGGCCCTGACAGGTGGTTAAGGCCTCCCGACGGGTAGGCAATGGACCCCCTCTCCCACCAACAGAAAACGTTACTCACAGCAATGTTGGCAACATTTATGAGTTGCTGGTGAGTTTTAAACAAACACTGTAAAATAGATTTTCACATGCTTACATGCAAACTCTTCTGGACAAAAATCATAACATGTGACTAAGTATTTCATATGACTACCCATGATGCATTTCACCTTTGTGGGTGCACTAACAGCCCTAATCTAGCATTACTAGGCAAATCTTGGATGTGAGCCTACATTTGATCCACACAGTCAAACTTGATTTATGGTGTTTTATTTCCGTTTCTGCAAAACCCTGGTAAAATTACATCTCTTTTAATTTCAAGAGGTGCAGTGGTTCAGGAGTCTTGCTTGTATGCAAAAGGTACTGGGTTTGATTCCTGCTGTGAACCCTGCATTGTGTCCAAGGCACTTTTGAGCAAGGCACTTTACTTGCTGCAGTCCCTCAGCTGTAAAATGAGTACCAGCACTGCTGGGGAGTAAGCCTGTGATGGACTGGCATCCCGTCCAGGGGGAGTTGTGTACTCTCATCCGCTTGCGCCATGGAAACCGGGGATAAGCACTGGCTCTATAAGCCTAATGGCTCGGATGGATTTATCTTTAACTTTGGCTCAGTCAGTATGGAAGAAAACTGCTTACATCAAATTTTCCATAATCCACTTTATTTCTAGGTTGGTTTGTTTTATTTTGGAGTATTTATGCAAGAATAATCTTGATCTATTTTTTTAAGATAAATGCAAAAATCTCTTTTCAGTTTGATATCCTCAGGCTCTTGTCAAGGTACTGCATTCTAATTAGTGATACCATCAAGTTACATGGATTAAATTGTAGATACATTATTGGCAGTGATGGATCTTTATTCACCAGTGCTTCACAACTGGGTTATCAAACAGCCATGGACATCTTGTTATAACCTTAGCAGTTAAGAAAGGGATGTCAAACACTATCTACCTAGTATTATTTTTTTGATGAATTTGACTTTGCATTCAAAAATATGCAACAAAGATAAAGAAAGATCTTATCCATTGGGAAGGAAAAGTTAGCTCACTTAACATCTTGTAATTTTAGGAGGACTCAAGTATCAGGGAGAAATATATTTACGTGGGAAGATCTGTAAGAGGAAAAAGAGGGATATACTGTGCCTACAGCGGAAAATGTGTTCAAAATCGTAATGTAGTATCTTTCTTAGTGATAATTGGACAAGTGCTGAAAATCTGTTTTAATATTAAAGACATTTGGATTTTATAAACTGCACTAAATTTTGCAGCAGTGATAGCAGGGGGAGGTAATGGATCTCAAGTTTTTAGTTGTGTGACAGTTTCCTCTTAGTAAATAAACTCAAATAAATTTAGCTCAGGCTGAGATAAAAATATGTTAGTGTGCAAGTTTATTTTCCCCAAAATGTTGGATTGGTAGGTAGAAAAATATTTATTTTGGAAACAATATTATTCGTCTGCTTTTCTAATTAAAAAAATACTTGCTTAATATACCAAGTTTCCATTATTTTTATGGTGTCATTTATGCCAGGCTTTTACTTAAACTCGTTTTTAAACAAAATGTTTTTTTTTCCATTTGTAAACAGCAATAACATTTTGATGATTGGCACTTTACTCTTATGGTCACTCACTGACTGCAAACAAACGTATATTCTATTTTGTGGTGGTAAGATTTTCACTGATTTTTACAAGGTTGCAGTGAACTTTTCACCCATCAAGTTTGTGATGACTAAAGAAATTATAGGCATTTTATTATTTTTTTTGAAATATTAAAGTGTTTTTTCCATTTGTTGCAAAGTGAAGAAAATGTGATTGTATTAAGGATAAAAACCATGCACAGCACAATACTGCAAGTATACAGAACCAGAAAATGGGTGGGGTGGGGGTATGAATGCCCTCCCAAGTTTGTAAAGATGTGAAATTCAGGCATAATTGATTGAGGAATTAGGGAAAAAAATGCAGGTCCATAAAAGCATTAAATGAAAGAAGAAAAAAATAGTTGGTCATCAGCACAATTTATTGGTGGGCTGTAAAATTTTGTAACAAAATTGAATAAAAGTCCTGTAATATTTTGCAGGAATAAAGAAATCATGATTCGGGAAAAATATTCTTGGCCCCTCCTCCCCACAGAAATTGCTGTGTTCCTATGTTTATGTACAACATCACTATTATTAGACTAGCAACTCAATTATCAGTATAAACTGATTGTCATTATCTATCACAGTGAATGTTATAAGTAAGGTGTAGGAGATGAATATAATATATGGGCATTATTTGGTGGTAGGGGGTGGGAGGAGGGGGGTTAAGTTGTGGATGCCTGACTCTATAACTACAGGTATAGGTCTAGAGTTCACCCACTAAAGCTTGTAATAATCAGAAACTGATGATAGCCACAGATATATTAGGAATATTAATGTTTTAATTACTAGTAATGTATTTGATGATTATAAATTTCCCAGAATCACCTATAGATTAGTGTAATCGTGCAATCTGCTATTAAAAACATGATACGGAATACAGCATATATTTTATACATAGAATCTGAGCGTACACAGATGTGTTAATTTTCTCGTTATTGTATGGATGAGAATTAGTGCGACTTTAAACTTTTGTTTTGAATGGGAACAACAGTCAAAAGAAGTGGGTTGTGTGGAAAGCAAGTCTGGTTTAGAATCAACAAAATTGTTGTGTATTAAAGGGGGACATCAGTATTTATTTTTGTTAATATTTTAATTGTTCATCATAATTCTTTGAAAATCTGTTCTGACCAAAGGCTTTTGAGTCTTACCATACCCCAATCAAATTCTAGCAGGGAATAGACTTTCTTATCATTTTCACTGACTTGAGGTTAAGGAAATAATTTTGAGGCTGTCCGCCCAGTCATGCATCCCAAATTTAGTAGGGAACAGGGGCGTAATTCTCATTTGAAAAGTGTGTGTGTGTTGGTTGGGAGGGAAGGGGGGGGGACATGACCTCTTATCCAAAAAGTGGGGAACAAGAGGCAAATTTTCCCCAAATAAACTGAATTTTCAAAATTCTGCTGAAAAGTGGCGGGGGGTGGGGGGCATGTTACCTCTTTCCCTGGGAATTACGGCTCTGGTAGGGAGTTGGAGTTGGTGGGAGTTAAAAAGATCAAACTCCTACTCTTTTAAAAAAATGGGGTAGAGATTTAAAAAAAAAAGAGGAATAGAGTAATGGCATGATGGAAATAAAAAGGTCTGCCCATTCATACATCAGTCTTCAACAAAAAAGGTACATAAGGGGATCTGAAATAAAACAAAGCCGTCCAAAATAGTCATTTCTAAACTATTTTGACGACAAAATTTATCTTGCTTTGTAATAGATTGTTAAGGCAATTGAACTGATGCTGCCCCCAAATTATTGACATTCCGTAAAGAAAGGGGGAGCCATGGCTCCCACCTTGGCTACGTGCCTGTGGACAACTAGTGAAGAAACAATATTTTCTGCATATACACAGAGCAACCCTATTTTCTACCAGGGCAACCATAAATTAAGTAACTTGCCTGGCGGGCAAGTTGATCTGTGATCCCTGGCTGCTTCTTCCTGTCCTTGCACCTTTCACTTAAGTCAGTCATATTTATGAGTTAGGATGTCAGCAGTTTAAGGTCTTGAGCATAGGCGGGATTTGACGGGGAAAAGGGGACACTTGCCCCCCCCCCCCTCCATTTTTTAGAAGTATCTTTATTACGATAAATTGTTGCATCTTAGCATGTTGTGGTTCCCCACACACACACACACTTGACTTTGCCCCCCAATTTTAGTGCGCAAATCCTGCCCATGGTCTTGAGTGATTGCTGTGGATTTAGGAGTTAAAAAGATCAAAACCATTAACTTTTGCTCCCACTAAAGATGTTTCACATGTTTTTTACTGGCAAGTTCTGTGCTCTATCTGAAGGAATAAATTGGTTTCATTTAAATAGACATAGTACTTTGTGTGAGGATGCTATGTTTGTATTGCAGATCTCCTGTTGTTTGTATGGCAAATTTCCTTTTGCTACAAGAAATGGAAATATCTCATTATGAAAGTTTTGTTTCGCAAAAAGTACTTATGAAAAAATTTTGCTGCGAAAACTCATCCACATTTTTGTAAAGCAAAATTTAATTGAATCAGTTGAAAAAAACCTGTTTTTGTATAATTGCATTTTTATAACATTTGTCTATTGGCTATTGTCTTATTCCCTGAGCAATACATCTCATAAGTAAAACTAAAATGAGTAAAACTTATTTCTACCTTTGTGCATGTCTATCGCCGTCATCCGTGCATGGTACAGGAAATCATCCAATCACTGGTCAAGGAATTGTAAGCAAACAAAGAGCGCACAGCAAAATACACTCTTGGTTTGCCTCCCATGTGTTGGCATCTTTCATGTAAAAAGTGAACATTGCTAAAAATATTAAACATTCATTGCTGGTTATTTTGTGTTTGTAAAAATGTTATTTTTGCATTTTAGATTTTGTTTCCATTACTGAAAGTGTGTTTGCTTTTCACATTGTCAATAAGCATAATTCGTGTACAGTGGGCATGACTAAAACATGCTTTAGACTCAAGAGGTACCTAGCTGAGTTCGTGTGTTGTCACATGTATATGCTCTATTAAATAAGTGCAAGGAAGATTGGTTATTACAGACCGGGGAAAGGGGGGGGGGGGGGATTTTCATATGTGAGGTATATATATATATATATATAGGCCACCCGAACAGGTGCCTTTTTTGCACCATATTTGTAGTGCAGGTGTTGTTTTTTTTCACCACAAAATACAAAATGTTTCTATTTCTTTTTTTAGTAACAATTTTTTTTTTTTTTATCAGGTCCCAAAAAATGAGGTTTTACTGTGTTAATTTTGTACTGCTGGTCCATTTTTAATTGAATACTCATTCTGCAGGTATCAAAATTGACTTCTTTCATACTGCTGGTATCAAAATTGTATAATTTCATACTGCAATTACCAAAACATGTCACATATTTTTCGGTTGGTGGGCTGCACACCCCTACCACTTTTAGTATGAGAGTGCCCCCCACCCCATCCCTCAAATTACAGAGGTCTGAGAGGGTAATTCTCCAGAAAGGGTTTTCCTGTGGTGTAATTGAAATAAAGAGTGCTACAAGAGCAGATCCAGGTGTTCAGTTAATTCTAGTAAATACAATTTTGTTGGTGATTGATGGCTTGTCACAAATTTGTCATGTCTCAAATGTTGCATAATTTTTGGCACCTTTTGCCGGAATGTCACATCAGTTTTGCCTTTTGTCACATTTAATTGGCATAGAATCACACATCATGACCAGTAGTGATACTCATAAAAAGGATCATTTGGTTATGTCTATTTCATAAAAAAATCACCTTGGCTTCCCCACAATCACAGAGAGTAAAGTTCCTACATAGCAAAAACACAGGTAGGCTATAATACAGTAAGCCCTATACAATGTAAAAGAATACTGCATGGTCATAAAAGACATGGCGTAGTGCCAATGAGTGTGAGTGAAGTGGTTAACGCATGCCACAAACTATTTATGTTCATTTTGTCAAAAAATGTCAAACTCTCACCGAATGTCACAGGTTTTTGGACAATGAAATTTTGTCATAAAATGTCACTGACGCTCCCTTCTCTGTTATTTTCATTTAGCGTCCTTTTGTAAAGTATTATATGTAAATATATTTAAAAGATGTTACATTATAGATTTATGAGCAGAAACCATTTTTGCACCTTAGTGCTGTCATCTTACTAATACATAAAACTTGAAGAGCTGTTTCATTGTCTATTGATTTGTCTCCTTTTTGTAGATAATTAAGTACACTTTAGGGAGGGAGATAAAAGGGTGTGGTAGGAGGGCTGCGGGGGACAGGGTCGGCTGCATGGGGACAGGGTCGGCTGCGGGGACAGGGTCGGGCGGGGACAGGGTCGGGCTGCGGGTCGGGCTGCGGGTCGGGCTGCGGGTCGGGCTGCGGGTCGGGCTGCGGGTCGGGCTGCGGGTCGGACGGGCATGGCCTGCGGGTCGGGACAGGGTCGGGCTGCGGGGTCGGGACAGGCATGGCCTGCGGGTCGGGACAGGCATGGCCTGCGGGTCGGGACAGGCATGGCCTGCGGGTCGGGACAGGCATGGCCTGCGGGGTCGGGACAGGCATGGCCTGCGGGGTCGGGACAGGCATGGCCTGCGGGTCGGACAGGCATGGCCTGCGGGTCGGGACGGGCATGGCCGCGGGTCGGGACGGGCATGCGGGTCGGGACGGGCATGGCCTGCGGGTCGGGACGGGCATGGCCGCGGGTCGGACGGGCATGGCCTCGCGGGTCGGGACGGGCATGGCCTGCGGGTCGGGACGGGCATGGCCTCGCGGGTCGGGACGGGCATGGCCGCGGGTCGGGACGGGCATGGCCTGCGGGTCGGGACGGGCATGGCCTGCGGGTCGGGACGGGCATGGCCTGCGGGTCGGACGGGCATGGCCTGCGGGTCGGACGGGCATGGCCTGCGGGTCGGACGGGCATGGCCTGCGGGTCGGGACGGGCATGGCCTGCGGGTCGGGACGGGCATGGCCTGCGGGTCGGGACGGGCATGGCCTGCGGGTCGGGACGGGCATGGCCTGCGGGGTCGGGCATGGCCTGCGGGGTCGGGCATGGCCTGCGGGGGACGGGCATGGCCTGCGGGGTCGGGCATGGCCTGCAGGGTCGGGCATGGCCTGCAGGGGTCGGGATGGCCTGCAGGGGACGGCATGGCCTGCAGGGGACGGCATGGCCTGCAGGGGACAGGCATGGCCTGCAGGGGACAGGCATGGCCTGCAGGGGACAGGCATGGCCTGCAGGGGACAGGCATGGTCTGCAGGGGACAGGCAGGGGACAGGCATGGTCTGCAGGGGACAGGCATGGTCTGCAGGGGACAGGCATGGTCTGCAGGGGACAGGCATGGTCTGCAGGGGACAGGCATGGTCTGCAGGGGACAGGCATGGTCTGCAGGGGACAGGCATGGTCGGCGGGGGGACAGGCATGGTCGGCGGGGACAGGCATGGTCGGCAGGGGACAGGCATGGTCGGCAGGGGACAGGCATGGTCGGGGGGACAGGCATGGTCGGCGCATGGTCGGCAGGGGACAGGCATGGTCGGCAGGGGACAGGCATGGTCGGCAGGGGACAGGCATGGTCGGCAGGGGACAGGCATGGTCGGCAGGGGACAGGCATGGTCGGCAGGGGACAGGCATGGTCGGCAGGGGACAGGCATGGTCTGCAGGTAAACAGAGTCAAAATATTCCCGCTAAGCTTAGGGGGGTAAATTTACTTCTAGCTATACCTTACCTTCCATGCCATAAATATGCAATAAGATTGCAACCGAGGATAGGGAGTTCAGGTCGCAGCACAATTTTATAAAGGCTGGTCCTAAAACTCGCACCAGTTATCCCTGTGACAAAACCCCTTCTCTTAAGGATGAAAGACCTCTGAATAGGAACTATTAAAAATAGTAATCCTCTGCTAGTTATAACAAGAAGCACCCTGTCAAGAATAATTGAGGCAAGACATCTACAGAACAACGGTTAGTCACCCGTAAAAGCATGCGAATGGAAACCGTTAGTGAACAGAGTCAAATTGTAAACAACGGCCAAAACATCATGACGAAAACTAACAACGTTGGTCAGAGGACCGGGGCGGTTTGGAAAAGTATGAAGGGAGCGAACCGTCCCTAAAGTTGGACCAAACAGAAGCAGCCAGAACTGCAGCTGCATTAGTAAAACAAACGAAATAAAAGGTGCCAAAGATCGGCAAAATTCCGTAAGTAAAACAATGAAAGAACAATTGCCAAAACAATGGCAAAGTTTCATTAGTAGAAATAAACGGGAAAAAAAAGAAGCCCTAACGGCAAAAAGTTTTCATTAGTAAAAAGAAACAAATTAAACGTGCCAGAACAGCGGCCGAAATCCATTAGTGAACGACTATGTTAAGAAAATTAATGGAATAAGTTCAACTGAACGAGAAAACGTGAATAATTGAAAGCAAGAATATTCACCTCAAAGACGAGGTGGTCCTTGCAACTCCGCCTTGATAGTATAGTATATCTTTCATATGCGGAGACGAACGTGGCTGGTGTTTTCCACACCGGAGCAGGAAGAATCTTGTTGAGGGGAACCCCACCAAAAAGCACAAATAATGTAGCTATGCCTCGTACCTGATGTGCCTTAACAGATTGTTCTGCGAATAACACGGATTTATTGTATGTGATTGCCTGAACAATCCATCCTGAAATCGTTTCACGTGAGACGGTGCTATGCGGATTTCGTAAGGACAAGAATAAGGCGGTGACGTTGTTCCAAAAGGATTGTGTACATTTAATATAGTGTTCGAGACATCAAACAAGGCACCAGTCCCTGTCCTCTGCCATGTCAGAAAACATAGCAAGTGACGGAAGGAAAATTGGTTCCGGTAAAAAATGTTTGGTTCTTGGCCAAGAAGGCTGGGTCAACACACATGCAATGCAAAAGTATTTTCCAAAGATAATGGGGCACCATCAAGCATATTTACGTAAAGCAAACACATGAATATACAAGAAATACACTACAAGTTCCTTTATGCCTGGAGACGTAACATATTGATGCTATTCAAGTAAAAACTCCGCTCGTGTTGCCGTTATACGGGGAGGAAGTTTTATTGTTGGAATGCTGCTCTTTATATTTTTTAACGAAATGAATTTTCATGGAAATACAAAATATAGTGTCAATTTCGATGTTCAATGGTTGAATCTTCTAACAATTTGTCCAATTAAAACAAATTTTACACCTTTTGAGGGCAAATTTTGTTAAAACGCGAAGTGGATTAATTTGAAAATAAACTGGAAATTGCAAACCACCACATTTCGATTACTGAAATGCCACAGGCACAGAAAATCAGGATGGAATTCTGTTCAAGGGGCGAGTTCTGTAACAAACCTTCTAATGTCATCCCGCTAACCCCATCTTCAATTCGAATGCCCCCAATTCAAAGCGAATATGGTCTTCTTTGAGCGTAAGCGCATGAATGGCACCTCTGCGTCCAGCGGAGAGTAGAAATACCATTTTGATCGCTAGTTCCTTGAGTGGGTATTCTGACAAAGGCTCAAACGGAGCCTGTGCTAATGTCTTGAGAACCACCTGCATATCCCAAGGGGGAGCGAGATTCCGAACTGAAGGTTTTTGCAAGAACATTCCTTTAATTACTATTTCCAGAGGCTGCACGTTGGTGACGGTCCAACCATCGGGAAAGCCCTGGTGGATAGCTGCCCTGAACCACTTGACTGTATTGATGGATTTATTCAGGTTAAACTGGACCAAGAAAAAGTCTGCTACGTTACCAAGAGGCGCCGAATGCGGAGAAACCAATCTATCTTAGCACCAGTCTCGGAACATCCCGAGTGTGGAAGCATACATCCCCAAAGTGGAAGGTCTCCGGCTTCGGCTGCCATTTGGGCAGCTGCCTCCGAAAAACCCTGCGACACAAGGGATTTGTGGATAAAGGCCACACAGTCAAATGGAGTGCTCTTAGATTGTGGTGCAGTTTGCCGGAGCCCGGGATTGAGACTAACTCCTCCGTGACCGAAAGCTTGTACAGGAAACCTGCGATAAGATTGAGCAGCTGAGGAAACCACAGTTGGCCAGGCCAGTTGGGAGCCACTAGAAGAAACATGTGACACTGATCATACATCACCTTGCCCAGTACTCTCGGTACTAGTGTGAATGGTGGGAAGGCATAGCCCACGAAGTGAGTCCACCTGATCGTGAACGCGTCAACTCTCCACTCTCTGGTCGGTGTCAGAGCGCAAAAAATTGGTAGCTTGTGGTTGTCCATGAAGGCGAACAGATCTACGTCTGGGAAACCGAAGGTCAACCAGATCGCCTCGGCCACCCGCGGAAGGAAAGCCTATTCTGTGGAGGTTCCCTGGAGGCGAGATAACAGATCCGCGATCGTGTTCTCCTTGCCTGGCAGGTGGACCGCCTGTTGTGTGACCTTGTTCGTCATGCACCAAGACAGAAGGGACTTGGCTAGGATCCAAAGTCTCCTGGATCTCGTGCCTCTCTGTCTGTTGATAAACGCCACTAGTGGTGTTGTTGGTGCGTATGAGAACAGTCTTGTTCCAAACCCGTGGTAGGAAATGAACAAGGGCCTGGCATACTGCCTCTAGTTCCAACAGATTGATGTGTTGACCGCACCAAGTGTCCGTCCAAAATCCCGCGACTTGGGACCATGCTAAATGTGCTCCCCATCCTGTCAAAGGCACATGGGACGAAATGATCCAGTAGATGAAATTGTAGATCCCGCATGTAAAACCATGTAAAACATGGGGACTACATCTACTAGGCTGGTTAGGTATTCTAGGAATGACAGCAAAGCTCTCGCCGGCCACGGTTGCGAGAGGAGGACGTTGGCTCCAGCCCTCACGGCTAGGATCCACTCCTACATCAGTTGTACGACCTTGTGTAAAATCCAGGACTGCTCCCAAAAAGGTGTGAGTCTGAGAAGGGACTAGATTGGACTTGGCGAGGTTGATAACCCACCCTAAGTCCTAAGCCACTCTTATGACTATGTTCGTGTGTTCTGCGATGGTGGCTGCGTCTACTGCGACGATTAGCCAGTCGTTGAAGACCCTTGGGGCAGTCGATAGCCTGAAGGGAAATGCCCTGAATGTGTACGTAACTCCCTCGAATTGGGACAGAAAACGCCTGTGTTCCTCAAGCATCGGCACATGGAGATATGCGTCCTCCAGGTCGACGGAGGTGGCCCATGGGCCCCTCGTCAACTGAGGGAGGATGGAGTAAAGAGTCTCCATCTTGAACTTCAATGGACGAATGAACCTGTTAAGTGGTCTCAGATTGATGGCTTGGTATTTAAAGTCCTGCCATATGGCCCGGTCAACAGCTGATAGGGAATCTTCCCTCCCCTTGACAGCAGGATTAAGAAATTTCTTGGTCCTGGTCACTGAACTAGACACCGCTGCGGTGCTGGCTGGCAGAGGAGTTGCCACACTCCTTCCGGGATCAAGGGGGTGCTTATGAGCGCCTGATAGGCAGCTGGTTGGACACGTGTGGCCTTGTTAACCTCTTTGTTGTAGGCTGTCCAGTCCCTGTCCGGGATTCTGGCCCAATGCTGAACCCTGGTCACTAGGGAGGCATCAATGGAAAATTGTCTAGCTGTTGGCTTAGTATCCCATGGGGCTGAGCGGGGCAGTCTATGTCGAGACTGTGGGCCAGCCTCTGCGAGAGGTGCTTCTACAATATCCAGCTTAATTTCCCGTTCTAGGAAATCAAGGAGCTAGGAAACCCGCTTCCTTCGTAAAAGGGGGTCCACTGAGAGAGGTTGCAGGAAGAGGACCTTGTCCAGTAGGATATGGGGGTCCTATCTAGTGCGGTCTGCATCATTGATGCGGCACTGGGGACGACTTGAACCACGGCAATGGGAGGAATCCCCCGTTCTAGAGGGTGGTCCCGTGCTTTGGTGGTGTCCGGAGTCAGGGTCCAGAACGTCCAAAAAATCAACATCCTCTCCACAGGGATAGATGTTGAGAGCATCCTCCTCTGAGACTTCAGGGTCAGGTGGATGCCATGCCGCAGGAGTGGCAGCTACCAGGGGGCGAGGTGCAGAGGGTGGTAGCCTCCACCTCAGCGCCTGGGAAACCAAACTCTTAAGTGTCTGCTTGAATGTGTCGTTGATGGGATCCTCGAGGAAATTTTCCTGTGTCGATTCCTTCGCCTCCGCCTGGGTTTAGGGGAAGACGAGAAAGAGAAAGAGTACTAGTGACGTCGTCTCCATCCCCTCCTGTGTGTGCTATCCCATTCCCTGTCCCTCCTCCGGAGACTGCCTCGCTCAGGAGACATCAGCGGGTGGACGGGAGAGTTGGGCTCCACCACAGCGTTTGGCACCAAAGGAGTACGTGTAAGCGTACGCCTACGCAGTTGCGGGGGCCCGTCTTCGGGTGCCCTGATGTCGGCCGCTTTTTGAAAGTGCCAGTCGCAGTGGAGTCCATGCTCCAACCCACCGCTTGATCCCATTCACTGCACAGAGTACATGGGTTGTGACTCGCAGCATAATCTGCATGCGTAACATGCGAGATGGATGTCACCAGAGCGAAACTTTAAGAAGCGTTTACACACAACGTATTGCGGGACCTCTTAGGTGACACTCGGGGACCCGTCCTCCATGTCCATTATACTGGTGAAAAATATTGCGGAACTTCAATGTTCAACACGGAAAATCTTACGAGGCTGTTCACACGGCCGTGGAACTGCGTAGCTAATGGCTACAGAACCAGAAGAAAACAGCTCTCTTGATGATAAACTTTTTGTGAAGAATGTCACTAATCACTTGACCATGTAGCTAGCGGGTCTATTTTCATACGGTGTACGTTATCCCATTACATAACTCTGAAGCCGTACGAACCCATTCACCGGATGGACCCGTAAAGCGGTGGGTCACGGAGCTGTCCAATGGACCCGTGAACATGGGCCGTGGAGCCGTCCAATGTATCCGTACGGAGCCGTGAACGCTGGCTGTGGAGCCGGTTAATAGGCCTACCATTAAAAAGAAAATTAATTGAGAAACATCTAGGCTGAGGTTGATGTCATAATAATAAATAAATAATCAGTATCAAAGCCTATGCTTGTTAGCAAAAATCTTTGTCACCATTGACACTCATTTGGCATCTTGACCGGTAAAGTTTGGAGCCATATGGAAACAAAGTTACACTTATTTCTTTATAATCTTGAATATATCATAATGATATAAATCAGGGAGTTGCCATTTTCTACTGGCAACTTCCTGTATAAATAAACTATTATTTTAAAGGAAGCGTAAATTATTCACTTGCAACATATTTATTTTAATAGCTGTAGGCCTACCTCAGTTTTCTATTAACAAGTTACTTAAGTTACTGAAATGATTGTATTCACAGAATTAATCTATTGTCAGCCTGATGAAATGTGCAATATTAATTAAAGGTTCCCTGATTTAAGTGCTGTTCATCTTTCAATGTGTCAGATACTTTTAATATTTGTTCTTGAACATTTTTTTGAAAAGAACTATAAAATAGCTGTTAATGTTTAATGTAAAACACTTAAAAATTATTTTAATTTTAAGAGTTGGCTTAATGGCAACCCATGAACAGTTTTAGATTGAAGCAATGTGTTTATACATTGCTATGACAGCTAGGCTTAATAAAAGTTATTGGCTATATCATAATGATAGTTTAACAAATATTTAAACAAGTGAAATATGCATTAATAATATTTTTCTACTATGAAAAAGAAAACATTGCTGTGAGTTGTATTTGCAGGGTTCCTGACAGTAACTTGCATATAACCATGACATCAAAAAATTTAAATTGTAATAACTTGTCATTCCATGCTGAGGTAATTAATTCTTAATAGCAAATTTATTCAGAACTCTGCACTCTTTCAGTTATTACTTCGCAAATAATTTATAAGTGAACTAAATTGTGGTGTTTCCTTTACCTAAAATCAGCAAACTTTGCGAAATGAAGCTGATGAAAGTATAGTAACTGCATGTCTTAATGCTAATATTTATTTTTCTTATTTTTCAAGTTACTTTAATTTCCTTGTTAAAACATACAAATAATTTATATTTTAGACAGGACAGGGTGGCACTAGGCAGTTAAAGATGTAGAATAAATCTAGTTAACTTCATGACAAAATTGATATTCAGTGTAGGCCTAAGCTAAGATGAACATTGTTTGACTGCTCAGTCTCCCTTCATAATTTAATTGGGATACCTTTCAAAAAAATTCTTTTGGAATTTTGAAATAACCCTTACAGTAACAATTTATTCCGCTTAAGACCAAAAAGTTGTTGTTTTTGTGTAAATTGGCATTTAACCTACGCCTGCCACTCGTGGTGGAAATATCCCCAGTCCAAAGTTATCCCTGGACTACCTCGAAATTTGTTAGGACCAGAGATGCAGTATGTTCGAGATTTGGCAAAAATCAATTTAAATTCTTCATATGTACGCCAAAACCCATGTATACTGAGTATAAACAGACCTATTTTATGGTGAAATCATGCCAACGTCTGAAAGTTTGATGCCAATCTAATCTTAAATTATCTCGCAGAACTGGAACGCAAGAACTGGAACGCAGGTTGGCGTTCATGTCCTCTTGAAGGATTTTTGCCGACTTAACCGATTCAGATTCAAGTGGTAGGCTTAGTAAAATGCATGATTCAATGTTAATTATGTAATTTATGACTGTTCTTAATGATAATGGTTTCCGTCCTCAAAAAAAAACTTTAAAAAAACCTTGGCTGGTTTTCATGTCTGCACAACGCCATTTAATCTAAATGGAAATGTTAAAACAGCAATTTTCAGAGGAATGTAAAATATTTTGAAAACTCGCTCTCTATCGTATCTTGTCGTTTTCTCCGCCCGGCCCAGCCGGTACGCTATCACTCAGCTCGTTAAGCATGCACTGTCCACCGCACAGTTGACCATGCTGGAACAAGTATGGCGTCCATGACCGCGAGTGAATAACATTACTTTGCGGGAAAAAACCTGACACTACAGATATGGCACAATTTAAAATGTGCTACGAAGAATCCTCCTTTAAATATCGAGGAAGTAGTTACCAATAATTCCGTAAGTGGTGTTCTGAGTGAAGTTCTAACACTCGCTCCTTGTATGAAAATTATTACAATTTTTAAAGTAGTAGTTAAGCGACTTTTCTTTGCATGAAACACTGTCCCTTGACACGTGTTGTAGGTACAGAGTTTTTGGTGAGTGTGCAAAATCAAGGTGGGGCTTATTCGCAGGGCAGTAATAACATATACCAACTTAACCTTATTTGCAGTGCTGGCTTGAGATACTGTGTGGATATTTGCAGGGCTGCCCTGCGAATAATCACTTCAAAAAATCAAAGTTGTATAGCGATAGTTCTCACGTTGTATACGTAGATCTTCAGGCTGCTGTATATGCGTGAGATAATTCGCACTAGTTGTAGGTAGGCCTATGCCTAGTACGAGTTCATGCCCAAATAGTCCTTTTGTTAAAGTTTTGTTATGAATATTCATATTCAATTACGTCATTGTCATTTTTTGTATATGATTAGCTGAAAAAATCTGTAATGGCAATTCTAGGCTGCAGAAAAAAAAGACGCTCTCGTCCTAGCCTTCGACCTATACCGTAGTATAGGGAGAATGACGTCACGCTTCGGTAATATGGAGGTCAGGGCTGGGCTCGTAACTACGTTTTAAAGGTCGTTTGGAAGTGCGTTGGTATCGGGTCATGTGACCAGATTGCATATTTATAGCATTGAAGGTGCTATTATAATAGCAATTATAAAAATTTTCATTGACTTAGAGTGAAGATGCTTCTCATTAAGTCCCTTGTGGTGGCCAGAAAAGTGCATCAACCTGGACACTGAAGAAAAATGATTTTGGCAGCTCTTGATGCATTTTTAGAACTATCTGGTGCGAACCTGCTTGGACTTAAATGGTCTGACAAAATTTCCAATGACCACCTACAACATCTGATTGGAAATAGATGGCTTTTTCATCTGACATAATCCTGGAGCAACAAGTTTTTAAAGTGGCATGGACATTGTGTTTTGAAAGGCCTTAAATGATGTCAGGCCTTCCCTCTGGTACCATAAGATATGCTGGGCGCCCTTTTGCCAGGTGGATGGATGGCCTGAAAAGTTGGAGTGGATTGTCTGCATCTGATCTGGGAGGGTGGTCCAGAATACTACTTCAAAAACTTCAGCCAGACACATCCTATTCAATGACCCTGAGGAGTGCGTCAACGAGCCGCTAGGCTTATGGCGATTGATTGATTGAAGGTAAAGTATAACTAGAAATATATATTATATATATATGCAAATATCTATATATATTTATATGTATATATATACATATATATATATGTGTGTATATAAATATATATATATATATATATATACATATATGTGTGTATATATGTATATATATTTATATGTATTTATATATATATATATATGTGTGTGTATATAAATATATATATATATACACATACATATATGTGTGTATATATGTGTATATACATATATACACACATATATATGTATTTATACATATGTGTATATATACATACACACACATAAATACATACACATATATATATATATATATATAGATATACATATATACACATATATATATATATATATATATATATATACATATGTGTATAGATATACACATATATATGTGTATAGATATATATATATATATATATATGTATGTATGTGTATTGATAAAGATATATATATGTGTATAGATATAAATATATATATACACACACATATATATATATATATATATATATATATATATATATATATATATATACATATATATACACACACATACATATATATACACACACATATATATATATACACACACACATATATATATACACACATATATACACACACATATACACAAACACATATATATATATATTCATATACATATAGCTAGAGTCTATTCCCTCTTGCAAACGCACACAATAAATGAAACGAAACAAAGTTTTCTGGTTCAAATCTCCACATATTGCACATAATAGATGTTTTGGCTGTAACACCAAAACTGATGTCCCAATTTGTACAAAATAACATTTACACAAAATTAAATCCCGATTATATAATACATACATAACTGAAAGGGCACTCGATTTTGAATTGAAGATATGACACTGCAAATAACAATTAAAATAATTGTTTGAACTTCTGAATGGAATAAGTCATTAAAATAATATCAGCACAGTAAGTTCAATTTTACCAAGAAACTTAAAACTTAAACCAATTATTTTCAACCAAAATTGTTAATTTTCAATCAAAAATAAACATTTTGAGTCCAGTTGAACAAAGATTCTGGAAAATATCAAAATGTAAAAGTGATGTATGTATGCAACTTTGGCAGAAAAAAACCATCACTATTTGAAAGCTGGCAGTCGCTTCTAGATTGACTCAAGTCGTCTCGGTGTATTATACTATTACATGGTTTTGCACCAAACGTCTAATGTAGTTCTATGTAGTGGATTTCATGGAGGGCACAAATGAACGAATGAAACAATATTGCATTACTGCGTCCCTAAGTATAATTATTCAGCTGTAAAAGTAATAATAATTGCCGAGGAGTTTACCTATTACCAGGACTCAACAAAACTTGGGAAAATCCCACATGGCCAAGCAAAATGTGCGTTCTGCCTCCGGTAACTTGCCTGGGAAGTAATCAAATACCGCCAGTAACGTCAACATACACCGTCATGTTTGGACTAGACTCATGATCAGTTTTCCGAAGTAACTAGGTGTGCAGTCATGTATATCCAAAATGAATACCACACACATCTAAAGACAAAAGTACTATAGACCTTTTTAAATTGAGTTTAGCTGAACGTGATTTCTTAAGTACTTCGACTAATCAATTGCTGGGGCAACTTTTCCTAACAAAACAGGTGCAGGTTTGAGGACAAAAATGTAAGCAGCAATACGCACGCATATTTCCTTCATGTATAACGCATGTATGATACGTCCCATATCGTGCGTGAATTGTGCAGACGGCCAAGATTCCTCCAGTATTTTATTGGTCAATAAGATTCTTCCAGTATTCCAGTATGGACCAATTGGTCCATTATGGACACATGAATCTCAGCCATGTGACATTATTGAAGTTAGTTATCCGGAAATCGCTGATTCAGATTTAAAAAGGTCTGAAAGAATTACCTCTTGTATCTAACAAGACATTGAACCCCTAAGGTGATGCAATATCACAAATATTTCTCACATTTTCGGTCTTGAGCCCCGACAAGATCTCAAATCTGTCGGGGTCTATATTATTGTATTGCTCACAACAGAAACCACAACCCAGCACAAGCAATTACACCAGGGATTTCTTATTTCTACAATCCACACACTTCATCTCACTTTCCATGGTCATAATCTGACATTGATAGTAAACAGATTTCACTGCAGCTGCACTGACTTTCACACTCAACACGAGGACTGAAGTATTCCCCTGAAGTCAAAATGTCTGGCTTGAAGTAATAATTTACAAATAAGATGGTTTCTAACAGTGAAGGTTTTGTTTGTTTATTGATGAGTGATTTTAAGAAATGTTTTTGTTCAACCTTGCAGGCTTTGAGGTTTTTGGACTGAAAATCCATTGCAACAGATTTTCATCATGAGAAAAAAATATATATCTAAGAGCAAATCCTTTTCAGTCAGTACAAAAGAATTGTTTCACTTTGAAATTCTTCACTTAAAAAGAAAACAAAATTAGTACAGGTTTCACTTCAAGGCTTAGTACTGGTTTAAAAAAGAGAATATATATCTACATTTCTTATGCAATGAAAGATACATTAACTAAGTGGATTATATCAAAAAGAGTACCTAAAATTCTTTATTCAGACTTTAGAAGTGTGTGTGTGTGTAAATATATATTTATTCAGACTTTATATATATATATATATATATATGTATATATATATATATATATATATATATATATATATATATATATATATATATATATATATATATATATATATATATATATATATATATATATATATATATATATATATATATATATATATATATATATATATATATATATATATATATATATATATATATATATATATATATATATATATATATATATATATATATAATATATATAATATACACGTTATTACAATATCAATACAAACAAGTTGTTCTGCTGAAGAGGGGAGAGGGGAGGGCAGACTCCCATGTTTTTTACAATGTAAGATACAGTTGCTATCAATAACAATAAAATGAAATTTACCAAATATTTATGACACAAAATTTAAATATGTACTTAAAGGTTGGCCCCAACAAGCACCTTGTTCCTCTTTATCAAAAAAAAAAAAAAAAATTACTTGGGAACAAATAATTTCCTGGAACAATTAATTCCCTTGGAATGATTAATTCCCTGGAATGATTAATTCCCTGGAACGATTAATTCCCTGGAACAATTATTCCTTGAAACGATTAATTCCTGGGATGATTAATTCCCTTTGTAAGATAATTCCCTTGGAACTATTTATTCCGTGGAACGATTTACTCACTGGAACTATCAATTCCTTGGAATAATCAATTCCTGGAAAGATAATTCCTTGAAATGATTAATTCCTTGGAACAATTAATTCCCTGGAACGATTAGTCCCTAGCCCAAACCACACTCCTTCAAGAAAAACAAACAAAACTTGAACAAAACCTTTTACTTTACATTTCATATGATGAAAAGAGTTAACCCAAAGTTCCTTCTTTTTTCAAGAACTCCTTAATTTTTGAAGTTTTATCACAAAACTGCCATTTTGATCAAATTATTCTTTACAGACATCACCGACATAATCCTTCTTCCAGATTTTCATGCATTTGTTTGTAAATTATTTTGTACTTTTATGTAGTTTTATGTTTTATGACTTTTGCTTAATTTTGGTGCTTACTTCTAAATAAAAAGATTAAATCACAGAACTACTTCATAGAAGTAAAGAAATTTAGCAGAAATTTAACTAGATATTTAATCTAGTAACTAAATCAAGATTGATTAAGAGATTGTGTGTCTACGATGGTTGGTTTGATTATGAAATGATGCCACCATAGAAATAAGTTGAGGGTCTCAAAATGGCAGCTCCCTAAAGACCTCAATTTTGGATATCTTGTTTTTCTTTTATCAAAGAAGACAATGATGGTGTTACAAAATAACACGAAGAAAGAATTATGAGGAAACGATACTCAAAATGGTCCAAATTATGTTGAATCTCCTCATATACCATGTAGGTAACAGACAGGCTAAAACCTTTCATTCTCATTCTTAAGATAAATTTCTTTGCTTTTTTCCACCTTAAAAGAAATTAATACATAGGTTGAAAACATTTTCAGTTGTAGGTAAACAAAAATGAAATAATTTCACTTGTGACTAAGGCTAAGGAACACAAGTGCTTCATTCATAGCCTTCCCTCCACAGATACTCCCAAAAACTTGAGCCAAAGGTTTCGAACTTCTCCTGGGGTACGGAAACAGAACATTTCCTTAATATTGCCATTTTGACATGAATCACCCAACCCAACGAAACAAACTTAGCTGCAAAAAAAAAAAAAAAAAAACTTAATCATAAAAAAAAAAATTAGAGATGAATAACACACTGACTGAAAGCACAAACAAATGAAAAAAAAAAAAACTTCAAAATTTTAAATCCTGCATTTCCCAAATGACAATGATCAATTTATAAAAATAGTTACAACTGAACAATCGACAATTAATTACCTCTCAATGCCATCTTCATTAATCATATTAATCCGAATTGCATTCCTCAATGAATATGAATTAAGCCAATGAGACTTTAATATGACATTTAAAAATTAACACTTTATGCTAGAATGAATAGCTCAAAATGACTTAGAACATTAAAAATATTGGCAATTGTCAAGAAAAAAGTGAACAGAATTAAATCATTTCCATTGTAATAATTTCTAACTTACACATGAATTGTTACCGACTGACTTCACAAGCATCTCACTTTAAACCATATACAAATATTATGTATTTCCATCCCTCTCTCAATAAATAGCAAAGATTATAATAGAGATGTCCACAGCCTTTTGATATACCATATTTGTTAATAAAGACCCACCCAGGACCCCTTGCATGCAGTGGTGTAGCCAGGGAATGCCCCAAACACACAACCCTTTTTTTAGAAAATTTTTAAACATTGGGATAAACTTTGCTTTTTATATATTTCTTTTGCTTAAAAAACAAAACAAAATTGCCCTCAGAAGTGGGCTAAATTTGAACACTTCATCATCTGAGGGGGTCTACACCCTTCTTTGACCCCCTCACTTTTTAAATGCTGGCTACGCCACTGATTGCATGCCAAGCTGATGCTCTGAATGCTAGAACACGGAGGTCTTCACAAACATTTGGAGCTTCAAAAAAGCAACCCACAGTTCTTGCGAGTTCTGTTAAAATGAATCCCTATCTGATCAGTGAAGGTTGGTGTGTAAATTCACAGACACTTTCCTATGAGAAAATCATGTTTTGATAGATCAACAGCAAGTTACTTCTGCTAATGTGCTTTAAAGCTGCGCAAACTATAAAACTTGCACATTATCACAATTAATATTTATTATAATGAGAAATTACCTGAACTGAAATTTGTGTTTGTTTCAAACAAAACACATCTTTTTTTCAGTAGTTCCTTTACTAACCAATTGGAGAAGTAGAAGTCAAGACTCATTGGTGAGCCCGCCTTCCCCTATGAAAATACATTTCTTTTTCAATGGTTTCTTTATGACATGACCCAATTGGAGAGAAAGCAGTCAGAACTGACCTCCTCCCCTCCCCCCCCCCATAAAAATGCATTTTCTATGGGTCTATATACGTCAAGAGTTTTCTCAATCACTTTCTCAGAGACAGTGGGTAAAGCTTCGGCTTCCCAATCTAGCGTCCCAGGTTCGATTCTCAGTGGGTCTCCAGCCAGTGCTCCACAACTAATTAATACAACGGCTGTGGACGTCTTGAGGTAAATACTCCAATGGAGTTCTGTCAGGATGTTATAAACCTTGATCAACCTAACCAAATGAATATGGACTTTAAATCATGAAAAGTAACCTTTAAATTTTAATGAATTGTTTTCTTCTCCAAGTAACACAGGTATTAACATTGGTAATGTCTTGATCTTTGGGTTGTCTGTGACCTACTGCATCAAACATCTGGCCCACGTTCTTAAAACATTAATCAGTCAAAAACTGAATAAAAAGTTTCCATAACAAAAATCTTAAAACATAATGCTAATTCTGGAAACCAATCCAAAATTTTTAAAACAAAATTCAGGTGTCACAAGGCCAAATTTACGAATGACATAGGACAAGCCCTTCCTATAGGGAACTTAAAACTTGCAAATACATGAAAATTGTTTGAAAGGGAGAGTATTGCGTCTCCCAAAACTATTACAAAAAGCACAAAAGAACAATTGTGGAAATCTGTTAAAATGGCTCTGGTATCAATATCTTTAAACTGACCCATACATATATTAAGTATATATTTATTTATACATCTATAATTACTGCATGTTGTCTCCCACAAATAACATCCCAACCAACCTAATAACCCTCCCACACAGTATCCCACCCCAGATCTCCCACACAATACTATCAAATTCACTCACACTATGAAATAACTCTTCTTTAAAAAATTCTAGATAAATATATAAATATCTATAGAAATTAGATTTGTTGTGTTTTTAGGCAACAACTCGTACACCTCCGTGTTGCTGCGTTCCCATTGACTCAGTGGTGACATGACCTGAATTAGCCTCCGTACCAGCTGTTCTCTGGTTGTCCCCACTACTCTCACTAGGTCTGTTCTGCACTTGTCCAATCTCTTTGAGACCCGCAAGAAAAGTTTCAATGTTCTCCTTGGAGAGTTTCTGGCTGATGCTTTCCTTCCCAGCGAGGGCAGTCGGAGTGTTTGATTTTATGGACGTGACATATTTCTCTAAAGTCCCGCAGAGTCCCTCCAGGGTTCGACAAAGGTTCCTGTGTTTTTCTTCCATGACACGATGCTCCACCTCCGTCAGCTGCAGTTTCGTCTCCATGGATGTGATTTGTGAGCGGAGGCGGATCAAGTGCGCCTCCATCTGATAATTGCTAGTCTGCAGGTCTTGGATTTCTCTGTCCAGCGCCATCAAATCTTCATCACCCTCCAAACCTATATCAACCAAAGTACAAATAATACTGTTATAAGGTCATCAAAGGACATAATGTTATATGCACACTATGAATACAAAACAGGATTAATTGAAAAACAATCCACCATCCATTCTACAGTTCAATCCCATCTTCTACCCTCAAAGCCATCAAACACTTTGTACCATCAGACATCCCACACTCTGTCCCATATGCCATCCCACCAATGTGCCATATGTTATTACACCCTCCATGTCATATACCATCCATCCCTGTGTCATATGCCATTCTACCCACCTATGTCATGTCACCCCACCTGCCTCATGCCATCCAATCCATGCCATCCCTCTATCTATTATATTTTTCATCCTATCCTCTCACCTCATGTGTCATCCTACCCACCTGTCACATGTCACCACACCTTCCATGTCTTATGCCATCCCACCCTCCATGTCATATGCCATCCCTCCCAATGTATTATGTCATTCCACCCATTTCACATGCCATCCCTCCATCTATGTCATTTATCATCCTACTGTGTCATGTCACCCCAACGTCTGTCATACCCCAAACTTCATCCTCATCATATGCCATCCCTCCCTCCATATCACAGGCCTTCCCTTTCTTTGTCATACATCACCCTACCCTTCGAGTCATATGCCATCCAATCCTCAATGTCACATGCCATCCTACCTTCCATGTCATATCCCATCCCATCTCCATGTCATATCCCATCCCCTCTCCATGTCATATTCCATCCCACCCTCCTTATCATATAGCCATCCCACCCTCCATCACACTAGTCCCTTCCACACATCTCCAAAACTAACTGCTAATGACCAAACCCATGAATGGTTTAGTGGTGATTGTGGCTACATCATCATATGCCATCCCACCCTCCATCACATTAGTCCCTCCCACACATCTTCAAAACTAACTGCTAATAACCATACTCATGACTGGTTTGGTGGTGATTGTGGCTACATCATCACATGCCATCCCACCCTCCTTTAATCAAATGCCATCCCACCCTCTGTCATACTAAGTCCCTGTCTCACATCTTCAAAACTAACATCTAATGACCATACCCATGACTGGTTTAGTGGTGATTGTGGCTACATCATCACTGCCGAGACTAGCGCTCTTGAAGACCTGCATAGCCACTGGGCACCCCGAGAGACTCCGATGAGTGGGAAAGGTACCACTGATGTGGCCCGAGCCGTCGCATCCTGGTGCTGGACAGCTATATTGAATCAGAAAGCTGAAAAGTTAACGTTGTTTTATATGTAATCAAAAGGCCAAATGTTTCTTTCAATATCGCGATATCAAAATATTCTCCTGAATGAATGCTGTATTACTAAGAAATGGAACTTTACAGAACAACCACAGAGCATGTAGTAAAGTATTCTAAATTAGATTTTAAACGATACATTTTATTTGGATCAGAAGTATATCAAAACAGCTTTATCATTGTTGATCGGTGAGGCTTGTACACCAAACTGTCATTAAAGCTTGGTTAATAATGCAACCTTCTTAACATAAAAATCAACTCTTCTTTCCACAATCACAAGGCAACGAAATGAAATTACAAATATCTGCAGTCTAATTTATTATACAGCTGCAACATTACAAAATGCACCCATAGCTCACAATAATGCTGTCTCCATTTACACTGTACTTTGCTTTACGTTTCTAAAATAGGCATTTCATAAACATTCTATTTCATAAACATTCTATTTCATAAACATTATATTTCATAAACATTATATTTCATAAACATTCTATTTACATTTCATAAACATAATCATTCCATAACCATTTCATTCTTACTTTTAGTACTTGGTTCTTGGAGTTAACTATTGTAATTTTTGTTCTCTTTTGTATATGTTGTGAAAAGACAAATAAATAAAATGGAATAAAAATAATGGATACACAAGCAAAAGTAAAAATAATTGTTTGTTTGAGTTTTGTGTCAATAAAAATAAATAAAAAAAGATTGATTTCATAAACACATCATGGACATTCAAATTATTTGTTCATTTCCTTTCATGCATTATGCTTCATGTTATACCTAAGATTAAACTGGCCCAGATGGTAACTTGGGGGGTACACTGGTTCCAAAATTGTCATGAATCATTTATACATTAACCAATTAAAAAAACAAAAACAGTGTCATTCATAATTATTAAAAAAGCTGACACTTGCAACTCACAAAAAAAACTCAACTTAAAATTGATCAAAAAAATACAATGCAAGAATACAAATAAAAGACCAGCAGTTTAATAAACGTCAAGAACAATTTTAAACCCAATCTGTGTTGATAGTTGTGGCAGAAGTTTCAAAAGCAATGGAAAACATTGGAAAAGGGAGAGGATTTACAACAGCCATATCATAAAATAAACAAGAAAGTTTTCTTAGATTATTAATAGTGAGACTAAATCAATCAAGCCATCAGCGTTCTTGCAAAGCACCGGTATCCATGATAAATAATGCTTAGGGTGCTTTGCATGGAAACAACCAAAATAGTGAAATGTTATTGAAAGAGTTCAGGCACAAAAACATCTTCAATCAATTGCTAAAAGAATCAACTGTCAGCAGATTCTAGAAGATTCTACCTACAATCCAAACTGTTGCACTTTTATGCAGAAAACCCTACCCTTCTCAAAAAAATGTGGCACCCTAATATAAACCCAAATTGACTGAAAATTGCCAAAATGGTAATAATCTTAGCCCACAACATTCCAAAAACTCTCAAAAGTTTTGCATGGATTTTGTTCTTTTGGGCAGGCAAACCCTGAGAGTTTTTTCCTTAAAACAATTTTGTTGCATGAGCTTTTATCATGCGGCTACACCCTGGAAGACTAAAAAGCCAAAAAAAGAGGAATAAATAAGTAAATAAATACTTACTTCCATGGTTCTAATTTCACGCTAGTAATCGGCGATGGTAAAATTCCATTTGTTTCTTTCTGACTGTCGTGAGCTACATTGTTGTTATTCTCCAGCTTTAGGGGCATGAGAGCAGATATCGTAACACTTCCAACTTTGTTTGCCAGTGGACATCCTGACGCGCTACGATGTGTGGCGTATTTACCAGTCACATGACCAGAACCGTCACAACCAATGATAGGGCATCTATACAGAAAACAAAAGTGGAGGGTGTAAAACATGAAAAATATTCTGTAATCATAGAATATTCTCTTTAAATTATGTGTTTGTTGATTCGTTTGCCTAAAATTCAAAATGTATTTTGCTTTTTTAGGCATATGCCAGGAAAAGCACACATAAGTCACAAGTCCATTTGCCAGTAACACCGGGTTAACACCCTGCTCTTTTCGAGAAGTGTTCAGAGAAAAAGGCAGGGGGTGTATCTCCTTCCATCAACGGCTTTACATCCCCACCCAGGTCTGGTGGGGAGAAGGTGTGATGCAGAAGACAAACCTCTGCGCTTGATGTCAGCATATATCGTTCTGCATAACTGTGGAAAAATCGCTGGTTAAATCGCCGTTGGACTCGAACCTGGGACCTCCAGCATCTCAGTCATACGCTCAGTCGACTGAGCTATCTGCCTCATTTTGACCCAAACGTAGACCCAACAAAACCATCGCACATAAACTAATGCTGCTATAAGAAGCCTTATGGGCTTGAAACAAAGTGCAAACTAATTTCATTTCAAATACAAACATCATCAAAGGTTCAAAAATCTTTATTTGCATTTCAGACTTTAAAAACATATTGACATTTAATCTATTTTAAAATACTTTTATGCCACATTTTGTCAAATTATTAGGTAGAAGTTCCCAAAAGGCAAACTGTGTTGTGAACATAAACATCACAAGGTTGAAGGGGCACTAAAATGAAAAGTGGGGGCACAATTTTCCAGAGACTCACACATATTCTAGAAAGTTTACTGAAGCACATGGAGAGCTACACAAAATCTCTCTAACACTTGTACCAAAGAGTTATCTGAGATTTATTATTGATAACATTTTATCACTTGGGAGGCGAAACAGGTCCATGCCGAAAATTTTCTCTTCAAGCCAACCCATACCCGACACCTGAGTGAATCCTGAAAACTCAGGTATGACAATTACCAACCCGACTTCCTGTTCAGTGTATTGTGTTTCCACTCCAAACAATGATTGTTTTTCTGCCATTCCCATGCACACCAGTCAAGTAGCCCAAGGTTATTTGTGTGTATAAGATTACAGACAGCCAGTGCGGAGTTATCAGGGCACTTTTGTGATTGAAATCACTCATCCGTGTTAAGTGCCTTAGTGAGAGAAATTTGTGTGGAAACTGGTGATAAAATAGCTGTGTATGTGTGCATTAAATGTGAATGATTGATGAATCATTTCTTCCAAGAAAAAAAATTTCTTCATGTCAATGAATATTTGTGTCTAGTCCACCTTGAGTAATACACTTATGACTGCAAAGGACATCATAACAACCAAATGTGGCAGAAACAATCTTTCCTACATTACATCATTTCCTTCTTACATGACAGAAACTTGAGGACGAAGAAAATCTCCCACAGAAAGGAGGGCAAGGGTAGTGGCAAGATTTTTCAAATCACCAACATAACACAGTTGTTAGCAATTTACATAAGATTTATGATGGGACTCACTTTGGTTCATCTTTATCCTCATTCTCTCCCTCTTTCCTTGGTGAGATACCCTTCTTCTTTGCACGAGGGCATCCTGACAGACTGCGATGTGAAGAGTAGTTCCCTGTCACATGGCCAGAGCCGTCACAACCTAGAGTTGGACATCTTAAAAAAAAGAAACAAATAATCCAGAATAAATACAAAATGTGAAAATTTATACACATTTTTATCATATATTTTATATACAAAACAATACAGACAATTCCATGGAATTCCAATGATTCTGTGACCATTTTTCTGTGGAGCATAAATTAATATAATTATAATGGAATTGCCCATCACTAAAAACAAAATTCTAAAAAATGCTACAAATAACAAACCTTATTATACAATGCATATCAATTTCCATTTTCAAATCTAAAAAGCATATTTAGGCTCTAAATTTCATTTATCAATTTCATTTAATATAAAAAAGAAAAATGTCAAAAATCAAGTATCAAAGTTGAGAAAGTTTGACTGTGATCCAATAACTCACTTGATTTCTTGCGACGTTTGTAAGATTGCAGACTTGTCAGCATTAGGACAGCCAGATAGACTGAAAAGAGAAATTAGAACATCAAGAAAGGAGATAAACATACCGATAATACCAACTCAAAACAGACAAACCTCCCCACTCTTTACACCAAATTAATACTTAATCCTTTATTGCCTTTCACAGCAAGTTTAAACAGTTTATTCAATCTAAAGCTCTGTATATGAAATTGTGTTATTCATAAGCGAAGGGTGATTTTTGCTTTCCATATAAAGCCTCCAGTAGTATCAAATCTACATGACCATTAGAAAATGATGGAATGTTATATGCAAATGAATTGATTATCAGTGACTAAATGAATAAAGCAAAGGAGGTTAAATGCCACTTGACACTTTTCCAGGCCTTTCAGACACTTAACATTGTTTCATGGTATATGATAAATCTGCCCTTATTGGCACAGCTTTTTAAGAGCTCTTGAAGGTATACATGGACAGGTAGATAAGGCTGAGTCAGGTACCCGGTACTGCCCAAATGGTCTGGGTACTATGAAAAAATCAGGTACGGGTACCCGACAAAAAAAACAAAAAAATAGATCTAAAAAATGCTCTACAATTTTCACGTAACTAGTATGTTATTAGGCTTACACTGAAATTATGGTGATTTTACTAATTCAGACCAAAATTAAGCTCATGAATGACATTTTGGTACGAGTTAGTGTAGTTACCATGATTTTAGTGTTAGCCTATGATATACCAGTTCTGCAAAAATTGTAGAGCTAAAAATAAAAATAAGAATAAAATAGTTTTGTTTTTTTACAATGATTTTAGTGTTAGCCTAATAATATACCAGTTCTTCTAAAATTGTAGAGCTAAAAAAAAAAAAAGGGTAACAGTAACAACAGGTAACCAGTTCCAAATTTTTGGTACCCGACTCAGGCCCACACAGGTAGAGATTTTATATTCAGCATAAGGAGCTTTAAATTTTAACCATACTGAGTATTAAAAATGCAACAAAATAAGTGGCAGTTTTTGAGTAACAGCTAATAAAAGATGTTTTAATGTATGCAGACATTGTAATGTATGAAAAGACACAGCAGCTCAAAAGCTGAGATAATTCTTCAAATTTCTGTCATAAATTTCAGTCAATGAAAACCATGATCAAGACTGTTTTCTCCTGTTAATCATGATGAAATAACCATCCTTACAAGGAATAGTCCATCAATCATTCATGGGTTTTGCACAAAGTCCTCCCATACACATAATGTATATTCTTTATTTAGGCTCCGCCAAGGACTAATCTGATTCGCATCATTGAACAGCAGTAGCTGGTTGCTAACAAGTGAACTGTGAATAGACTATGAAGATGTTGTCAGTTAAGAAGGTATAGATTACCCCTGTGTTGTGTATGGTAAAACAACAGCTGGTTGCTAGTCAATTAATTGTGAAGAGTCTCGGGTTGAATGGTGTAGATTACTTCTGATTTTAAGAAAACACAGGGGGGGTCAGGTTGAGGGGTCTAAGGGCCAACATTCCTTAATGTTAAATTCTACAAATTTCAGTGATGATTGCAAAAACAGCAGAGGGTTTCACTAATTTACAAAAAAGCTTTGCATAATTCGTAACAATAAGTTCTTACTATCAAATGCTGTAAAATAGTCATTTTTTCAATGATTTTAATGAAATATTTCACTAATTTCATTATCTTCCAATTAAACTCTAATTTCAGGTTCAATTCCTGCCAAGATCGCTGCTTTGTCCTTGAGCAAGACACTTTACTTGCTTGCTGCAGCCCACTCAGCTATAAAATGAGTACCAGTACTGCAGGGCAGTTAACCTGCTATAGACTGGCGTCCCATCTAGGGTAAGTCGAGTATTCTCACACGCTTGCGCCATGGAAACCGGGGATAGGCATCGGCCCTATGAGACTAATGGCTCGGATGGATTTAGCTTTAGCTCAAACTCCAAATGTTACTAGAAAATCGTAGAAGATCATGTGATTTACCCAACTTTATAAAAGTATTGAAAAGGGTAAATGAAAGCTATCACAAGGTAGCACTAGCACACTCATAATATCAGTGCTTATCATTGATTTCTATACTGCAAGTATATAACTCCCTGTGGCAAGATCCCAGACCATCAGTTTTACTCCTCATCAGGTGGGTAGGTAGATTGGTATGTTACATCTCTTTCTCAACAGCTACGGTTATATCTCTATACTGCAAGTATATGGTTATATCTCTATACTGCAAGTATATAACTCCCTGTGGCAATATCCCAGACCATCAGTTTTACTCCTCATCAGGTAGGTAGATTAGACCATCAGTTTTACTCTTTAGGTGGGTAGGTAGATTGGGTATGATACATCTCTTTCTCAACAGCTACGATTATATTTCTATACTGCAAGTAATATAACTCCCTGTGGCAATATCCCAGACCATCAGTTTTACTCCTCATCAGGTAGGTAGGTTAGACCATCAGTTTTACTCATCAGGTAGGTAGATTAGACCATCAGTTTTTCCTCATCAGGTAGGTAGGTAGATTGGGTATGTTACATTTCTTTCTCAACAGCTAAGGTTATATAGAGATGTCCACGGCCGTTAGGTAATCCAATTGTGAAGAACTGGTGCATGCAGACCCACCGGGTCACAGACCCACAGGACCTTTGGCTTGCCAAGTTGATGCTATGACCGCTAGACCACGGAGGTCTACTCCTACTACTTCTTGTGACCATTACATGCTGTAAATGTCACCATTGCTAAATCTGTAAATTGTTGTTTGTACAATAGGTTACATCAGTTTTTAATGATTCTTTATCTGTTACTACAGGTGTCCCTCCTCCACTCCCTTGAAATTCTCTTGGCACAAGCAATTGCTTCTTGCTTGGATAAAACCTCAGACAAGGACCATAGATGAAGATGGCCTGTATCCTTTGCAAAGCCCTGATGCCATGAAGATCAGGTTGATTAAGGATTTAGCAGCCCTAAAAATTTATGGTTTTAATTTTTTTCCTCAAACTGTCTTCAGGTGGTAAATTGTAAAAACCTTACTAGATTCTGTTTTACTACTTTCCTGACATATCCAATGGTTGCTAAGCCACAAAATCGCACGACAAAATATGATAGAATACATTAAGAAATTGAGAAATTTGAGGCTATGACATCACAACTAGTCTGATTTCAATCGTTTCTACACAAATGATAAAAACGTTTAACGTGGATATCTCCTTAACAGAATAAGATTTTTGAATGCTTTCTTCACCATCTTGTTTCTTTTGAAGTCCTCTTTCACATGCAATAGCCTGACCCCCTGAATTAATCCTTGACGTAATTTCCTTATCATATCCATTCAACCAGACTTGGACAGTTTGCAGGGTTGCCTAATTTAACCTTGATTTGTCTATCCATGGTAACATGCATAATAATGATGCAGTGGTAAGTGTCAACGCTAACGCTCCCAACAGGAATATCAGGGGATGAGGCTTAACCTTCCATTGAAGATATTTGAAACAGGTGGAGAAAATTTAAAAATCTGTCTGAGTGACTTTCACACCTGCCTAGAAAAAAAAAAACTCCCCAGAAGATTGCATAATTACCAGTTAAGTGAGTTGGGCAGTGTTGCTTACAGCTTTCCAAATTGAGGGTAGGTAATATAACCAGAACAAAAGGTTTTGTGGTTCCTATGCTTTTTTTCATATGCTAATTGAAATTTGTATTTACTGTCATGTCATTGCATATCATAAAATATTTGTTCCAGGATATCTATTCATAAGCCATGACCACCATGCATGATGCAGATCAATAATATAGACATACCTATTGACAACACTAGCATGTGCACAATAATTAACATTATCATAGCAAGTATGATGCAAAACAGACATACGGTTGCTCATGTATAATATTTGAAGAATTTTAGGTTAAGCCCCACCTACTCATTAATATGCATGGTATCACCACCAAAACCAATAAGGCAAATCCACAGACCATGTGCTATCTGTGTATGACATATGACTTGAGTCCAGTTTATAGTTCTTTAGATATCGTGTTTACAAGCTCTTTTCAGCAAAATCATATTATGACCTGCCCACTATGCATATTAATGAAATTTAAAGTTGGTATACTATGAACATGTACACACTAGCAAACATCCTAACTGTGCCAAATATGAAACAAAACAATTATACAATTGTGAAAATATTGACATTTCAAGATGTTTACATTAAGCCCCACCTACTAACTAATATGCATGACATCACCACCAAAAACGATAGCGCACATCTACAGACAATATTCTGAATGTATACAACAAATGACATAAATCCATTGTACCGTTCTTGAGATATCGTGTTTACGAGCTGGCCGTCACATACACACACATACATACACACACCATGACCACATAGGTTCTTGATGCCATCGCAACCAAAAAGCAGCCAACACCCCTCCTGATGGGCAAAATTCACTCCTAACCTTTGTCTGACACTTCACTCAAATTCAGTCTGACAAGGGTTAATAGTAATCCTTGCTGGACCATACCCGGAAAGGGGACCTGCGCTTCACTCAATTTTAGTCCAAGAGGTTAATAGTAATCTTTGTTGGACCATGCCCGGAAAGGGGACCTGCGCTTCACTCAATTTCAGTCTGACAAGGGTTAATAGTAATCTTTGTTGGATCATACCTGCTAAGGGGACCTGCGCTGCACTCAATTTTAGTCTGACAAGGGTTAATAGTAATCCTTGTTGGACCATGCCTGCAAAGGGGACCTGGGCTTCACTCAAATTCAGTCTGACAAGGGTTAATAGTAATCCTTGTTGGACCATGCCTGCAAAAGGGACCTGCGCTTCACTCAATTTCAGTCTGATAAGGGTTAATAGTAATCTTTGTTGGATCATACCTGAAAGGGACCTGCGCTTCACTCAATTAAAGTCCAATAGAGGTTAGTAGTAGTAACCCTTGTTGGACCATGCCCGGAAATGGGACCTGCGCTTCACTCAATTTCAGTCCAACAAGGGTTAATAGTAATCCTTGTTGGACCATACCTGGAAAGGGGACCTGCGCTTCACTCAATTAAAGTCCAATACAGGTTAGTAGTAGTAACCCTTGTTGGACCATGCCTGAAAAGGGGACCTGCGCTTCACTCAATTTCAGTCCAACAAGAGTTAATAGTAATCTTTGTTGGATCATACCAGCTAAAGGGACCTGGGCTTCACTCAATTTCAGTCTGACAAGGGTTAATAGTAATCTTTGTTGGATCATACCTGGAAAGGGAACCTGCGCTTCACTCAATTTAAGTCTTACAAGGGTTAATAGTAACCCTTGTTGGATCATACCTGCAAAGGGGACCTGGGCTTCACTCAATTTCAGTCCAACAAGGGTTAATAGTAATCTTTGTTGGATCATACCTGCAAAGGGGACCTGCGCTTCACTCAATTTCAGTCTGACAAGGGTTAATAGTAATCTTTGTTGGATCATACCTGGAAAGGGGACCTGCGCTTCACTCAATTTCAGTCCAACAAGGGTTAATAGTAACCCTTGTTGGATTATACCTGCAAAGGGGACCTGCGCTTCACTCAATTAAAGTCCCATACAGGTTAGTAGTAGTAACCCTTGTTGGATCATACCTGCAAAGGGGACCTGCGCTGCACTCAATTTTAGTCTGACAAGGGTTAATAGTAATCTTTGTTGGACCATGCCTGCAAAGGGGACCTGCGCTTCACTCAATTTTAGTCTGACAAGGGTTAATAGTAATCTTTGTTGGATCATACCTGGAAAGGGGACCTGCGCTTATCTCAATTTAAGTCTTACAAGGGTTAATAGTAACCCTTGTTGGATCATACCTGCAAAGGGGACCTGGGCTTAACTCAATTTCAGTCCAACAAGGGTTAATAGTAATCTTTGTTGGATCATACCTGCAAAGGGGACCTGCGCTTCACTCAATTTCAGTCTGACAAGGGTTAATAGTAATCTTTGTTCGATCATACCTGCAAAGGGGACCTGGGCTTCACTCAATTTCAGTCTGACAAGGGTTAATAGTAATCTTTGTTGGATCATACCTGCAAAGGGGACCTGCGCTTCACTCAATTTCAGTCCAACAAGGGTTAATAGTAACCCTTGTTGGATTATACCTGCAAAGGGGACCTGCGCTTCACTCAATTAAAGTCCCATACAGGTTAGTAGTAGTAACCCTTGTTGGATCATACCTGCAAAGGGGACCTGCGCTGCACTCAATTTTAGTCTGACAAGGGTTAATAGTAATCTTTGTTGGACCATGCCTGCAAAGGGGACCTGCCCTTCACTCAATTTTAGTCTGACAAGGGTTAATAGTAATTTTTGTTGGACCATGCCTGCAAAGGGGACCTGCGCTTCACTCAATTTCAGTCTGATAAGGGTTAATAGTAATCTTTGTTGGACCATGCCTGCAAAGGGGACCTGCGCTTCACTCAATTTTAGTCTGACAAGGGTTAATAGTAATCTTTGTTGGACCATACCTGCAAAGGGGACCTGCGCTTCACTCAATTTAAGTCCAACAAGAGTTAAGGCCAAATACACATGTTGGTCGTAACCATATAGCTTTGATTATGATTCGCACATCTTCCATCTTGCTTGATACGTTATATAAATTGTTATTTCATGATATATTTGCATAATAGCTGATTATTATCTAAAGCGGAAAACTACATTCATGAGTTAATGAGAAATGTTAGTCACCTTCTATGAGAAGCATAATTTCCTGTAACATGACCTGTTCCATCACATCCTGGTGTAGGGCAACTGCTCATGAGGCGGTGCAGAGGAAAATGAAAAAAGTGGATGAAGCGAAAGATATGGAGTATTAAATATTAATATGTGATGGATTGATAAGCACAGAGTTCACCACCAGCTCCTTATGCATAAATTATATCTATGATATTAGTTCTACCATATTCAGTAAAATTCTAAAAGGTTGCGTTCTATGCTTTTAAATACAGTTACATTTCTGCAAGACAGCGCTATAATAAATACTCCACATTCCCTAAAATTACAACCAAATTAGAAATAGCAAGTCATATGCCCAGGATCCACACAGATATATTTTGGATGAGATATCCCACAAAATCAATGATATCCCACAAGCTTATCAGACACAATGCATGAAATATTAAAACCTACAGATCTTCAAATGCTAATATGCTAAAATAATTACCAAATTCAGATTAGTAACTGTACATCTAAATTTATTTTCTGCAATGGTTGGACGAGAGGGGAGACACCCTAATTTGCATTAGTTATCATTTAGAGAGAAATGCAAGCCTTGAACATGGAATTCTTGGATTTTCCTTCTTTACTTCAAAATATAAAAAATAAGTGAATAAACAGGGTTCATCAGCTTTCCCCAGTGGCAGAGCTACTGGGGAGGGGGGAGGTCATTTGCCGCCGAGATCGATTTGCCCCCAGAAATTGTTGTAAAGTGACATACTTTGTCCGATTTATAAGCTTTTGCCCCCATGAGGCTAAATTTCCCCTTTTGCCTCCCCCCTCCCCCCAAAAGGCTCGTGCCACCACTGGATTACCTTCGCATCCCTTTGTATGAGGGATAATGGGCACTGAGCCCTTCCCTCTAAACTATCTTCTAGCAAAGGGGCGGTAAGGGAAAGCTATATTGTCCATGAAGGTTTGCTTCTCCTACATCTTCCCTCCACTCCCCACCCCTAGTAACAAAATATCTATCCAATCTCGAGTACAAAATAACCAAAGTAAAATCATTCAAAAATTTCAGTGAAGGAACACAGAACCAGTGCAAACAAACTGGGAAATGAACAACAAACCACAATCTGACAACTAGTAAAACAATATAACTAACATGAAAACACAAAAACAAACCAAAACTATACATATTACATTTCCTTCCCTCAACGATGTATTTGAAAGTTGCAATCATTAACTTAGTACTTCAGATAATTTAAGAATATTTAAATACAAAATTGAAAAATTTACAAAAAGTGACAAGAATGATATCCAGGGCTTGAAATATTGAAGTCACTTACGGACTGAATGAATAACAACTTTCTGTGATTCACTTTGGTCGCAATGGGGACATCAGATCATAAAATATAAAGCAAATTAAAAAGTATATGTCCTTCAGCTTGCAATAATAATCCAAAATATCAATATGAATTACACAAGAAACTTTGTGCTTGGATTATTATTATTATTTTCATTATCATCTTTTGAACAAGAGTAAAACACAAATAGGTTTTAGATGCAGAAACCCTCATAAAAATCATTTTTACAACAAGAAATGTTTTTCCTACCCTTTTTTTCTTTCTTTCTCTGAGGTATAATCTCTTATCTGTAGCCCTAATATAAATTAGGGGGATGGGGGCGGGAGATAGTTTCCAAATATTCTTACAAAAATTTGCTAGGGGCAAAGCCATCAATTTACATTTTCATTTCATACAGGTTATAATTCAGGTTATTGCACAAATATATATAGCATATTGTATATCCTACTACTTACATTTTACTTACAGAATTTTGCCAGGAGGAGGGGTGGGGGTGAGGGGGAATTGCCTCCCTTCCCCACTGATTATGCCACTGCTCATAAAGTTATTGATCACGTAACTTAAAACATTCCTTTTCATCCCTTGCATATTGTACTTTGCATATTGTACTATGTGCAGATTTGGGTTTTTCCCTAATAAATTGGTAAAAGGGGACACAGGCAAGGTAACAAACCTCGCATTACAAAATTGCACAGAGAAGAAAAATAACAACAGCTGACTACTATTTATGTTTAAAGAACCAAAAGGTTTTGTGGTTCCGATGCTTGTTTTTCATGAGCTGATTGATTTGCAAAATGTTGTATTAACTGTCATATCATTGCATATGATGAAATATTTGTTCCATGATATTTATTCATAAGCCACAACCACCATACAGATCAATACAAATGTTGACAACATTAGCATCTGCACAATAATTAACAACATTATCAAAGCAAGTATGATGCAAAAACGATTGCTCATTTATCCTATTTCAAAGATTTGTCAGTAAGCCCTGCCTACTCATTAATATTCATGAAAAAATTACCACAACATTAGAACATATGTACAGATCATGTCTCCTGATATGGCATAAATCTGATATATCAATGAGATGCAATATGTTTACATTATTTAGGACATTCACATTAAGGCCCACCAAGCATATCAATGACATCTGCTGATAACATAACCATGTACACATTACCCAACAAAATCATCATGCCCAATATGATACAAAACAGACATACAGTTGCTCATTTCTCACTTTTTTCAAATTTTAACTTTAATCCCCGCCCACTTATCAATATGCATGATATCACCACAAAAAGCAAGTGGGCACAACTACAGACCATGGGCTATCTTGTACCAAATATGACATGAACCAAGTTGACTGTTCTTGAGATACCATGTAATTACAAGCCATATCCAGCAAAATCATATTAAGCCAGACAACTCAACAATTTTTAAAATTATGAACCCAGGACACACCAGCTAACATAATTATCCCAAATATGAAACAAAACAGACAGATATGCGGTGTTAATATAAGAACTTTTCAAGATTTTTACATTAAACCCCTCCTACTCAATAATATGCAAGATATCACCGCCAAAACAACAGGGCACATCCCCAGCCACAGGCTATCTGCATACCAAATATGACATGAATCCACTTGACCTTTCTTGAGATATCGTGTTTACAAGTTCTTTTCAGCAAAATCAGATTAAGCCCCGCACACTATGCATTAGAGCTGTGAACGTTTAAGGATTTTAGTAAACGTGTACACGCCAAAAAAAGCGAGCGTGTATCGTGTACACTCGTTTAGTACCGTAATTTTCGGAAATACACCAAAATTGCTCCAAAACTACGAGGCGAAGTAAAAAAATCGCGCAACCAGTATGGCAAAAGTACTGACTCCATTGCCCAAATAGACGCCGAGTTTTGCTTTCCAAATCGTAAAAAGTTTACTTCTACAGTATAAATCATCATTTTTATGGAAAATGTGCATAGAAATTCAGTTTAGAAAGAACAGATAACTTCCTTTCAATGTCATTTAAACTCAACATCGCGTAACTTTGTTGTCCTATTCGCTACGGCTTTCAAAGTTCTCCTGTGAAAATCTTGCATACTGGCCTATAATATACGTACCTCGCCGTAAAACATTTCAAAACTACGCCACCACCACCAGGAAGTTCTGAAATATCAGTCCTCTCAAAAAAATGGCCGCCATCTTTGCGACACATGCAGTATTTCAGCTCTGTTAAAACCTTTTTCTGTTTGTTTATTATGCAATATTTTTTCTTTTTTGCAAAATTTATTTGACTCATCAGGTAATATTTACATTTACATGTACTGATTGTCACGATTCAAGTATTTTTCAAGTGTTTTTTGGTCGATTTAACATCGACATTGTAAAAAGTCATTGATTGGAATTAATTTTGTCAGCCGAATGTGTGTGATTTGAATCATGAATATTGATTTTTAACGGCAAGACACTATACTATGTATGAAAAACAATTACTCGCAATGAAGTATTTAGTAAACGTTTACAAAATTTGCAAGCGTGTAGCGTGTACACGCTAAACGGTCACAGCTCTACTATGCATATTAGTGAAATTTAACGATTTTACATCATGAACATGGACACATCAGCTAACATCATATTTATACCAAATATGAAACAAAACAGACATACAGTTGTTAAAATATGAACATTTCAAGACTTTTACATTAAGTCAGGCCTACTCATTAATATGCATGACATCGCCATCAAAACAATAGGGCACATTTACAGACCATGGGCTATCACTGTACCAAATATAACGAATCCAGTTTACCATTCTTAAAATAGTGTTTTTACAAGCTTTTTCAGCAAAATCATATAAAGCCCCGCCTTAATTGAATCATAATGAAATTCAACATTTTTACATCATAAACATGGACATATCAGCTAACATCATATTTATACCAAATATGAAACAAAACAGACATGCAGTTGTTAAAATATGAACATTTCAAGATTTTAAGCCCCGCCTACTCAATATCATGCATTACATCACTATCAAAAACAACACAGCACATCTACAGATCATGGGCTATCTGTTTACCAAATATGACATGAATCTAGTTTACCGTACTTAAAAAACAGTGTTTACAAGCTCTTTTCAGCAAAATCAGATTAAGCCCCGCCCACTATACATATTAGAGAAATATAACATTTTTACATCATGAACATGGACACATCAGCTCACATCATGATTATACCAAATTTGAAACAAAACAGATATGCGGTTGTTAAAATATAAACATTTTCAAGATTTGTACATTAAGCCCCGCCTACTCATTAATATGCATGACATCACCGTCAAAAACAATAGGACCCATCTCCGGACCATGGGCTATCTGCGTACCAATTATAACAAATCGAGTTTACCGTTTTTGTTTACAAGCTTTTTTCAGTAAAATTATATTATGATTACCCAATCTGCCCAATATGCATAATAATAAAATTCAAAACATTTTTTACATCATGAACATGTACACAACAGCTAACATCATAACTATACCAAATATGAAACAAATCCAGTGTATTGTTCTTGAGATATCACATTTACCAGCTGGCCATCACAAACACATACATAAATACACACACATGCTATCATGACAGCATAGGTTCCTGATGCTATCGCATCGGAATCAAAAAGGCTATTCCTTATGATTTAAAATAAACCATAAAAGAATTTGCAATACTACGTTAGAGTCATCAATTTGGTAAACATATGCAATTCCATTGCTGAGGATTTTGAGAAGGGGGAGGAGGGGGAAAAGGGATTAAAACTCTTGTGATCGAAATTTTCTTTTCACCATCACAGAAGTTGAAACAACCTAACTTGATTATTTTAATCATTTTATGTTTCTGATGGTTAATCTAACCTTTCTGGGTTCAATGATCGACTTAATCAATCACCGCACAAACTTGCCTAGCAACAAAATCTGCAAAACTAAGTGGGGGCAAACATCATACGCGGTACTGATACAGTACAGCTAGCTAACAGTGTGCACTCATGTAATCATGCAACTTACTGTGCAAAACAAATTTCTGCACACACAGACTGAGTGACAACAAAATGGTGAACAAAAATTGCGCTGCAGGCTTTGTAAATCTGATTGCTGTTACCCAGAACAGTAAGTAAACTGAAATTTGATTATTCGGAGAAGTGCCATAAATGAATCAAAACTTGCGGCAGGCCTCGCGAACATCTAAATATCAATCAATGCATTGGAAATGCACGATTGCGGATTTGTGGTTTGTTTGCCCCACATAATTACCGCGTTGCTATGGTGGGCGTGGCCTATTTGGAAACCTGGAAAAGTTAATTAAATCATATCCACATGTTTATTAATTAATCTCTTATTGATTAATCTCTTATTGATTAATCTCTAATTGATTAATCTCTTATTGATTAATCTCTTATTGATTAATCTCTTATTGATTAATCTCTTATTAATAATCTCTTATTGATTAATCTCTTATTGATTAATCTCTTATTGATTAATCTCTTATTGATTAATCTCTTATTGATTAATCTCTTATTGATTAATCTCTTATTGATTAATCTCTAATTGATTAATCTTATTGATTAATCTCTTATTGATTAATCTCTTATTGATTAATCTCTTATTGATTAATCTCTTATTGATTAATCTCTTATTGATTAATCTCTTATTGATTAATCTTTTATTGATTAATCTCTTATTGATTAATCTCTTAATGATTAATCTCTTATTGATTAATCTCTCATTGATTAATCTCTTATTGATTAATCTCTTATTGATTAATCTCTTATTGATTTATCTCTTATTGATTAATCTCTTATTGATTAATCTCTTAATGATTAATCTCTTATTGATTAATCTCTTACTGATTTTTCTCTTATTGAATAATCTCTTATTGATTAATCTCTTATTGATTAATCTCTTATTGATTAATCTCTTATTGATTTTTCTTATTGATTAATCTCTTATTGATTTATTAATTAATCTCTTATTGATTAATCTTTTAATGATTAATCTCTTATTGATTAATCTCTTAATGATTAATCTCTTATTGATTAATCTCTTATTGATTAATCTCTTCATGATTAATCTCTTATTGATTTTCTCTTATTGATTAATTTCTTATTGATTAATCTCTTACTAATTAATCTCTTATTGATTTTTCTCTTATTGATTAATTTCTTATTGATTAATCTCTTATTGATTAATTCTTGACAGACAAAGTAACATAACAGATGATTATCAACGAGAAAGATTAAACATTTTATAAGTTTTACCCGTGTGTGCAAAGCTATCATCTCTATTCAATAATCTCATGAAAACAATCATTCTTTACCAAGCTTGAAGTAATCACAGAGTCTACACAAATTATAAATAACCTTTTGTTTGCAGAAACTATACCAAATATACTAATTTTCTTCATTTATGCTTTTACTCTTCAAGCAAACTTAGTCCCAGTTTCTCTCTAAAGAATATATTCTACAGGTATCATAAAATCAAGTTTTAGATCATAGCAGTTATAAAGGTGATAAAAAAAAATGGGAGTCTAATGTTCAACTCTGATAATGATAAGGACATTGTGATCTAGATGGATGAAATGGAAACTACAAGGAATGAAGTCATTTGACAGGAGATAAGAAAGTGCAAGGCTGTTAACTAAACAATTGATTAGTTTAGACATAAAAACATTCATGATAATTATTACAGGAGAAAGGAATTGTGCAGAAAGAAAGAAACAATTTTCTCTTTGGAAGACATTTTATTTGAAAGATTACTTTGTTTCTTGACTGATACCAAAATTACAATCATCAGTAAATATTAAAACATATCCTCAAGTCTCATTTACTTTGATTGAAATTTTCTCAATATTACATTGAAAAAAAATCAATATGTCGACCTACAACCATATCGCATAAAGTCAAATAGATCTTTCTTCAAAATAACTTTGAATGAACATTTTTTGCAGTTCTGTTAAATATCATGGAATAATCAACCACAAAACTATTTTTTTCTTTACAAATTGTAACCATTTCTTCCTTCTCTTCCTCCTCAAGAATAATATAATTTCCCAGAGACTAATCAGTTTCCTGGAATAGTTTCTAGGAAAAAAAACAACTTCCACTCTGAATCTAATCAAACAATTAAATTAAACAACAAAGTAAACATATCAGAAGAAATATGGACATGTAAATATTTCTTTTTACATTAAAAGTGTCTTGTTTCAACAACAAAAAAAATTAAAAAAATTAGACATGTTTTGACTTCAATTTTCCCACTACTTTTCAAATTGATATCTCTTAATTTTTTTTGTTACCATAGCACCCACTTATCCAACACAATAAACAAACTGGATATGGAGATATTAGTAATAAAGATTTCTTTAAAAAAAAGACATTTTAACTTTAACATTCTTACTTTTCAATTTCATATCTCTCTTGTTTTGTTTTAAAAAAAAATTCAATGTAACCATGGCTCATACGCATCCCGCACAATAAGTAATAATGAAAACATGCCGGTGGTGAATGCTGAATTGATGGTAGTGTGCAAAGAAAATGTTATCTGTTATTGCATTAATGACCAGATGTTTGTGGCAGCCAGGATATAAGCTTCATTTATTTGAACATTGAAAGCACAAAATAACATCCCCATGGGATGTAAAAAATGTATATACTTTAGATGTTATTATGCATTAGAATGAATGGTGCAGCAACTTTTTAATAAAAGATATTCTAAAATGCAATCATTGATCATTTCACATGCCATGTAGGAACATTTGATAAAGAATGTTTTTAAAAACAAAATATAATCATTTCGATTGTCTTGTTTTGTTAATGAAAATTCAAAATATGTTTGTTTATGTCCATATGCCTGTAATATGTTCAAAGAACCAGAAAAAGGGCAACATAAAGGGCCATCTAAAAACCCGAACACAAGAAAAACACAAGAGAAAGAGAGATTGCATGCCATGTAGTAACATCGACACTCACGTCAGGTGCTCTTTTTTTGCAGCCTCCAAGGATGACTTAAGTTTTTGCACATTGAGTGCACGCATGGGACTTAAGTTAGTGAAAATAATGTCCACAGCAAGCATGGCATGAAGAATGGGTGAAGCAAAAGATACAGGGTTAGTATTTCCAATCTGTTAATATCTATTAGCAGCTCCAATCTATTAACGGCTCCAATCTATTAGAGGCTCCAATCTATTAGTGGCTCCAATCTATTAATGGCTCCAATCTGTCAGCATTATTCATCAATTAAACCTCTGGAAAAGCTGCTGCAAGTTTCATTGATAATCAAATTATCATGATGACATACACTGATATTCCATGCATAAACCTAGCACAGTGTGGAGTTATGTTGTCATAACACCAAACACTATTAAAAGGGGGTTACTTTCAATCCACTGAAAAAATATATCAATCACCCAATCCATATTATATTAATCAACCAATTGTTAACCATCCATATTATGTTAATAAATCCTTTTTATGTTAATGTTATGTTAATCAACCCATATTATGTTAACCCACCCATATCATGTTAATAAATTCATATTATGTTTAATAAACCCATTTTATATTAATGAACCCATACTACATAAATCAAAACTCTATATGATTTTTAGTTACCCATATCATATTAATCACCTCATATTACATTAATCACCTCATATTACATTAATCACCTCATATTACATTAATCGCCTCATATTACATTAACCTCATATTACACTAATCACCTCATATTACACTAATCACCTTATATTACATTAATCACCTCATATTACATTAATCACCTCATATTACACTAATCACCCCATATTACACTAATCACCTCATATTACATTAATCACCTTATTACATTAATCACCTCATATTACACTAATCACCTAATATTACATTAATCACCTCATTTTACACTAATCACCTCATTTTACACTAATCACCTATTACATTAATCACCTCATATTACATTAATCACCTCATATTACATTAATCACCTTATATTACATTAATTACCTAATATTACATTAATCACCTCAATTTACATAAATCACCTCATATTACATTAACCACCTCATATTACATTTACCACCTAATATTACATTATTCACCTCATATTACCACCTCATATTACATTATTCACCTCATTACATTAATCACCTCATTACATTAATCACCTCATTACATTAGTCACCTCATATTACACCTCATATTACATTACTCACCTTATATTACATTACTCACCTCATATTACATTAATCACCTCATTACATTAATCACCTCAAATTACTATAATCACCTTAATTTACATTAATCACCTCATTATTACATTAACCACCTCATATTACATTAACCACCTAATATTACATTATTCACCTCATATTACCACCTCATATTACATTATTCACCTCATATTACATTAATCACCTCATTACATTAATCACCTCAAATTACTATAATCACCTTATATTACATTAATCACCTCATATTACCACCTCATTACATTACATTACTCACCTCATATTACATTAATCACCTCATTACATTAATCACCTCATTACATTAATCACCTCAAATTACTATAATCACCTTATATTACATTGATCACCTCATATTACCACCTCATATTACCACCTCATATTACATTACTCACCTCATATTACATTAATCACCTCATATTACATTAATCACCTCATTACATTAATTACCTCAAATTACTATAATCACCTCATATTACATTAATCACCTCATATTACATTAATCACCTCATATTACATTAATCACCACATATTACATTAATCATCAACCCATACTACATCAAAGAAACCAATCCCACTTTAATCAACCTATATCATCTTCATCAACCCACCCATGCCACATTAATCTACCTACACTGTGTGAACCAGAGAAACAGGCCCACCCAGTCTTATTCTTTCTTTCCTTTTATCTCTACTTTTCCCATTAGAATCTTGTCCAGGAAATTCATAAACAAATATAAAAAATAAAAAACTTGGAAAAAACCCTTTTGGACTTGAAACACAGATATTGACCAGCAGATTGATGAAACTACATATGAGTTTTAACCTACTAATATTTCAATGTCATCATAAATTTTGAAATGAAGATCATGCTGATGGTACATATTCTTCGAGGAAGTCACTTATGAGGATGAATTAAAAGTTTAGCAAGAGGAAGTAAATGGTACTCACTCATCACTCATAGCCTCAGGACTGTCCACAACAGTTGACTGTACAGGGTAGCCAGCAGCAACAGACATCTTCAGCTGTGGTCTTGACGCTGAAAAATCAAGGGCCTGGTCGTAACTACGTGGTATCTGCAGAATAGTCGGTGACTGACTGGGTTGCGCGACTGACACAGGTGACATGATGGTCTGCGGGTTTTCTTGGTGGTTTGGAACCATTGGGTTAGGAATACTCAACGGGATCAAACTAGGAGAGGTCTTAGGTACCGGAATAGGACCATGGGTGGTGGTTGCGTGACCATTCTCGTTACTTCTTGAAGACTTCATGCTGAGATCCAGGGTACCATTACTGTCCACTTTGACCGACTCCTCCATATTGACCGGTTTCTGCATTACCATATGAGGTGACATCATATGTTGGTTGAGCGGAGAGGTCAGGGGTGGCGTTATTTCAGGTACACGTGGCTTCAGAGACAAGTTAATGGCTGTGGCTGCCAATTTAGCCTCATCGGGATCAATTGTGGTATCTTTTCGTTTGGCATAGTCCACTGACATGGCAGGCTTCTTTATCGGTGGGGCAAGATCAGAGGCTGTGATAACCTTTGGAGCGATGCGTTTCTGACCTGCGGTGTACTGATTAACTGTAGGGTCAAAATGTTGTAGCTCCACTGGTAATGGCTTGTTGAATTTTTCTAGCTCTTTTTGAAGATTATTACGAGGTGTGAGGTTGGCAACATTTGGGTATGATGATGTCGGTTCAAGCTGTTTAACATAGCACATAGGTCTGCACAAGAACAAAAGAAAGTTTTGTTGAAATACAAGTGTCAAAAGTTTTCTGAATTTAAGTGGAAATATATTCCGTGAATTTCAACCATTTGACATGACAATAAGGTAGTAAAACAAGCATCTCTAGTAGAGAAATTGTGATTTCTGAAGAAATAAATTTCAGTTAGTGAAAATATCAAATTTAAATTTGAATGAAAATACACAAACTTGCTTTTAAGATGGTGAATGCAAAAGATCTTACCTCTGTGGTCTACCCAAGTACTTTTCAAACAAACTGACAAATTAACAGTAAATTGTGTGCCCAAAACAATTCAAAGTAATTTCGTCACAACTTATTAGTTGTCCTTCTGGCCTTACTTTTTTGGAAAATCGATAAGCAAAAGGGGATATATGTAGCCCAAATTACTATCTAAAAAACACTGGAATCTTTTTACCTATAAAGCATAATAAAACTCTACCATTTGCAACAACAACTTCTGAAACATTCCTACAGCAGGCATTGCTATGGTTCAACATGATACTGCTTTCAAAATAGCCCATGAAATCTGTTTCCTATCAAACAATTCTAAAATAACATGCCACCCTTACTAAAAGAAGGAAACTTGCTTATCAGTACGAGACTATCAAGAACATCAATATGAAATCACATCTAGATGAATTCCATTCAAATGATGCATTTGTCATGTGATAAGAGAAGGCAAATCATCCAACTAATAGTATCTGCAATATTTCTTTATAAAGTTATATTTTTGCACAAAACAATTAACATTTCTGAGTTACGAAATTAGCCACACCCACATAGCAGCATGGTAGCTAGGTGGGGCAAACAAACCTCAAATCCGCAATTATGTATGACCAGTGCATTGACATTTAGATGTTCAGTGTGGCCTGTCGCAAGTTTTGATTCATTTATTACAAGTTTTGATCCATTTATGATATTTCACTGGGTCTTTAGGGATTTTAGCAAAAGAAATAAACAAAATGCACTTTGGATTTACAAAGCCTGTAACGGGCTCGTAGGCACAATTTTTGTTCGCCATCTTGTCATCACCTGGTATGTGTATGCAAAATTTGCTTTGTGTAGTATGTTTATTGCAATGACGGCATAGCGTGTGCCATTAGCTAGCTGTACTGTACCTATATCGCATAGGATTTTTTCCCCCTTAGTCATGCAGATTTTGTTGCTAGGCAAATTCAAGCGATGATTGGTTGAAAAAGCTGTTAATCATCTAACTCAGTGAGGTTAATTAACTCCTTGTTTTCAAACTATCATCCAAATGAAAACCTTACTATTCATCTGTACAATTAACAATTTATACTTGCATAAAATTCAAATTTTGTATTTCAAGAATAAATAATGCTCAAATCTGAAAATTTTGTACTGGGTCAACTAGAGAAGGACAAGTCAGCTCATGTCCACCTTTTCATGATATATAAATGACAAAATGAGAAATAGAATGCAAAACAATTATCGCTACACTAATCAAATAATACTTAGACCAAATACATAAAAATAGTAGGGTTCTGGTTTCATGCACTGACTGAAAGTATTTTTTTTTAGTACTTACGCCTACAAACATATATCACTCACTGTCCTCTTCGGGACACGTGTCCCATAAAGCTGCAGTGTACTTTCTCCAACATATCCTGTCTCTGGCAACGTGGCTGGCTTCATTCCAAGAATTCCACCCTAGCTCCTCTCTTTCATTCACTACCATTCTTCTCCATGTCGTTCTTGGGTGTCCTACTTTCCTTCTCCCTTCTGGCTTTCATGTCAATGCTGTCATGCAGTAGCTGTCTTCTTTCATTCTTAATACATGCCCAATCCACCTCCATCTTCTCATTTTGACTTCGTTTCTAATTCTCCTTTGCTTTGTCAATTTCAATAATTCATCATTTGAAACAACATATGGCCATCTGATCTTCAAAATTCTTCTCATGCATTTGAACATGAAGGTATCAATTTCTTATTGTCAGTATCATTGGTCTTCCACATCTCACAACCGTATAAGAGAACTGACTTAACAATAGAGTTGAATAATCTGATCTTTGTTTTGACTGAATATATATTGAGCTCCATATCTTCTTTAATTTCATAAAAGATGTTCTTGCTTTGCAATTCTGTTAGCAATATCTTCTCCACCACCACCTTGTATGTTTACAGTTGCTCCTAGGTACTTGTATGTACCTCTTTCAGATGTTCATTATTAATTTGCACTTTGTCACAGCATCTACTATTTACTTTCATGAATTCAATCTTGTTCCTATTTATTCTTAAACCAGTTTGTGCAGCATATTGGTTCAGCCTTGTTAGTTTTGTTTGCATATGTTGATAGGTAGGAGGTCAGAAAAATGTCATCTGCAAATCAAGGTCCTCTAACCTTGACATAAACCTCCATCTTATTCCATTACTATTGGTGCCAGTTGTCTACGCATCACCCAGTCCACTATCATTAGAAAAATGAAACCAGACATTACATCGCCTTGTTTAATGCCCATCTTAATTTGAAACATTCTGACACCACCCCTTTATCTATTATAGCACATTCATTACCTTCATAAAGTATTTTAACCATTGTGATGATTTTCTGTGGTATACCAGAAGCTGCCATTATTTCCCATAGGCTCTCCATAAGTACTGAGTCAAATGCTTTTTCCTAGTCAACAAAGGTAATATAGAGGGTTGACTGCCATTCCCCAACCTGTTCTAATATGTTGCGAAGTATGAATATTTGTTTGGTGGTGTTCCTTCCTCTTCTGAACCCTGCTTGTTCAACTCTCAGCTTGCTGTCAACTCCGTTTCTGATTCTATCGATCAAAACTCTCCCAAACACTTTGCTAGGCACTGATGTTAAGGTAATACATGTACCTCTCCAATTGTCACAGTTGGTAGTATCACATTCTTTGGAACTTGCACAAGATTTTGGTATTATTTCTGTGTCCCATATTGCCCTGAATAAATCCTCTAGCCATTCTTCCATAATAATCCGCTTCAAGCAGTTTTGTTGTAATATTATCCTTACCGGCAGCCTTATTATTCTTTAACTTCTTCATTTCATCCTTTATTTTGAATCTAGTAATATGACTAGTGTTGATATCATTTATTAGAGGATCACAAGTAACATCTGTTACTGGATTTATAGGTATTGGTCTGTTTAAAACACCTTCAAAATACTCTCTCCATCTCTCTTGGCCGTCTTATCAGTCAATAGTCCTCAAGATTTGTATCTTACTGCATTCCTGTTCTGCCTCTTTCGTTGCATGTCTTGGTAATGTCATAAAGCTCTTTCATTCTACCGCTACCTGCTGCCTTTTCAGCAGGAAGTAGCCATGTCATCTACCCACTTTCTTTTGTCCTTCCTTATGTTTCTCTTGACTTCTTTATCTTTTTCGCAGTAGTTAGCTCTTAAGTTGCCTTTAATTCTATCTAACGTGGTCTGTTCAATATTACTATTCAGCCTTTTTCTCCCAAACATATATACTACTCTTAAATTGTAATATAAAAAATCAGATTTGGGATGAATTGAAAAATCAATTTTCTGACTTGCACCTGATTTCTTAAAGTAGGTAACCAGAATCAATCAATTAAATTGGCCCCAAGAAGAAATCCAGGTTGAAAGTTGACATAAATTTGGCTATGAAATGTTTATCTAAACTGCAGCCAACTGACCTTAGCACACGGTCACCTGGCGCTGTACCGGGAGGCGGCATATTCATCCCCTTCTGAATCAACTGTCTCTCTGCGGCAGCAATCGGGCAACCTGACAAACTACCGGAGGATGAGACAAAGAAGAGAAAAGTGTGAGATGAATTACTTGTTTTAAACGATACTAAAGTGAGGATTATCTACATGATCCAATGCCTGTGGTACCAACTATTTAAACGTTTAAAGGATTAGTTCAGGGGTCAGGAAAGTCCATCTCATATGAAAGGGGACTCCAGGTCATAGCCTCAGATTCCTCAGTCTTTATGAATTCTATCACATTTTTCCTGTGATTTTGTCACTTAAAAAATTATACTTCACCACCTGAAGAAAGTTCAAGAAAAATAATACAAATAGTCATTTTCTGTCAAATACATAAATTGTTAATGTGAGGATAAGAGCACCAACCTTCCATTGTGGACTAAATACAACAGTCATTTCTATGTATACAAGACAAAGTTTAAAACTTGAATATCTCCTTAAAGGAATAAGCTATTTGAATGCTTTCTTCACCAGTTTGTTTCTTTTAAAGTCCTTTTCTAATGAGATAACCACTGAACTAATCCTGGAATGACATACAGGTAAATCAAACTGTGCTTTACAGCAATGCTGAACTATTCTTGATGGAATAAATCACTATTTCAAATTGTGCCTATACTAATACAGGCAATCAATTTCCATCAATATCTCTAGGGCACATTCAACATGAGGTACTTTAGTGAGCATTTTTAGGATGATGCATAAAAGGTTTCTACATTGATCAATTGAGTTTTAAAATCTCAGCAGGTCAATTTTTGAATTTAATTTTACTTTTCGAAGTACAGCTGATAAAAGTGTGAGAAATTATTGATTTATACCTCAGTTGTAATGGATCATTGGACAGACTAGCTTGTAATATTTCCTCCATCATTGACAGTAATGTGCAAGTCTATTTCTGGTAGAATCTGATTGAATGTATGACAAAGACTCAAAAACATTTGGTTAGACTTTGTTGCACCTCTTTAAATAATTATTATAAACAATTAAGCAGTTGCCTAAATAATACCAGTCACCCTCTTATATGCCACAAATTAGCATAAAGTTGCATATTTATTCATGCCTGAAAATTAAACAAAAAATTGTTTAAATGGTCAATATTTTCATCCATTTTGTTTTTTATTTTTCTCCCTCTCTCTCTTATAGTTTCATGATTCTAAATAGACTTTTAAACTGATATTGCCTCTACTTGTCTAAAGACATTCAGGTAAATAAAAAGTACACTTTGTAGCAAACTAGTCTTGATGGGTACAAGCACTATTAAATCATTTCCATCACTTAAACATGCACAAAACTCTTTAACAACTGGTCAAAATTGGGTCTTTCACAAATACCCCAAGGGGCTCTTTAACAACTAGTCAAATTTAAGTCTTTCACAAATACCCCCAGGGGTACAGTCAATGGCAGAGTATTTCAATTACCATTTCTAGTATGTCACATGAAAGACAAATTAGAAAATATGGAAGTTCTTACAAACAAGCATAAACCTCCTGAAAAAAGTCTACTAATAATTTAAAGGTCATTATCGTGTTATCGTAGAGTCAAATATACAACACCAAATCAACGTTTCTGATTGGTCAAGATGATTACACAAATACTGACAGCAATAACTGCCACCAAAGTGATGACATCAATAGTATGCATCGGATTTACTGATGATGGGTCAAGTATTTTCTTGGGACGATTTTCCCTGTATGTATGAAATCCAAGCATGTATAACAAACATGTGAATTTAAGACACTTAGCTTCAGATAAGAATATTCAACTTAATCAGTATTGCAACAGAAACATCCACAAATGGACATAGCCAAAAATAAACATTTAGAGTTCAAGATTCTGGAAACTGGTGCACACAGATGCAACAAACATGTTTTTGTTTATCTTTCCAGCATATTTAAAGGAGCTGGTGGCCAAAAAGTAGTGCTGTCATGGCATGTCGATTATCGCAATATCTCTTTTCCCACGACATGAAATAAGCCCCTCGCGACATATCGCGATACCAAAAACTAATACTAAACCAAGAAATTTTCACGCAACTAGGTTAGGCTACTTCGTACGTTACAATTCTAACGTTACGGTATTAAATCTATAGGTCAAATTTAGGCCATGTGCAAAAATAACCCGAAAAAAAAAAAAAAAAAAAACTTAATTAAAAATCGTGCACACACTGGCACGTTCCGATGTAAATTGGCAAAAGAACGAAAAATTGGCCCAGAACATGCCTCTCAGGCTCTCACTTAATGATTCATGGTCACGTTGACTGAATTACCAAACACATGCGTGGTGTGTGATGAACATAATAGTCACACGATCATGTCATCTGCTAAATATGCAAATTATTTTTTCTTGCGCTCATTATAAAAGTAATTAGTGATATTAGCAATTTGTGTCATGATTCACGTTTTCTTGAAAAAGTATCGCGATATACCAATATATCGCGATATACCAATACATCGCGATATTTTTCTCCACGATAATCGATACGTAATAGAGCCATATTATGACAGCACTACCGAAAAATGAGGGCGCATTTTACGTGAGTCTGAAGAATATTCGAACACACGTTTTTGTGCATGTGATGGTTCTGAAAGTTTTATACCTGTTTTCAAATTTATCAAAATTATTTCTTAGGAATAATTAAGTAATTATTCTTCAATGATACGAGTATCAAAACTTAAGATGTAATGCTTCAAAATTTCTTAACTTGCAGTCACTCCTATGCCTAAATACGTAATAACAAATTCTTGGGACAAAATATCCTCTTTTTAAGTGTGAAATCAATGCAAACATTACATGTTAATGCAGATACTTAGCATAAGATACAAATATTCAACTTGATCAAGTCTGCATGAGACAGCTATGTAGCCAAAAATAAACATCCAGCTGGTCAAAGATTCTGTCAACTCGTTCAAACAATGTAGAATGGAACAAACACATTTTTGTTTACCTTTCCAACATATTTCAAGTTCAAAATTATGTAGTTCAAAAATGTATCAATTTCTGAAATTGTCCTTCATAATATCTTCCACAACGATGAAAATTCTTATAAAGATGTGTTTTGGAATTTTTTTTTGTTAAGTTTATTCAAAGACACATCTCCTTTGTAGAATGCAATGAATACAGTTTTGTTTACATTTCCAATAAAATTAATGGGGCACTAAGACCAAAACATGAGGGCGTATTTTTAGGGGTCCCCTAACCCCTATTTTTTTTTTTTTTGAATGCTTATCTACCATGCAACAGTATAGCAATTTTCTAGTTAATATGAATATTCAAGTGACCTTTGCCCTCATGTCCTGTGGGCTATGGAGGCATGAAGTTTATTGATCTGTTGTGGATGATATATCTGTGAAATTTACAAAACCGAGCGCCCTCAATTTTCATTCTAGTGCTCCTTTAAACTTCAAAATTGTTTATTTCAAAAGTATATTCATTTCTGGAATTCCAGAATTTTATATGTGAGGGCTGATGAAGATGTTATCAAGTCTGGCGGGCTTACCTGCGATGAGAATTCCTGTTGCTATTCACATGTCCTCTGCCATTACAACCAGGAGTTGGACACCTACAAATTAAATGCCAAAATAAAAACTTTCTTTAAAATGGAGCCAATATCTGGCACAGTAAAAACCTAATAATAGTAATAACACATTCATCATGAGTTAAAATCCTCAAAAAAACAAATAAAAACAATTACAAACTACAGAAAGGTTTAATTGAAAAATTTGACAAAAAATTGTATCTTAGTTCACATTGCAATTAAGAAAACTATCAATTACTTGTACCTTTGACAGAAAAATTCAAAACAATTCAGTTCAACCTACAAATTTGACATTCGTACCTAAGAAAATGCTAACTAGTAAAATAATTGTTGAAAACCCTCGCTCCCTAAGCAATCTTTTTACATGTATATTTCTAAGACAAAATATAACAGGTTAGAAAATGCCTCCTTTCATTTGATGATCGAAATCCCATGATCCAAAATTGTATTCACAAAGTGAGAAAATGTTCAAATCACTTCCCCCAAATAACTCCCTAATCTCCTTAATCAAAGGACCCAAAGGGGTTTAAACATTGTTCAAAAATGAAACATAAAATGAATTGAATTAAAACTAGCCAATCAAGATGGCGAATAGCCTATCAAGATGACGAATAGACAATCAAGATGACAAATAGCCAATCAAGATGACAAATAGCCAATCAAGATGACAAATAGCCAATCAAGATGACGAATAGCCAATCAAGATGACAAATAGCCAATCAAGATGACGAATAGCCAATCAAGATGACAAACAGCCAATCAAGATGACAAATAGCCAATCAAGATGACAAATAGCCAATCAAGATGACAAATAGACAATCAAGATGACAAATAGACAATACAGATGACAAATAGCCAATCAAGATGACAAAAAGCTAATCAAGACAAATAGCTAATCAAGATAACAAATAGCTGATCACGATAACAAATAGCCAATCAAGATGACAAATAGCTAATCAAGATAACAAATAGCTAATCAAGATAACAAATAGCTAATCAAGATAACAAATAGCCAATCAAGATAACAAATAGCCAATCAAGATAAGAAATAGCCAATCAAGATGACAAATAGCTAATCAAGATGACAAATAGCCAATCAAGATAACAAATAGCCTATCAAGATGACAAATAGCCTATCAAGATGACAAATAGCCAATCAAGATGACAAATAGCCAATCAAAATGACAAATAGCCAATCCAGATGACAATAGCCAATCAAGATGACAATTAAAGGCAAAACCAAGACAATTTGTATCTATTTCTTTAAATTTAATTTCTTTGTTCTAAATTACTGGAGGCATTTTTTTGTTTACCTATTGAGAGGCGGTATAACGTACACTTTATAAGAACGTGCTTTGCCCATTTGTTCATGGACCTTACACTATTTAAGTAAAAGAAAAGTTTTTGCTTTATAGAAATGCATAAGAATTGTCTTGGATCTGCCTTTATGTCATCACATTCTACACTGCAGGATCACTTTTAAAACACTTGAAGTGCATTAACTCTAAAACAGAAAAAGATAACATGATTTTTTCACCAAATTGTTTCTTTAATAGTCCTCTATCATATACATGAAAATGAAAATCCTCGGGAATATTCCTTTAAATAAATGCATATTTTTTTGGGAGACAATAATGTTTTCATAAATTATTACATTTCTCTCTTAAATTCTCAATATGAAGGAGTGATTACAAATAATATATCTTTTGATGGTTATCGTAAAATAGCTTTTGAAAGTCAAAGAAAACGTAAATGATGCATAGAATCACAAAATACGGCAAATCTATAAATAATTTATCACAAAATATGGCATATTTAAAATGAATTCTTACGAGTTTGAAGCAATCATTTGAATCTTTGTACAAAGATTACTATAAATATAAACAAGATGAAATAAACTCAACAATGAAATGCAAAATATCAAAAGAAGTCTTCATCACAAATGAACAACTGAAAATTGCAGAGTTTGTAAATGAACTAACTCAAACCAACATAAATTACATTTAGGATACCATTATTCCCAAGAAGCTTAAAATATAAATCTTCAAACAAAATTTAATTTCAACCCTTTTCAAAATTCTATAAAAGTATCTTTAAAACACAATAATAGAAAAGAGTATTGTACAATAGATAATTGTTTTGTAATTCATACGGCGAATTCAAAAGCCCCCCGTTCTCCTAGAGGTAAATCATACGCCGCCTTTATAGATCTGAAAGCTGCATTTGATAATATTGATAGGAATATATTATTTCACAAACTCATTCAAATAGGTGTCAAAGGACGACTCTTGAAATTGTATATGACATATATAAAGATGTTAGATCAAGGGTTAAATGTAATAGTGGTTTATTAACTGCAGAGTTTGATTGTACTACTGGCGTCAGGCAAGGGGACAACTTATCCCCTATTCTATTCTTTTTGTATATGAATGATCTCGAGGATGTACTTAACAATTGCACTTATCCCGGTATAGCTATAATTAAAAGAAATATCTGTTGCTTGCAATATGCTGATGAGCTTGTTATATTTTCGTACAATGCATACTCTCTACAAAAATTGTTGAATGAATTTGAAAATTATTGTAAGTTGAATAACCTTCGGATTAACAAAGATAAAAGTAAAATAATAGTATTTAGAAAAGGTGGTTATCTAGCAAAACATGAAAAATGGAGTTTGGATGGTAGTAAAATGGACATTGTTAATCTATATAATTATTTAGGCATGGCATTCACACCTAAAGGAGTATGGTATTCCGCACAAAATAATCTGAGTTCTTCTGCGAGCAAAGCAATCTTCAGCCTGAAGAGTGTTCTGAATAATTTACCTGGTTTACCTGTTGGTAACGTTTTACATATATTTGACTCAAAAATTCTTCCAATTTTAACATATGGAGCAAAAGTATGGGGTATTGCACCTCAAGATAGTGTTACTATGGTTTATAATCGTTTTCACAAATATGTTTCAGGTCTTCCTTTCAGAGCTACCAATATTCTTGCTCTAGGTGAGCTTGGTTGACCCTCCTTCAAACATTTTACATATTTAAAACAAGTGTCTTATTGGTTAAAAATATCTACGCATGACTTTAAAAGGTATACTAAATCAAGTTTTCTGGAACAAATTTCTTTTGCTGATACGAATTATCAGTCATGGGCTTTAGATACCAAGAAACTACTTTGTAATATTGGTTTTGGGTACGTATGGTTTAATAAGGGTGTAGCTGATATTAAAGTATTTATGAATATTTTTAAACTTAGACTTCAAGATGTTGATAAAGATTGGTTAAATTCTCTTCAAGATTTTGATTACTTGCATTGTTATAAATTATTCAAAAAGGATAAATTTGTTGAGCCATATGTAATTCATTTTTGTTATTTTAATCAACGGAAATTTCTGGCTAAATTTTGGTGTTGTTATATTGATATAAATGTAAACAAGGGACGTACCAGCTAAATCGATTACGCTCAAAGGGTATGTGAATATTGTAATAGTAACTGCATCGATGATGAATTCCATTTCCTTTTAGTTTGTCCATATCACACAGACTTGCGAGCTAAGTACATTCCGCACTATTATACTTCTCATCCTAATTTGCATAAATTGTGTTCCCTTGTAAATAGCAATTTCAAAAGAGTTTGCCAGTCGCTTTTTAATTTCATCAGGCATGCACTGAATTCCTGTCATGTTTGAAAACTTTTGTTGTTACCATGATTATATATATTGTCTCTTTGTATTTGAGTTCTTGCTTCCTCAAGCCATTATGTTGATTATATATTTTTCATCATTGTATAGATTGTAATGTGAAAAGGGGCCAATGGCCTGTAACGAAATAAATGTAATAAAAAATATCAAATACATACATGATGCACTAAACCTAAATCCATCCCAGCCATTAGGCTCATTAAGCTGGTGCTAATCCCCAGTTTCCATGGCGCAAGTGGATGAGAGTACATTACTCCCCTGGATGGGACGCCAGTCCATCGCAGAATAACTCCCCAGCAGTGCTGGTACTCATTTTACAGCTGAGTGGACTGAAACAAGTAAAGTGTCTTGCTCAAGGACACAATGCAGCACCCACGACGGGAATCGAACCCGGTACCTCTCGAATACAAGCATGACTCTTTAACCACTGAGCCACTTAACCTCTACTTATGAAGTACAAGAGCAGAATATTTAACCAAACTTTCTGGCAACAAGTCTTACTTATTAATATACATACACAAATAAACACATGGACAAAATGTAAAACTATATATACACGCCTTTACCGCCAAATAGTAGCAAATATCTTAAACTTATTGCTAAATAATTTACATATGGATTTACTCTATAAATAGATATAAATATACATTACTCTATTAACGCCGTGTTCTCTTCCATTATAAAAAGAGCTAATGATGAAAATGAACTCCCAACTTAAACAGAAGAAACAGCCTATCTGACGCCACTGTGTTTTCATTACAAATTACACAAAATAGAATTGAACAAATCCGATTTAAAATGTCAAAATGCTCAACAACTTTTTTTCTCCTGTCCATATTTCAAACCTTTCATCATTCTATATTTAAATAAAATTCTTAAAAGCCAATAAACACAACTATCTTTGAATGGTTACCACCCACAATTTCTGAAAAAAATTATGTTTTTCATAACTACCAAAATCAGTTATACCATAAAATACTTTGTGCTTATCACTTACGATTCATTCTGTTATCAATCAAATTTCAAAGAATAAACCTCATGTCATTTTGTTCATTCAAATAAAAATTTGGAACAAAAGATATAAAATATTAATCAAATTGAAGGAAAAAAAGACATCTTTGATCACCCAATGCTTTAAGCAATACATTATTATTATAGCATTAAAGAAATAATAATGCTCCAAATCCTGCCCTCTTTAACAAACTCTAATTTCTACCAACAAAGTAGTCTTTTATCTTTTATCAAACTATAATGTCTACCAACAAAGTAGTCTTGATCTTTTATCTAACTATAATTTCTACCAACAAAGTAGTCTTTATCTTTTATCAAACTATAAGTCTTCATCTTTTTCTACTAACAAAGTAGTCTTTATCTTTTATCAAACTATAATTTCTACCAACAAAGAAGTCTTTATCTTTTATTTCAAACTATAATTTCTACTAACAAAGTAGTCTTTATCTTTTATCAAACTATAATTTCTACCAACAAAGTAGTCTTTATCTTTATCAAACTATAATTTCTACCAACAAAGTAGTCTTTATCTTTATTCAAACTATAATTTCTACCAACAAAGTAGTCTCTTTATTTCAAAGTTATGAGTAATTTTATCAAACTATAATTTCTACCAAAAGTAGTCTTTATCTTTTATCAAACTATAATTTCTACCAACAAAGTAGTCTTTATCTTTTATCAAACTATAATTTCTACCAACAAAGTAGTCTTTATCTTTTTGGTCAAACATATTTAGACTGTTTGTGGAATTTCCTTTCCATCACTCTAAAAAAAAAAATCTCAAAGCAAAACATGCAAAAACAATGAAAATAAACAAAAAATAATCAATGCTGTAATTACTCATGAAAAACAAAGCAGCGCATCCGGTTCAGTCTTCAAACCCGGGTCGTTCACGTGAACTTTCTGCACGCTTAATGCTACACTACTACCTATTCACTAGCATGTGGATTTGTTTTTAAATTTATATTTGGTCTGGACAGAAAGATTTTTTTTGTTTTTAATGGAAAATGTGTTGAATAACGATTCTGATGATATTTTTGTGTGGGGCAGTAGTATTGCAATCAGGAACTATGATTTTTTCTTCTTCTTCAAAAATTGGTCTCAAAAAGGCTAAAATTCATGAAATTTTGCACAATTTTTGCCAAAAAGGATATTGATAATAAATAGGGGCAGTCAAAATTTGACCAGAATTAGTATGGATTAGTCTTCAAACAAAGACAGTCTGTCAAAAGATATATGTGTAGAAGACAGATATCACCCTCAAAACCATATATCACGTGCACATATCAAGAAGGCACCCAAATTGATATATTGTTTAGCGAATATATTATGTGATGTCACGCCATAAACATCTCCACAATATTTCATCTTTGGAGGTCATCCTACTGTGTGTCCTAATTGTTCAATTACAATGGGGGGGGGGGGGGGAGTGGGGGTGGGGAATAATCATTTGTAATTTTCATATTTTTGGTATATTTTTAATCACCCCCAAGATGGAATTCATGTTCTCTTCATATGATAGCCCAGATCATGCAGTCCACAATTACGATATTCTTAAATTATACAAAACAAAAAGTGAGAAATTTTTCTAACACATCCTCTGTAATGGACCCCCTGACTAGAATGGAAAGGTCCAGTCATAAGGTCATAATTACTTGCATTACGCCTGATCAATAACAACACGCCTCCCTGGCCTGATTCTAACACATTACATGTGGGCTTTAATGGATGTTGGCACTATTGACTATTGCCCTATACCTGAAAGTGAATATATTTCTTTTCTAACATTTAGGAAAGTTAGGTTGCTCTCTTGCATCATAAAACATGAGTAAAATCATAATTGTGTTAAGACCTCCTACTGTTCTTTATAAATCAAAAGCTGCCTGTTTCATTCTGTTAAATTTGCAGTAACATTTTATTATCTAATACCCTACATTAAACAGCTTACTTTTTGGAGAATATTAGGAGTCCAAATATTTTTTTTTTATGCAGGCCCACAGCCAGGACTTTGAGAAGGGGTTCGTTTTATTTTTGAATACTTCATTCCTACACCATGGAATTTTTTTAAAGGGAACGCAACGTTCTACATCAGGTTTTTTCCCCAGAAAGAAGGCTATAGATTTGTCAAAACCATCCCGGTACTCCAACAAGTTTTGAAATTCCAAGTGCTTATTAGGTATTTAGATTTCAAAAGAGCACTTTCTCTGAAGCACTTTCTCTGAAAAAGGGCATTCTTTAGAAAAAGTTTGAAAATGCAAAATAATCTAGTAGTATTATTTTAACACTTTATGCGATATTGTATTTCATACATGAAATAAGACACAGAGATAAGAGAGGGAGGGAGGGAGGGGTGGGATTTAGAACAGGTTCGCTTTAAAAGTTGACAAAATTTACACATGTTCAGAGTAAATTATTGGAAGCTTATCAAACATTTTTCTTTTGGACTACACATATTTTTTAAAGAGTGATCATAGACCTATATCCATGAACAGAAACGTGAACAATAAAACATTAAATTTCCACATTATTCGTTTTCATGATTATGTTTTTTGTATATAGTATATTATATCTCTCTATGACATGAGTTTTGACTTGTATAATATACTTTCTTCCTATGCGTTGCAACGTACTTTTGCCTTTCAAATGTCAATTTTGTAAGAGCTTCCAGGGGGCTTTGCCTGGACCCTACCAGGGGCCTTTAAGTGTGCCCCTGGACTTCACCAGGGGCCCTTAAGTGGGCCCCTGGACCCCACACCGAGAAAAGTGAGTGATATGCGCTCACTGTCACCTTAACGGACAATTCTTTTTTATGGATTTATGCCTATTCAGTGGGCCCCCCAATATTTTTCCTTCTGCCGCCGCTGTTAGGTTAAACTTTTCGTGGACATTGCCGCCATTGGGTGGCAGACTGATTGCTTAAAGTCTTTCTGCTATACAGGTGAGACAAAAAGGAAGCATTTATAATAACTTTTAAACAATTGCCTAACACCTCATCATACTTCTCATGCATCATTATTCCCCACATATCTTAAACAAAATAAGATGTCTTCCCTTTTACAATGATGGAGAAATATGGGAAAATATTATGGCAAAAAGAACAGGGAGGGGTTATCAAGCTACCAAAAGCACTCCAAGATAATTCATGAGCACTATACCATGCAAACTAAGTGGTTGGGTGCAGGGTAGGCACTCAAACATGCATAAAAGACAACAATCTATATTTTCATGCCAAAACAACATATAGCAATAAAAAGCAGAAAAATATCAATTGAAATTTCTTTGTAAAGCTGAACAAGAATGCATCCAGAAATCCCGATTGGAAAAGCTTTAAAACAACTTTTAATTCAGAATCCTTTAAAACTAACATTTCATACCACCAGCTACACCAGCTACAAAGACAGGCCAGACATGGGGATGTGTACATGCAGCTGAAATTTTCAACTAAAGAAAACCATCAAAAGAAGAAGAAAATCAAATTTATGACTTTCAACATTGAGAAAAAAATTGAGTGATTTTTCCAATAGCTTTCATTCCAAGGTTAAAAAATTCAAATGCTGCTTACCATTTCATTGTGACCCTGTGATGAAATACTGGTCTTTCAACGTGTCCCGTCACATCTTCCAAAACTAACCTTACAAACCTGTCACCTTTACTTTCCCAACCATATTCAAACTATGTACAATGTACACCACACATAAAAGAAAATACAACAACTAAACACACTTACCTTTGCATCACACTAAAAGGATTAGTTCAGTAGTCAAGCAGGTTTATTTCAAACAAAAGAGGACTGACTTCAAAAGAAACAAAATGGTGAAGAAAGCATTCAAAAATCTTATTCCGTTAAAGAGATATTTAAGTTTATAGTTTGGTATCATTTTTGTTAAAACGACAAAAATCAGACAAGTTGTGATGTCATAGCCTCGGATGCCTTAAAGTCTGTAGGTATTCTATCATATTTTGTCCTGCGATTTTGTGGTTTTAAAACCATGGGATATGTCAAAAAAGTAGTAAAACTGAATCTAGGAATGGGTATATATAATATACCACCTGATGTAAGTTTGAGGGGAAATGATTTAAATAGTGAAAAAATGAAATAATCTTTGTTTGAAATACATAAAGATTTTGAGGAATCTGAGGCTGTGACATCTGAGTCTAATTTCAGTCGTTTCTACAGAAATGATATCAAACTTCAGACTTGAATATCTCCTTAACGGAATAGGATTTTGCAATGCTTTCTTCATCATTTTGTTTATTTTGAAGTCCCCTTTCATATAAGATGGACATACTTGACCACTGAACTAATCCTTTAAAGGAATATTTCTGTGAATTTTCTATTTTCATACATGTTGGTGAAATCTTTGAAATATAGTAACCCCAAAACAGAATAAGATGTCAACAAGATTTTTACACCAAATTAATTCTTTCATAGACCTCTATTATATACATGAAAATGAAAATTCACAGGAGTATTCCTTTAAAAACATCATTTTCTTGTTCAGATTTTTACCATCAGGGAAAGGCTTGAATGGAAATATTCACTTTTACATGAATACAAATCTAAGATACTTCCTGATTGATTATTAATACTCAGAAGAATCAACATAAAAATGAATATTCAACATGGCCAGTGTCCATGCTACAGTATTGATGTTCTTCAAAATTTTATGACACGGAAATTAAAGCAAGGATTTTTAGTGACAAAAACTTTGAGGAGTTTAAAATGTTGACTTCAAAATAAAAAAAACGATTTTCTGTAATTGTGCGGCTCAACTAGCTCTCTGTACTCCCTAGTTTTAAGTACTACATTCATAACGTTCTGATGCAAAATGTGATATTTAATTTGAATTGCCTAATTTTCCCTACTTGCCTTTTTTTATGGTAATCAAACATGGTTTTTTTCTTCTTCCAAATCTTCAATGCATATGCAAAATCTTATTACTTGACATGAGAAACATTTCACTCGACAAATGTGGGTCTCTCCTACAACAGGGAGATCGTGTTTCTATTCTTAAGATCTTATCTCAGTAAAGAAGGTGGTGGGTGAGGAAGGGGTGTTTGAAAATGTCCTTTTTGAAGTAATTATAATCGAAATACACATCTAATCCCACTGTGATCTCAAATGGCTCTGAAATCACATCAAATCTTCATCCTACCTGAACAAATTCATTAAAAAAAAAGTGGCTATTCAAGCTAAACTTCATTAGAAACATCTACATTTTGTTTTGCGAGAAAAAAATAGATAAAGGTTTCATCAACCAATGGTAGTAAATCATATGCAAATATTGTCTAATGAAAGGTAAAAAGCCATATATACCAGCAAATAATGATAGTTATGAAACACACACAGCGATGAATGCATGAATTTTGAAAGATGGGAGTAATGTTTCTACAAATTAAGCAATGTTAATGGTCCATGTACTGTAGAAAGTGTGCATGTATTACACAATGAGAGCAACCACATAAAATAAACAAAGTCATGAAAATCTACATCAATAAAGAAAGAAAAAAAAATGGAAGTTTATTTCTGCAATGGTGTATAATATACCTTGTAAAGAAAAATACATTCACATCAAATATGACAAAATGACCTGTTAATAACAACATGAAAGTGCACTGAAACATGAAAATTATTATTCACATTGTGTGGTATTTATATGCATGGATATGAAACCACAGACAGAGAGAAGCTACAGAAGGGAAAGTAAATGCTTGTTTTACCACATCCAGAACAAAGTGTTAGCTACATGCATAGAGTGAACTGGATGCAAAGACAGCAAACCACTAATTGCTTCCAGACAAAAATGTTAATATCTTACTTTAAAACATGTTCGTGCATCTGTAATACTATGGAGAAAACATACACAAAATATCAATATTTGTTTTTTTGTTTTAGAATAACTGCAATGGTAGTAACTGGTACTAAAACAACAGACAATGACCTACCCCCATGAAACCAAATTGCGATTAAACTATTCTTCTTATTTCTACACAGTGGGGATGGGAAGTGGAGGATGGAAGTGAGGAGGGGAGGGGGAAGGGGAAAGGGAGGGAAGTGTGATGGGGAGGGGAAGTAGGGAAGGGAGTGGGGATGGTAAGTGGGGTGGGGATGGTAAGTGGGGAGGGGAAGTGGGAGTGGGGAGGGGTAGGGAGTGGGGAGGGGGGGAAGTGGGGTGCGAGAGCGTGCAGGCACGGAAGAGGGGGAGGGGGGGGGGAGCGAGGAGGGCGGGAGCAGGGAGGGCGGGAGCAGGAGGCGGGAGCAGGGAGGGCGGGAGCAGGGGGGGGGAGCAGGGAGGGCAGGAGCAGGAGGGCGGGGCGAGGAGCGGAAGGAGCGGGAAGGGCGGGAGCAGGTGAAGCGGGAGGAACGGGAGCGGGTGCGGGTGGAGCGGAAGAGGGTGGAGCGGAAGAGGGTGGAGCGGAAGAGGGTGGAGCGGGAGCGGGTGGAGCGGGAGCGGGTGGAGCGGAGCGGGTGGAGCGGGAGCGGTGGAGCGGGAGCGGGTGGAGCGGGGATGGGTGGAGCGGATGGGTGGAGCGGGGATGGGTGGAGCGGGATGGGTGGAGCGGGATGGGTGGAGCGGGATGGGTGGAGCGGGATGGGTGGAGGGATGGGTGGAGCGGGAGGGTGGAGGGATGGGTGGGCGATGGGTGGAGCGGGATGGGTGGAGCGGGCGAGGGAGCGGGCGAGGGGAGCGGGCGAGGAGGAGCGGCGAGGAGCGGGCGAGGAGCGGCGAGGAGAGGCGAGGAGCGGGCGAGGGGAGAGGGCGAGGAGCGGGCGAGGGGAGCGGGCGAGGGGAGAGCGGGCGAGGGAAGCAGAGTGGAGGTGAGTGGAGTGGGGGAGTGGAGGGGGAGTGGGCAAGAATTTGTGTGAAGTGTGGGAGATTTTTCAAAGCCTATGTATTTAATAAAACTCACATGCAAAAGTGAAGGGGACAAGTCCTGGCCCCTCCCCATGTCCTTGAATTACGGCCCTAACAGATACATACATTACAAAAGCAGTATCAGAGTTTGAAACTCACAAATCAATTTCTGCCAAGAATTCCAACGCACCTGGGTGATTACACCGTATTCATAATATGTATGCATGAAATTATCAGTTCAAACAGTGGTCATGAATACATTGTGCCTCCAGGCACTCTTATACACAAGCCAGTTCTTTTGATGAAAATCACAACCATGCAGCTAAAGAAACCTGGTTATTTATTATGAAACAAAACAAATACTTTGTCACTTCAGAGCCAACCGTCTTGTTTTGTTGAAGCTTATTTCACACTTGCAGCTCAATAAACCGCAAGCAGTCCTTCGAGAGAGAAGGAAGACGCTTTATAGACAAAAACTAAATGCTCATCTTTTGTAAAGGTTTTCATCAAAATAATATTTATTTATAATACCAATGTAGATTTTTTCTGCTATTATATCAAAACAAAAAAACTGAGCCAATTTTGGAATTTTAGAAAGAAATGACACATGAAAATTTTTGTTTAATGGCTGTCTTTTGGAAGAGAGTGTTAAATCCTGATAAAAATGCCTACTATAAAGTTTCTATATTCTAGTTGATCAAAGTTTCAAGATATTTTAATCCACGCTAAACTGGAAATTAAAAACAAGGAAGAAAGCCAAAAATATTTCAATTCTGTTCTTTGAAATTCATCCACACCTGATGAATAATGACAGCTGGTTGGTCCATTCAAATTTCTGTGCAAACACATTGGAACAATGGCTACACAAACTTTTGTGAAATTTAAAACTTTCTCATTATTGTGAAATTTTTTGATCAACACAATTCTTTGCAGAAAATGGTTGAATTTCTAGATTCCAATCGATGTGGAACCCAATGAACACCCATTTAAAAATATTGAAATTGTATTAGAAATAAATGTACAAGTTATCAAACAAAACAAAAATTAAAATATATATATATATATATATATATATATATATATATATATATATATATATATATATATATATATATATATATATATAGAAAATATATATATATATATATAGAAAACTATATATATATATATATAGAAAACTATATATATATATATATAGAAAAACTATATATATAAAATACATATAGAAAAATATATATATATAGAAAAAACATCAATCAGTAAGAGGGGGCAAAGTCTTCTGTAATGCCATAAAAATCTGGGCAAGTCATTTTAAGTCTTTATCATAAAATTTTGCCCCTTTTTTGGATTTTATTTGACACATTCTGTGTCAACAAAAATCTCATCTTTGAAACATTTGTATTCAACGTCTGTGATTACTCTGAAGTGTAATGCACTGGAACATGATTGTACAAGGAAATAAACACATTAAATTTTACAAGGAGTTACACTGACTGCCTGGAGGCACACCATCTTCTCGTATCTAATGAATATATTTTAGGAGACATACCTGCGAGATATGTGTGTAACGCACCATTATGATCTTACAGAAAGACATCTGACAAGTTTAAGCGTTTGATTTACACCATATAAAGTGATAAGATTTCAACAAAAATCATACTTACATTGTTGAGGAATTTTGTCTTTGTGGGGGCACCCGGACAAACTGTAAATAAATGCAAAAAAAGAATAATCATCATAAATGAAAATTGACAAAAAGAGCTTCAAAACAAATCTAGAGACATCAGCTTTTATGAAAACAAAATAAAAGACGAGTACAATGATGGTTGGATGGTAAGATTAAATCTGGACATATTTCTGACATCCCTTCAGTCATACTCTACCTATTCTAGAGACTCTTCCCTCGTACTTCACACCATATTTTAAACTCTTGGCAAGTAGCGGATGAATATGTGACGGATAAATTTGTGACAATCAGATCAATTTTCTTCCCATATTGCAAATATTATTCATATGGGCTGAGGTCCACACATGGTGTTGTTTTTTTGAAGAAAAAAACAACACTTGCAATGCAGAGTTACTTACGGGCTCTATTCAACCTACTTCAACAACAAAAATTATGTATATTAATAACATTTGATTAGCCATTAATTGGACAAATGCTCTACAATAAATGGGAGTTTGCTGCTTTTTGTTTGTTGTCTGTTGGGCATTTTGCTGCTCAAAGGATTTTCACTACAGGTATTCTAATCACAAATGTAACAACAACCTTTTCCTTTATAACTTTTATCAACTAGGTTTGGTTTGGTTTGTTGATGTTTAACAGCACCGTGACAGTCAGAGTCAAATGTGCCAAGAGGGTGTTAATAAAAAAGGTGTAAGAGTTAGGATAGTGAGGAGATGGAAGGTTTGTAAGGGAGATAAAGGGGAAAGGCTGAATGTGGGAGAAAAATTTAGGTGAAAAGAAAGAAATGTGTAAGCTTAGGGTAAGGTTAGGTGTAGACTTAGGTGTAAACTTAAATATCTCCTTAATGGAATAAGATTTTGCAATGCTTATGTTTCTTTTGAAGTTCTCTTTCATAGAATATAAATAAACATGCTTGACTACTGAACTAATTAATAAGATTTTCTACAGACCAATGCTTCAATCCTGGGGTGGGTAGATTCACACAACTTTATGTTTGACTTGGTTGTCGATGTTATGTTTGAAGTCCTCTTTCGTGATAGCAGAATATCAATAAACATGTCATTGTAATTGTGTGTTCAACTCTCTCTCACTGAACTAATCCTTTAAATACATACAAGTAATTCAAAGGAGAGAATTAGTCACAGAGAAGGCCAAATGTGATTACCACATAGGAACAATAAGTCATCCTTTGGGCATAACTTTAATTCAAATCAGATCAATACTAAGACTATGATATCAAATGATTGATGAATTAGTATAGGAAATAGGTGATACACCCATTTGCTGTTTTCTGTGGATTTCAGGGTATGGTTGTTTTTTATGTCAAATCAAGGACAAGGCTGGAGGATATAGTGGATCAAGTGAACCAAGGTACAAATGGTCCCAAAAATGTGTGTAGGTCACAGAATGAAGAGAAAGGGGAAGAAGAAAAAAAGCAGAAAGGAGGAAAATAAGGAAAAGAGGGGAGGGGAGGGGAGGAGGGGGAAATTGAAAAATGGAAAGGGAAGGGAGAATAGGTGTAAAAGAAAGAAACAAGAAAGACAAATTACAATTTTCTTCAGCCTTATTATTGCTGTTTGTGTGACATTAACATAAATTGTCTTTCTGGTCTGCTACCATCACCCATACAAACAGGTACATTTAATAAGATCCTTTGAATGCTATTTGTCAATTTATGTGACAAACAAATGTAAAATATAACCCATATGCCACAGATTCTTACCTCCTATGATGGCTGTAGAGCCCTGTCACGTGACCAGTGCCGTCACAGCCTGGTGTTGGACACTTACTTGTTAATTCATTACCTGAAAAAGAACATGATACAACAATCTTGACAATGATCTTTTTTTTTCTCCAGAAAAGCAAGTAAGCTAATACTTTAAGATTAAACAGAACCTTTCAACAAATCATTTGACCATGATCTGTGTATGACAACAATACTGAAGTATCCAGACCTCAGAAAATCATAAAAGCTAAAAACGATCTGTACTGCTCACCTTCACTTCACCTGAGAAGCAATTATCACCGATTATATTCTGTAATGAATTTAACCATATAATTGATCTAATAATATACTATTACAACTTTTCCATAAAATTAGCAACCTAATTCTGTACATCTAAAACTTGGTCAGCCTAGTAAAGAAACACTTTCGAGAGTAATGAGGTCAAAATAATGCCTAAAGCAAAGAAAATGCCAATCCTCCAAAATGCACAAATTCCCAACTGATCAATTTTTAAAAGATCTCTATATTGTGAAGTCAAGTCATTGGGGAGCAGTGATGAAATCAAACGTGAGCGAGTGTGTTTTCACTTGTGCACGAGCTCCCAAACGGATCCACAGCAGTGGATCAGATCTGCTGATTTTTAACTGAGAAAACGCAGACTGGATCTGATCGCAGTAGCTTGATCTTGATACTAGGCGAGGGTAGGATTATGATCTGGAGCAGATCCAGCAATGAGATCCTCAATAAACGTTTGTGAACACAGATCAGAGATTACAATCACGTTAGTTACTCAAAATCCTGATATAACTTGTTTATTTTGTGCAAACAGTTAGCCCGGTCTGTTACACTCACGGATTTTTCGATGATCCATCTTTCAACTTCCTATTCACTCATACCCCACAATTAGATTGCCTGCAGTGGGTCTGACTACACTCGAGTGAGAACACGCGACATTGTTTTTGCTACATTCACATCTTTTTCCTACATTCATGGAGCTGGATTTCATTGGGGGATTACGATCCAAAGTTCAGTGGAAATACGGCCAACAAAGTACAGAAGTCTCTCAAAACAAGAATTGTTTTCAATGTCAAACAAGAACTGTCAGAAGGACAGTATGCTCGACTATTCAAAAGTCAGAGAATGGGCTATTGAGGGGAATATATACAGAAATAGGGTAGCAGGGGCAGATGATTTCAAATTACTTGAGCTTTGAAAGGTGCACTTACATTTTCATTTCCTTTAATCATTTTAATAACAAGCTTCAAAATATCTTTGATTTTCCCAGAAAAAAAAAAAGAAGAAAAAAGCTCAAGGTTACCATCACCCAATAACTCAGAAAACATGTAAAAGCTAGCAGTCTTTATAACTATAACACCTCTTTTAGTTCTATCAATTGAAAAACAAAGAAAGGAGAGGCCCTGGCTTGCCAATGTCAATGAAAGAATGCCATTAAGCCCCCTTTCCACCATTACCCGCCTCCAATCCCTACACATTCACAGGCATACATTCTGAATTGTAACACAACTTCTAATTTAAGAAAATATGTGTGTCAAGCAGCATGAAAAATGTACAATAACATTAAAGCAAAATTATGCAAAACAATATTGCTTAACGTATGACAAACTAGACATTGTAAACGATACAAATCCCCTCACCGCTAATAATGCACATTCCAGTCTGTCCCACATTCCATCCCAACCTGTCCCACATTCCATCCCAACCTGTCCCAAATGTCATCCCATGCCTATACTTTATGCAATCACACCTGAAAACCAGATACTGTATGTCATTCTACCACATGTATGACCCACATGCCATCACAACTGAAATCCTGATGACACCCCACCACATGTCCCACATGCCATTCCACCCTGTCCCACATGGCGGTCAACCCACCCTGTCAAACATATGTCAACCCACCCTGTCCCATATATGCCAATCCACTCTGTTCCATATGCCAATCCACCCTGTTCCACATGCCAATCCACCCTGTTCCACATGCCAACCCACCCTGTTCCACATATGACAACCCACCCTGTGCCAAATGCCAACCCACCGTTTCACATGCTAACCCACCCTGTTCCACATGTAAACCCAACCTGTTCTACATGCCAACCCACCCTGTTCCACATATGACAACCCACCCTGTTCTACATGCCAACCCACCCTGTTCCACATGCCGACCTATCCTGTTCCAAATGCCGACCCACGCTGTTCCACATGCCAATCCAACCTGTTCTACATGCCAGCCAACCCTGTCCAACATGCCAGCCAACCCTGTCCAATGCATCTTGATCAACAAACATGCCACCCCACCCTGCCCCTGCATACAATTTCACCCTGTTCCACATGCATTCCTGCCCTTATCCTAATTCATACAGCTACTTTATCATCATGTCAAGAATGTCATGATCATAACAAAAAACAACTCCAAAAACCCATACCCAAGACATCTTATCTTATTGAATATTCTTTAGAGGTAAGGAACCTTTTATTTGGTTTTTTCATTCATCACAAGACTAATCTTCTAATATCTTTTGATACCCAAGACATCTTATTGAATATTCTATAAAGGCGAGGAACTTTTTATTTGTTTTTTTCATTCATCTTAATACTAATCTTCTAATTCTTATTCAGGAATGTCATTATCAAAACAGACTCTTCCAAAAACTTTAACCGACAAACTAAGAAAACTTTGGCCAAAAACGTTTTACTGAATGCCAAAGCCGATGCCAAGGGTAGTAGAATAGCTCTACTATTCTTCAAATAGTCGAGCCAAAAAAGAAAAATTGCTGAGTCATTAATAATACAATATTGTAATACAATTTTCACCACTTGTAAACTAATGTAGCATTAATTTCCATGTCTTCGGCTATGATGGAAAAAAAGTGACTTTTATCACATCTTAACCACAAATAAACAGCTTACCTTTACAAGATATTTTACAGCGTGCAAAAAATCTAAATATAGATCATTATAAAAGACAATTACTTTCCAACAATTACTTTACTTATCATTATTTTTTAAAATAATGTAATGATGTGAAAGTGGAAATTCAATTATGACGTGTTCCAAGCATAATTTGTATTCTTTTTGATTGCTGTATCATGTGTACCCAACTTAAAGGGGAAGGTCAGTATTACTGTATAAGCATATCTATACTAGTGCTGTCACAACATGGCTCTATTACGTATCAATTATCATGGAGAAAAATATTGCGATATATTGGTATATCGCGATACTTTTCAAGAAAACTGACTCACGATACAAATTGTTAATATCACTAATGTTACTTCTTTTATGATGAACGCAAGAAAAAATGATTTGCAGATCTAACAGATGACATGATCGCATGACTATTACGTTCATCACGTATCATGCACGTGTTTAGTAATTCAGCCAGTGACCATGAATCATCGAAGTGAGAGCCTAAGAGGCATGTTCTGGGCCAATATTTTTTTTCTTTTTGCCAACTTACATCAGAGCGTGCCAGTGTGGAGTGAGGGAGCATGGTTTTTTATTAGTTATTTTTATGTTTCATAATATTTTTGTATGTTTTTAATGACCTAAACTTGACTATTACATTTATTACCGTAACGTTAGAATTGTAACATATGAAGTAGCCTCTAGCCCAGTTGTGCACAAAATTTCTTAGTTAAGTATTAGTTTTTGGTATCACGATATGTGTTGAGGCATATTTCATGTTATGGGTAAAGAGATACTGAGGTATCGCGATCATCGACATGTCATGATAGAACTAATCTATACACACTCCTGTTGTTGTCTCCTGGAGATTCTAATTCTGATGATGAAATACTGGCACGCAAGTAAAGGCCATGCCAAAAGCCAAATGATACACTTTTGAATTGTCATGCCCTCTTAGCAATTCCAACCAGAACCAAAACATTTTGTTGTTGCGATGCTTTTTCTTCCACAAGCTAATTGATTTGCAAATTTTGTATTAACTGTCACGTTATTGCATATCATGAAATATTTGTTCCAGGATATTTCATTCATAAGCCACACCTACCATGCAGATCAATAAAATGTTGGCAACGTTAGCATTTGCACAATATTTATAAACATTATCATATCAAGTATGATGCAAAATGGTTGCTCATTTATCCTATTTTTAAGAATTTGTCAGTAAGTCTAACTACACATTAATATTCATGACATCACTACCACAACATTAGAACATATGCATACCATGACTTATTTGTGTACGACATATGGTATATATCCGATCTGCTGTTCATGACCGTATGGTGTTTACATCCTTTAGCACTTTCACATTAAGCCCCGCCTACCATGCGTATTAATGACATCTGTTGATAATATTAGCATGTACACAATAACCAACAATATTATCATGCCCAATATGATGCAAATCAGAAATACACTTGCCCATTTATCACTTTTTCAAAAAGAATTGGTTAAACCCCGCCCACTTATCAATATGCATGACATCACCACCAAAATCATTAGGGTACATCTGCAGACCATGGAGACCATTCACCTAATGTGTGCCACATATGGCACGAATCCAGTTCATAGTTTTTGAGATCTTGTGTTTACAAGCTTTTTGTTTACAAAATCATATTAAGCCCGCCCACTTTGCATATTAATGAGAGTCAATGTTTTTATCCAATGAACACGTACACACTAGCTAACATCATTACTCTAAAAATATGAAACAAAATAGACATGCGACTGTCAAAATAAAAGCATTTCAAGATTTTTATATCAAGCCCCACCTACTCATTAATATGCATGACATCACCATCAAAAACAATAGGCCACATCTCAGACCATGGGTTATCTGTCAATTAAATATGACATGAATCCAGTTTACCATTATCTAGATAATGTGTTTACAAGCTCTTTTCAGGAAAATCATATTAAGCCATGCCCATTATGCATAGTAAGAAAATTCAATGTTTTTACATCATGAACATGTAGACATCAGCTAACATCATACTTATACTAAATATGAAACGAAACAGACATGCGATTGTGAAAATATGAATATTTCAAGACTTTTACATTAAGCCCTGCCTGCTCATTAATATGCATGACATCACCATCAAAAACAATAGGGTACATCAACTGACCATGGGATATCTCTGTGTACCAAATATGACATGAATCCAGTTTACCATTCTTGAGATACCGTGTTTACAAGCACTTTTCAGCAAAATCAGATTAAGCCCCGCCCCACTATGAATATTAAAGAAATTCAATGGTTTTTACATAATGAACATGTACACAGCAGCTAACATCATAATTATACCAAATATGAAACAAAACAGACATGCGGTTGTTAAAATATAGATATTTCAAAAAATTTACAATAAGCCCTGTCTACTCATTAATATGCATGCCACCACCATTAAAAACAAAAGGGCACATCTACAGACCATGAGCTATCTGTGTACCATATATGATATGAATCCAGTTTACTGTTCTTGAGTTATCGTATTTACAAGCTCTTTTTAGCAAAATCAGATTAAGCCCAGCCCACTATGCATATTCATGAAATTCAATGTTACTACATCATGAACATATACACACCAGCTCATAATTATACCAAATATGAAACAAAACAGACATGGAGTTATTAAAATACAAACATTTCAAGATTTTTACATTAAGCTCTCATTAATATGCATGACATCACCATCAAAAACAATAGGGCCCATCTACTGACCATGGGCTACCTGTGTTCCACGTACGACATGAATCCAGATTAACATTTTTGAGAAACCTTGTTTACAAGCTCTTTTCAGCAAAATCAGATTAAGCCCCGCCCAATATGCATAATAATGAAGTTCAATGTTTTTACATCATGAACATATACACACCACCTAACATCACAATTATACTAAATAAAAACAAAACAGACATGTGGTTGTTAAAGGAATATTCCCACGGATTTTCATTGTTTCATATATGATAGATACAATTTGTAGAAACAAATTACATTTGAAATACATTTCAAATTTTTAACATTAAGCTCCGCCTCATTAATTTACATGACATCACCACCAAAACAATAGGGCACATCTATGGACTATATGTGTACCACATATGACATAAATCAATCCACTGTACTTTTCTTAAGTTATCGTGTTTATGAGCTCAGCATCACACACACACATACGCCATCATGACTGCATAAGTTCCTGATGCTATCGCATCGAAACCAAAAAGGAAATTTCTAGTTTTTATGGTACTCAAAGCTGACTTTGCACCTTATCCTTGGAAGCAATGACATGACACTACCTCTTGATTCCCCCACCCCCTCCTCCCACCTTACACCCACCCACACAACTTTACTGTAGCGAAGAATATCAAAACATCTCAAACACTACCTGAACATGAGCAAAATTTCCAACAGCTTTCTTTCTTCCTTGTCAGATTATCTATTTCCACCTGACAGTGCAATTCAACTCATGAAATTTCTTCAAATTACTTTTTTTGCAAAATGATATATAACTTACTTGAATCCCTTTTATAAATAAAATCTGCACACTCTACTGATAAAGCAGAGCTGCAATATTTGTAATGAAACGTACTCAAGGGGGGAATTAATGAGGTCAACATTATGAATACTTTTCAATGGAAAGAAAGCTGCCTACTCTACTGCATTGTAACTTTCCAAGAGCAAATAATGAGAAATTGGATGGGAGTAATTAAACGTGTACCGTAACCTTAATTTTTCTTACAAACTTCTACCTGATATGCTTAACTTTTGTTCAGTGGTCAAGCATGTCCATCTTATATGAAAAGGACTTCAAAAGAAACAAAATGATAAAGAAAGCATTAAAAAAACTTATTCCATTAAAGGATTAGTTCAGTGGGCAAGTATGTCCATCTTATATGAAAGAGGGCTTCAAAAGAAACAAAATGGTGAAGAAAGCATTCAAAAATCTTATTCCGTTAAGAAGATATTTATGCTTAAAGTTTGGTATCATTTGTTAAGAAATGACTGAAATCAGACTAGTTGTGATGTCATATCCTCAGATGCCTCAGTCTTTAGGTATTCTATCATATTTTGTCCTGCGATTTTGTGGTTTAAAAAACATGAGATATGTCAAAAAAGTAGTCAAACTGAATCTAGGAAGGGTATTTATAATGTACCTGAAGAAAGTTCGAGGAAAAATAATTTAAATAGTGAACAAATTAAATAAACTTTCTTTAAAATACATAAAAAGTAGTCAAACTGAATCTAGGAAGGGTATTTATAATATACCTGAAGAAAGTTCGAGGAAAAATAATTTAAATAGTGAACAAATTAAATAAACTTTCTTTAAGATACATTAAAACTTTGAGGGTTCTGAGGCTGTGACATCACAACTAGTCTGATTTCAGTCTTTTCCTACAGAAATGATACCAAACGTTTAACTTGAATATCTCCTTAACAAAATAAGATGTTGCAATGCTTTCTTCACCATTTGGTTTCTTTTGAAGTCCTCTTTCATATATGATGGACATGCCTGACCCCTGAACTTTGATAACTATCAAATTTCAAGTTTGCATGGCGGGCAAAGCGGGCAAGATACATGACCTAATCCTCTAAGGCAATGACTCTACCTCTGATTCTCCCTCAAATTAGAATAATTTCCAACTGCAAGAAAAAGGGCAGCTTTCTGTTTACCTTGCCAGGCCATCCATTTTCTCCACTGACAGTGATGACATTTGTTCAAATTACTTTTTTTAGAAAGTGATATATTACCAACTTTCTCTCTAAATACAATCTGCATACTCTACTGATAAAGCAATATTTATAACAAAAAGTACTCAGAGGAAAATTAATGAGGTCAATCAATACTGTGACTGCTGCATTGTCACTCTGTTTTGAACTTTTACTGGATATGCTTCTTCACCTAATTATTGCACACTGGCATATTATATAGTGTATATACCAGTGCAAGAAGGTGTACTGAAATGAGGCAGCTAGGATAACACAGTTGGATTAAATGCACCTGTCCTTCAAAGCTTTCAAACAAGATGGTTGCAGTCGGAGTGCATTCCATTGACCAACACCATTTAGGTGGAGAAGACCGGTATCTGGTATCTACAGTGGTTCAGTGGTTAAGGCGTCATGCTCGTATGTAAAAGTTACCGGGTTCCACTCCTGAAGCAAGCGCTGTGTTGTGTCCTTGAGCAAGACACTTTACACTATTTGCTCCAGTCCTCTCAGCTGTAAAGGAGTAGCGACACTGTCGGTAAGTTAACCTGCAGTGCACCCCTGCGTCCTGTCCAGGGGAAGCCTTGTGCTCTTATCTGATAACATGTCAAAAAAACTGGGGATAAGCACCGGCCTCGATGGGACATCATGGCCAAAGCATAGATTTTATTATTTTTACACTTACTTCATCAAAGGTGTAAGGTACACCTGCAGTCCATTTACGAAGCAATGCAACTCGGCCTTAAATTGGGTCTAAAATTATATATACTGCTATAAACAAGTCAATACATTTTTCACAAAGGTTCCGTTCCTGGCGTGGTTCAACAAGGTTTATAATTAACTTGTCACACTGAAATTGAGTGAAGCGCACGTCCCCTTTCAGCGCTTGGTCTGACAAGGGTCAAAAGATTTAAAACATAAAAACAATGATCCACAAAAGATATCCCTACCCTATTTACAATAAATTCTCCCAACTATTTTCATACTAATTAAAACCTCTTAAAAACATGTTACCATTCTGCTTACTCTCTCTACTCTCAACAAAATATCACCTTCCATAAATGATATACTACCAAAAACTATTTCAAGAATGACTAGTTTGGAGTGAAAGCATGATACTTTCAAAAATGTATAAGCTGAAAATGTTTCCATATGAATGAAAAGTGTTGCAAACTTAGTACTAGAGGCACATGGAATACATTTTTTTTTGTTTAATAGCTGAACAAATTATGCACATAACATTCTTTGCAAGGGCCAAAGTTTCGGAATTATGGCTGACACATTTGTTGCTAAATTTGACATGTAGTAGGCTGATAACGTCTTACCCAATTATTCACATCAATTTGCCATTTATGAATAGAGGGATCTTATCACGTGACTCTAACTCAACTGTACTCCATTTTGCATTTCACGCATCTTCACACAGCTCAGTCACATCACACGTACAACAAACATACTACACGCTAACCTACCAGTACCAGTTCAGCGAATTTTACTGATTGTAGTTTTTTGCTTGCTTTTAAATTTTCTTCATATTTTCCTTGAATTATATTTTCACTGGGTATACAAAGATTAACTATAACGTTAACGCCATCTGATTGTTCGTTATACTCAGACAAAGCCTGCATACCTGATATAAAGTGCTTGCTGCAAATCCTAACATTAGTGTATAACAACAGTACAAAGGTTGAGAGCTGTTGCGCAGTACAGCGAAAACCCACTTCGAACGTCGATCAAGATTAGATGGAAAATATCCTCTTATTCTCCCGCACACATCTATTTAGTGCACAGCAAGATTCCAGCATAATTATCTTACAAGAATAATCTTATATAACAACATGCCAACGTATTTCATGTGTACAGCAGACGACAGCGGTTATGACCGACAAAATGGCATGTAAACAAAGTCACGTGACCTCATGACGTCAGCTGAAACACCCTTATATAGTTAAGAATTGTTTCCCAAAGTAAACCGATTACAGCCTAGTCCAATTTTAAAGTCTTTTTTTTTTTCAGAAAAAGATACCATTTTTCAGAAAAAGATACCAAGTCTCTACCTTATGGCTTTACAGTAGAAACTGAGTGACTACTCCTATAATGAAATAAAAATTTCTACAATGCTAAATGGTTAAGAAAATTTATAACGTATTTCAAGGATAACTCTTAAACCGATTTTGATGTACATTTGTTGTTTTTTGCAATTTCACAATTCCCCAAACTAGTTTAAAATAAAAGAGTTGATTTGATGCTGCCCCCAGGTGCCAATAGTTCTAATTTGATCACTTCATCAAGCAAAACATTGTCTAACATCAAGACAACTTCAAGAATGATTTCTGCTCAATTATTTTGTTATAAAGCTTCTAAAGAGCTGTTTTAAGGTGGACTGCATCTGACTGGAGAGGTTTTTCTTGCTGTACTTGAAGATCTAGAAATGCTTACAGGCAAAACTAGGCTGCACCATTTTGTCATAAATTGCTAATCTAGAATAAACTGCAATTCTACAGTGTATGTCATAAAAACCAGAAAACAAATGTGAAGTGAAGTGTATCTAAGATATAACTAAATATAGATATTCATAAATGCTCTTCAAAACTAAGTTTTTTTTTTTTCTTTTTCAAAGGAGCTTAAACGGTCGAAAGAGTATTGTTTTTGCTAAGTCTTGGAAAATTTAAATTAATACAAGTCATGGGAAATTTGAATTAACACTTGTCTAATTTTTGTATACCTGTCATTGAAAAATTACTTGCCAGGTACCGTGTTAACATGGACAGAAATATGCAATACATTTGAATATTTTGGAATGAATCTGAATATTTGTACATATACTGACAAGCTAATCCATAATTCAGGAACTGTTGTTACTATTTCATTTCATGATCATTTATTTCCACATTATGCAATATATACAAAAAATAGTGGAAAAAAAACAAAACAAAAGTAAAGTACATTTGAATTTTGAATAAACAATAAACATAAATCTCAAAGCTTCAGCGCATTCAAAACACTGCTGCCAGATTAGTTACTCTCACAAGTAAGAAATCTCACATTAAACCCATCCTCCACCAACTTCATTGGCTTCCTATATGTGAAAGAATAAAGCACAAGCTTCTCACCCTCACATACAAAGCCATCCATAGTCTTGCTCCAAATTATATTTCCAACTTACTCACCTTACAATTACCAACTCGCTCACTCAGATCTAACAGTGCTATTCTCCTAAAACCGCCAAAAATTAACACCAAGACTTACGGTGAACGTTCTTTTTGATCTGCAGCCCCCAAACTCTGGAACATTCTCCCAGTCTACATCAGATATTACTTTAATATTTTTAAGAGTGTACTGAAAACACACCTTTTCATGAGTTCCCCTCATTGGACCTTGTAACTTTATCCTGCTTGTATCTTTTTAAGTATGGTTTTTTGTTCTCTTACTGTTTGTATCTTAAGGTTTTCTCATGTTGTATTTGCTTATGTAAAGCGCATTGAGACCATTTGGTATAATGCGCTATATAAAAATGTATTATTATTATAAGTTTCTGTCCTTATTACTAGTATTACTAATACATTGCAATACAAATTGCAATGGAAAAGGAGAGAGAAAAAGTTCAAAACTTATTTTATAACTCTCTCCAAAATTTACATGTAGATTAAATTACAACAAAAACAACAGTAAAATAATGTCTTGTAAATGTAACAGTGGTTTAATTGTTACTAATTGTACTAATGATGATGGAACTAAACGCATAAATATTTTTGTTTAAATACATGAATTTTGTATGTCTCTATATACGTCCATAATTTGACATTTATAATTAATTTTAAAGATTTTTCACTACTACATTGTTTCAGCTTATCCTTCAGTGAGTTCAATAGCTTATCTGCATAGATAGAAAGAAATACACATTGTTTTTAAAGAAATACATGTAAAAACATGTTTAAAATTGTCATTTTGTCTAGTAAAATAATAATTATTTCCTTCACAATTATTTTTTTTTGCAGATTTAGTAGCAAAGAACTTCTCTTTGCTTTAAACATTATTATAGCAGTCTTATAATCAACTAAATTTTTAAGTTTAAAGGCATGCAAATCAATAAATAACTTATTAGTATGTTCATTATACCCGGTATTGTAAACTATTCTTATTGCTTTCTTTTGTAAAACATAAATTGGAGAACATTTGATTTAAACGTATTATGCCAAACCTTAGCGCAGTAATTAATATAAGGATATACAAGTGAACTATATAGTAATTCAAAGATTCCATTTCTAATATATCTTTGATCTTAATACATTATTGCAGTACTTTTGGCCATTTTAGATTTTACTCTCTTAATATGATCCTTCCAATGTAAACCACTGTTAATCATTACGGACAAAAATTTTGTTAAATATACTCTCTCAATAACGTGGTTATCTATACTTAGCATAATATTGTTGTGACATTGCCTGTTAGAAAATAACATGAAATTTGTCTTGCTAATATTCAAAGATAATTTGTTCACCATAAACAATACTTTTAATTTTTCTTAGTCATTACAAACACTTACACAAACTGTCAATATCACTATCTGAACTAAATAAATTAGTGTCATCTGCAAACAGTACAAATTTAGCAAAGTTTGAGACGTTACATATATCATTAATGTATAATATCCTATATGTATAATACAAATAATTTTGGTCCTGAAATGGACCCTTGGGGAACACCACATTTAATATTTAACAAATCAGAAAAGCATTCATCTATTCAAACAAATTGTTGTCAATTTGTAAAATAACTCAATACCCAATCACTTACAACCCGTCTGATACCATAAAAAGTAATTTCTTGGTAAGAAGAACATGATTAATAATAGTATCAAAAGCCTTTTTCAAATCTATGAAGACACTGATAGTGCTTCTTCCTGTCAAGGGCAGAAGTTATTTCTCAATCAATTCCATAAGAGCCAAAGCTGTAGTATCAGATATTTTAAGTTAAGACTTAAGAAGTACGTTCTATCATGCAATGTTTCTTTTTTAAGTTTATTGCTAATCTTTCAAAAAGAGCATTTAAGCTATAAAACCTAGTACGTGTCTACATACCCAAATAGAGCAGATCTCCAAATCTACCAATTTAGGTATGTGCCCATGTTTATTGAAAAAGTGGCATCACACATTAAATAAAAGTCAATGGGATTCAACAAGTCTCAAAAAAAAAGTCTGGGAGCCTTTATTTTCAATGATCAAAATCCAACTTCCTTCTCACTGAAAATTGAACACACTTACTTTAGTTTGTTTTCATTTGCAGTTGTAAAAGTTTGACAGAAATAACAATGGTAAATGGTCAAAATTTGAAAGAAAGAAAACAAAAAAGACAACAATTTTCTTTTTTTTTTCTTTCAATTTTTGAAACCTCTGAACAATACATGTAATGCCGTCACATGTACATGTGCGTGCACAAAATAAAATGTATTAGTCGCTAAATTAGCGTGGGCAATATTTTAAATATCTTACCTTCAAGGTGCCTACGTACACATATAGCATTATAAGGGTTTGAATTGCAATGTTCAAACAGTGCAATCCAATTCCTGCGCTTTATATACACCTGTGAAAACGCCCGTGACATTTTCTTGCCAGTCTTGGCCTTTCTCTAACTTTTAAATACTGGCATATGCATAATAATGCTTAGCGCGTTGGAAGTTCAGTTCTACACAGGAATTTCACTGTAAAAGACAACAGAGCCAAAACTTTTTTCACACATTTCTAGCAGTAAGTTTTACTCAGTGATATCATCATTTGATTCGGAATCATCTCCTTAATACGAAGGACTAAATTGTTCGTGTTTACAAGGTAAGGAAATAAGTTGGTAGCAATCAAGAAGTAAAAAAGTTTGTTGTTTGGGTGATGTTACATGTCCGTTGCATATGGCCCATAGCCCTGTATTGACATGGTGGCTCACTAATAAATCCAGGCTTACTTTTTCAAAACTTATTTTGTAACTGCCATGCAAGTGCAAACCTGAAATGTAAACTTTTGCAAAAATACACTTTAATAAAACTGCCAAACTAGGGTTTTAACCATTCAAACAGTCATAGCTACTAGTCAGTTTCTATATAAAGAAAGTTCTTGTTCCATGGATAATATGAATCAATTTGGTTATTACACTCGAGATACTAGAGTAAATTGATACTATCGTATTGCAGGCGCGTTCTATAATTTATTCACCTTAAGTCCTTAAAACGACAAAATAATATGCAGAAGTAGATCATTAGGAACGGAAGATCAACAATGGTAAAAAAAAATCTCTTTTTATTCGCTGGTGACACAGAATTGATACTCTTTTGGCAACTTCATACTTGTACTTTTACAAGTCAATCTAGGGGACACTCTCCAAAATGAAGTTTTGATTATCAAGCAGATGTAATTTTTAACAATCTACTTTTAGCCAAGAAGCCTCTTAAAGCACAACATTTTCAAACTGTTTTAAGTGTATCTGAAAGGGAAGGGAAGAGGCTAAATCCAAATCAAAGTTAAAACTTTTTATGCAATGGCATGATTAAACAGGTTAATTTACAACGAACAAATAGTTCATACGATTTGAATTAGGTATATCAAACAAGCTAAGCCAATTGTTTGATTGAATTGGGGTGTTCCACATTACATCATCAGCTGGTTATTTAGCTGATTTTATCAATTTATCTACAGGGAAAGGATATCAAACAGAGGTTTTTTTTTTTTTTCAAACTAATTGTACCATAAAAACCAGAAGCAGAAATCCCTTGTGAATCCGATGCTACTGTAACTTTGGATTGGAAGCATTTAATTTGTTTTCTCTATTGTATTTCTTTAAGTGTTGTGTTCTTACATGTTTAGTTATTTATCACAATGAAACCTGTAGTTTTGTATATTCTGTTTCTTATTTAAGTGTTACAGTTATTCCTGCCTACTAATTAATATTTATGACATCAGCACCAAAAACAATAGGGATAATCTATAGTACATCAGACCACATCCATATACCAAGTATGGCATAAATCCACCTCAGGAATCTTAAGATATCATGTTTACAAGCTACTTGACAAATTTTACATTTAGCCCCACTTATTAATCAATAATCATGACATCAGCACCAAAAACATTAGGGATCATCTAAAGACCACAACACATCCATATACCAGGTATGGCATAAATACACCACACGGTTCTTGAGATATCTTGTTTACAAACTTGTTAGCAAAATTTTACATTTAGCTCCACCTACCAATTAATATTCATGACATCAGCACCAAAAACAACAGGGGTCTTGACATAAATCTACCTCAAGGATCTTGAGATATCGTGTGTACAAGCTTGTCAGCAAAATTTTACATTTAGCCCCGATATCGTGTGTACAAGCTTGTTAGCAAAATTTTACATTTAGCCCCACCTACTAATTAATAATTATGACACCAACACCAAAAACAATAGGATCATCTACAGACCACCACACATCCCATATACAGGGTATAACATAAATCCACTAAATGGTTCATGAGATGTCGTGTTTATAAGCTTGTTAACAAAATTTTACATTTAGCCCTGCATACTAATTAATATTAATGACATATGTCCACTGCACAGTTCTTGAGATATTGTTTAAAAGCTTGTCACAGACACACATAGATACATACATACACACACATACATACATACAAACACACACACACATACATACATGCATACATACAAACACATACATACACATGCCAGCATGACTACATAGGTTCCTTATGCTATTGCATCAGAACCAAAACACAGTGCAGCACTGAATCTCTTTCCAAGAATAATAATAAGCATATAATGTATGCTTTATGGAAAAAAATTATAAATGAAAAGATCAAGAATTTTCCAGGTAGTATTAATATTAACTACTACTCAGAAATGTACAGATAACTGAATGTAAAGTTTCGTATTAAAGATTACCAGGAGAAGGTTTTGTAGTTTGAATTAAAAATTTGAAAACCCTGGAAGACAATTTGCATAAAACCTTCCAGAAGACCTTCCAATCATATCAAAGGATTCACAAATAAACTGAATCATTGTGGAAAGCATGCTACCCACACAATATTCATCACACCTTCTATTATCCACTCTCTTCAAGAATGTACCATATTTTATAGTTTTTGGCACAAAAAACAAACAAAAAAACTATACTTCAAAAGACAGTTTTTGTTAGTTGTCAATGTTAAATTCTACATTCAATTCTGCTTACCATTCAGGAACAAAAGCACAACCCAAGCTTTTGCCCAATTTTCAAACAATGCTCCATTTGCATAGTGATCTACACAATCCACTCTGACATGTCAACTCCAAACATCATTTTCTATTCTCCTCAGGGAAAGCGATCATCATTACACTTCCTTACTAAAAATGTAATTATCTAAAACTGCAGTTTTAATTCATTAAATGTTACAGAGAATGTTCTACCTATCTATCTATACATCTTTTTTTCTAAATCTATCATTGATATATTTTCCACATTGAATCAAATGTTATGCCTTCCATCTTAAATCATCTTGTTTCCTATTTTAAAGTAATGTATCAATATGCTTGAACAATGTTGTTTTTTATCTACAGTAATAATAGGATGGGTGGAGGTGCATTGGTTCAGTGGTTAAGTAATGCTCATATGCGAAAAGAACCGGCAAGACACGACACTTGCTTCAACTCAATCTGTAAATAAATAGCAGAAACGATAGGGAGTTAACCTGCAATGGCCTGGTGTCCTATCCAGGGATAATCATGTCTTCTCATCCACTTACGCCAAAGCAACTGAGGATCAGATGGGCCTTCACAGCTAGAGTATGGATATAACTTTTATTAATAGGGTGGATTAATGCAGGATGAAAAGGCCAAAGAAGAAGCAAGTAAAAAATGATAACACTCACCTGACGTGGGAGATGATGGGTTGGGAACCTGAAGGGCCGGATTAGATGTTGCCGGAGGTTTCCTATGGTCGTAAAAAGTGTTTGGTGGCGTGGGCATCCTTTGAGGCTGGTTGAGTTTGGCAAGATTTTTAATCGCCTCCAAGGCCGACAATTCCTGGCTTTTATTGTCCGCAGCCAAGAAACCTAAAGCCTGCTGAAGGGGAATCTGTTGAGATTGGTCTAAAGATGCAAGTATGGCAGTGTTTTGATCGCTGAGATCGGGAGGGTGCACTGGTTCATTTTTTATGGTCATGTCAGGTGGGAGAGGGAGAGTTGACGCTGTTGCGATTGTTCTCTCTTGCTCTCCTCCAACTCCTGCGACAGTTGTTTGCTCACTTCTTGAAGATGAGCGGGGAGCTGGAGATCTGGACTTGGGACAGCTGCTTCTTGTACCGCAGCGACTTCTTGTACTACAGCCATCTCTGGAGCAGCAATGGCCATTTGCTGACCGGCGCTCCTTTCGTCGATGACCAATGAAGGAGCCTCTTCGAGATCATCCTGCTCTAAGATCGAAGAGGGTAACTGCCTCAATTGAACTTTTGGAATGTCTGTTTCTTCCTTTTTGACAACCAGGGGAAACTGATCAACTTCAGAGCTCTCCTCACTTTCAAAAGGGAGTTCTCTTTCAAGTTTTGGGGGTTCTAGAGTACATGGAATACTTTTATCTTTCTGGTCAGGTTCACTCGATGAAGCAGTGTCCGATTCAGATGGTAAAGATTTATCAAGGTCATCTTTAATTTCACTTTCTTTATTCTTTTTTTCACATTCGGCAGTTAATTCTGGACTTGGCTTTTCTTCTTTCTGTTCCTCAGAGATAGGCTCTTCATTTGTATCAACTTCCATTTCAACTGTACTTTCCTCTTTCTTCTTTTCCGCATCTTGGCTGATTTCAGCGGTGACATTGTCAAGGATTTTTTGCAGATTTACAATAGCTCTACGACTACATTTGGCCTGGGGGTCATCCTCCTGAGATGATACGGAGGCTGAATCTTCAACGTCCATTTCCACATTGGTTATCTTCTCCTTTCGTTCTTTTACAGCATCTGGTTTCTTTTCAATTTCAGTGCGTGCAGGCCTTCTTCGTGGAGATCGTGGTGAACGTGGTGAACGTTTTAAATTAACGGGCATCTTTCCAGCGTTTTACCGTAGCGGTGTTAAACTTACTTCAGACAACCTTCACAGTACTGCACTTCTGTAAAGAGAAAGAAATATAACTGGATGTTAACCTTCATGAAATATTTGTTAAAATAGATTATTTCTTAGTAAACCTTTCTATGATGTATTAGATAAAAAAGAGTCAAGGTACAGCATTAGATGTACAATGGTAGATGTACAGTAAGATGTACAACAGTAGATGTACAGCACTAGATGTACAGCACTAGATGTACAGCACTAGATGTACAGCACTAGATGTACAGCAGTAAATGTACAGCAGTAAATGTACAGCAGTAAATGTACAGCAGTAAATGTACAGCGCTGGATGTTACAGCGCTGGATGTTACAGCGCTGGATGTTACAGCGCTGGATGTTACAGCGCTGGACCTGGACAGCTGGATGTTAGCGCTGGATGTTACGCTGGAACTGGATACAGCGCTGGATGTACAGGCTGGATACAGCGCTGGATGTACAGCGCTGGAACAGCGCTGGATGTTACAGCGCTGGATGTACAGCGCTGGATGTACAGCGCTGGATGTACAGCGCTGGATGTACAGCGCTGGATGTACAGCGCGGCAGCGCTGGATGTACAGCGCTGGATGTACAGCGCTGGAGCGCTGGATGTACAGCGCTGGATTAGCGCTGGATGTACAGCGCTGGATGTACAGCGCTAGATGTACAGCGCTAGATGTACAGCGCTAGATGTACAGCGCTAGATGTACAGCGCTAGATGTACAGCACTAAATGTACAGCACTAGATGTACAGCACTAGATGTACAGCACTAGATGTACAGCACTAGATGTACAGCACTAGATGTACAGCACTAGATGTACAGCACTAGATGTACAGCACTAGATATACAGCACTAGATGTACAGCACTAGATGTACAGCACTAGATGTACAGTGTTAAATGTACTGTGCTTCTGTGAAAAGAAATATTACTTCATTAACCTTCATGAAATATTTGGTAAAATAGATTATTTCTTAGTAAACCTTTCTATGATGTATAAGATGACAAAAAAGAGTAGATGTACAGCTTTAGATGTACAATGGAAAACATTAGTAGGATATTAGATGTACAGCATTAGATGTACAACAGTAGATGTACAGCATTAGAGGATATTAGATGTACAACAGTAGATGTACAGTATTAAGATTTACAACAGTAGATGTATATTACCATATTAAATGTACAACACTAGATGTACAGCATTAGATGTACGACATTAAGGATATTAGATGTACAACAGTAGATGTACAGCATAAGATGTACGACATTGAAGGATATTAGATGTACAACAGTAGATGTACAGCATTAGATGTACGACATTAGAGGATATTAAATGTACAACAGTTAGATGTACAGCATTAGATGTACAACATTAAAGGATATTATATGAGATGCACAGCATTAGATGTACGACATTAGAGGATATTAGATGTACAACAGTAGATGTACAGCATTAGATGTATAAAATTAGAGGATATTAGATGTAGGATAGTAGATGTACAGCATTAGATGTATGACATTACATGATATTAGATGTACAACAGTAGATGTACAGCATTAGATGCACAACATTAGAGGATATTAGATGTACAACAGTAGATTTACGACATCAGAGGATATTAGATGTACAGCATTAGATGTATGACATTACATGATATTAGATGTACAACAGTAGATGTATAGCATTAGATGCACAACATTAGAGGATATTAGAGATAGATTTACAATCAGAGGATATTAGATGTACAGCATTAGATGTACAACATTAGAGGATATTAGATGTACAACAGTAGATGTACAGCATTAGATGTACAACATTAGAGGATATTAGATGTACAACAGTAGATGTACAGCATTAGATGTATGACATTAGAGGATATTAGATGTACAACAGTAGATGTACAGCATTAGATGTACAACATTAGAGGATATTAGATGTACAACAGTAGATGTACAGCATTAGATGTACAACAATAGAGGATATTAGTTGTACAACAGTAGATGTACAGCATTAGATGTACAACATTAGAGGATATTAGTTGTACAACAGTAGATGTACAGCAATTAGATGTACAACATTAGAGGATACGACATTGTACAATAGTAGATGTACAGCATTAAATGTACAACATTAGAGGATATTAGATGTACAACAGTAGATGTACAGCATTAGATGTACGACATTAGAGGATATTAAATGTACAACAGTAGATATACAGCAATAGATGTACGACAGAGGATATGTAGCACATGGTATACAATATAAGATGTACAGTATTAGATGTAGGACATTAGATATAGAGCATTAGATGTACACCAGTGCATGTAGCACATCTGGTGTACATCATTTGATGAAGGAAATAAAATCTACAGCATTAGATGTAGGACATCAAATGTACACTGTACAACACTAGATGTAGGACATCAGGTGTACAACATTAGACGTATGACATTATATCTACAGTATTAGAAGTTGAACATCAGGTGTTCTACATTGGATGTACAACAATAGATGTAGGACATGACATGTACAACATTACATCAGATACATGTACATAATTAAATATATGACATCAAATGTGCAATGTCAGATTACCTTTTACAAATTTGATGATGTAATCAAAATTGAATATTACGATTATATTTATCATGAATGTTGTATCTATGCACTGTTCGTTAAATTATTTCCTTCAAGGAATATCCCTGAAATGTTTTTTAAAATTATCAAATAAAACCTGAACATTTATGACCAAATCACTTTGAAAAGAACAAATAAAAATAGTCTGCAGGCACATTTCATGATAAGTGACATGCATTTTGTTAAAAATAATCTAAATTCACCATTACTAACCTTTGCATACATGGGCAGCTTCAAAATTAATGAAAAAAATAAAAGAGTGAAGACACAGGGTAATCAGTTTACAACATGCAAAGCCACACTGTAAAAGAAATTATCTTTCAACTTTTAGATAATGAGAAAACATGTTGCCACGTTAGATTGTCTAAATTTTCACGAAACGGGCCTCAAAATTACCTTCTGACCTTTGAATAGTTATAATGACAAAACAAAAAGGCACAGGTATACAACTTGCGCTTCACTGCCTCCCTGCTAATTTAAGAGTCTATTTGTAAGTATTAAAATCCAGATCCTTGGAAAACTAGTGAAAATTTTACAATTCTTTGGCCCGTGCATTAAATACGCAAACACTCCGCCTAAACATTAATCTTTAATTAGTGTAATGGTCTGCATTTGTATCACTTATTTAAAGGAAAGGTATCGCCCTCAAAATAAATTCAGATGTGAACGCCGCCGTGCTGGTAACGCCACTTCCCATTTTCAAATGTCTTATTGATTGTTAGAAATCTATGATGTTATTGATTACACATATAGGCCCCACGTTCAGTCCGGCGGATGTGTGATCAAAACTTTGCATATTTCTCGCAATCAATAGGGAAAATTAACAATTAAAAGTGACGTTACCAGCACTGCAAAGCTCACTTCTGAATGTATTTATGGGACGATACCTTTCCTTTAAGTTGTCAAACTAATGATGAAAATGACTTTGAAGAATACCAAAGTACGATTTTCAGTTTCTTTGCACCTACACCCCCTTAAAAAAATAACTATAATTCATATCTCATTACAGTAAAAACAGAATGCAAAGAACTGTGGTGAAATTATGGCCACCAAACAAAAAATAAAATATTGTGAAATGTAACTGCCAAGTATTTCAAATAAAAACTACTAAAAACACAAAGAAAGACTGTTCTCATCTCAATCAACAGTAATTTCTATGTAGCACCTAAACATATGTAACCATCCCCCCCAACCCCACATTTTTTTTTGTTCATATTTATGATGATTATCTGGCAATGTGCATTTATGCTAGAGGCTTCAGCCCATGAGCTGACCACGTAAATTAATCTTCGTTTTTATTAACGCAAATTCTTTTTCATATACACAACTTATTCCTTAAGTTTTATGTGTTAAATCCTGGTTCTGTGCTTAGCATTTCTAATGATTCTTCTGTCTTTTGAGGCAAATAATACATGAGCTTCAATTAAAATAATGTCAACCACTATTTTGCAGTATTTTCTACAAAGAACTTCAAAAACATTTTAACAGTTTTAATTTGGTGTTAAATGCCCACATATTGCAAGGTGACCACTTTTTCTCGATGAAAAAAAAAGAAAGAAAAAAAAGATTTTTAAAGTACAACAAGTTGATTTCTACAATTAAAGAAATGCTACGTGGATTTTCAAACATTTGCAAAAACTTGCTGAGCTCACTACAGGAGTGAAGTAGCTAACAAAAACTACTTTGCTCTATCATATTTCAAATATATATTCAAATAGTAATATATTTTTCAGTGCTCACAATTTGGCAAAAAGGATATGGCTGACTAAGATAAAAAATCTTGATCAGTTCTTCTTGCAGCAGCTAAATTTAAAAGTAAAATTGTCAATGCTGTTGTGAAGCTGTTTATTTTCCAGTAACTTTTTTCAGGACTCTTCAGTCTAAAAATTCCCCCAACCCCTCTGCGACAATTGCCACTGCACCCTCACAGTCCATCACGTTCTCCTTGCTTGCCCCCTGTACAACCTTCCCAGAGCTTTCCTCGCTCCCCGCGCGACCACAACTCAATTGCCGAGTTCTTTCAGAAAAACCCTCGGGATAGAATTATCTCCTTCCTTCATCATGCTTCCCTCTACAACCATATTTAGCCCTCCTCTCCCACCCCCATCATTCGATCCCAGCTTTTGACTTTTAGTTTTCGTATTTCTCTTCAATATCCCGTTTTTTTTCCTTCCTTCCTACCTCTAGAATGTTCTAACCTCTCGGGCACAATTTGACCCTCATTGTTGTGGTGCCATTAAACCCACATCAAACAAACAAACAATAAAAAGTCATTCATTTCCCTTTTAAAACCCTCAGCTGCGGCATTTCATCGCAAGTAAATTAAGTGCTGCATTTGATCATTTTTTCCTCCCACTTTTAAATTTTCATCATGTGAAAGATATTTCAGCAGAAATGTCAACGTGTGTGTATGTGTGTTGGGGGTGTGTTTAAGCAAATACTGTTTACAAATTTCTTCCAAAAGCTGTAAGATTTACAAATTCATCCACGCTTCCATCTTGGCAAAAACAAAAGAACCTCTGCTTCTAGACAAAATTTTGATATGAATTGGAGTCCCTCACAGATCATTTATTACCCTAGGGTACCTTCTTCATGCCTGTATGTCACTTTTGGAGTACATCTTCGCAAGAAGGTTGCATACTTATCACCAGACAGAAGAAAACACATTTTAAATTTGCTTAAAACATTAAATCTCAGAGAATTTTTTATAAAGATCGAATTTCTAGTCCATTTTGCAACCAAAAATGCACAACTTTATGGAGGGCTGTACATAAAAAAAAAATTGTCATAGGGGACAAAATAGAATAAACATGGGCATGGTGGATCTGGTGGACAAAATACCTTCTGTTCCCATGTTGTGCATATACCTCACGTGTGGAAATTCACAATCAGTACAAATTTGGGATGAATGTCCCCCTGCCCCCCCCCCCCTCTTCTCCCTCCCGCTAGCTACATCCCTTACTTTATGCAGAAAACAATAGAAATCTTTTTGACAAAATTTACATCATAAAGAGCACAGTGAAGTAAGGATATCTGGCACTTTATCATATATGATGAACACTTTATCATATATGATGAACACTTTATCATATATGATGAACACTTTATCATATATGATAACACATACATATGTAAATGATGCAGTGTATATTAATTTTTTAGCCTTTTTAACTTAATGTATTGCCGAAAGTACAAACAAAATTGATTGGCATCTCAGGTGTATCAAGATTAACTTTCAGTAATTAAATTGTGCAAGTGTGTAATTGCCTAATCTTATAATTTCTTCTTTCTTTTCATTTTCTTTAAATCATCATTTTCTTTTGTTCTCAAACTTTTTGCTTATAGTATCTTTTTGTACACATTCATGTTGTTTTATCACAAATTTTCTGATTCATGATAAAATGATGTTTTGGGGAAAACTTTTTATAAGTAGTTAAACTTCAGTTTTCTCTATTTCTGTGCAATAATTTATGGATTAAACACAAGACAAAAATCAAAAAATGTATTTTGGTAATTTGAAGATGTATGTATATAATTTGTCTGTTACACATATGTATTATTACAATTGTGTCATTGTCATTGAAAGGAAGATAAACTAAGTTGAACCCATTTAACCAATAGTAGATTTAGTACAACATATTCAAATCAACCAGTTTTTGTTTACAGTAAAGGTTTGTAGTTTGTTACTAGGAGTTGACTACTTTTGTAAAAGGAAAGAGAACTTAAAAAGAAACAAAATGGTGAAGAAAGCATTCAAAAATCTTACTCCATTGAGCAGATATTCAAGTTTAAAGTTTAGTAACATTTCTATAGAAATGACTGAAATCAGACTAGTTGTGATGTCACAGCCTCAGATTCCTTAAAGTCTTTTAACAAAAATCTTTTATGGCAGGAAATGTTATAGTAGCATAAAAAAAAAGCATTTGAAAAATGCTTGAAAACATTTGTATTATTGGATCTGGTGAAAACTCTTTAAAGAGAAAAAGGCTAGTACACAATCTGCAGTGGACCAAAATAGTCCTAATCATGGAAAAAATGGAATTGTATGCATGTAAGCTACCAAAATATTCCTAATTGAAAAAAAAAAGATTGGGTGGATAACAGGGTGGATAACAATACACAAACAACAAAATCCACGTTAAACCTTGATTTCTTTGCATAATTCATGTTATTAAAGTTTTCATACAAACTGAATAATTTCCTATCTCAAAGATACAACTGGCCACTGCACTAAATACAAAATACATTATATGAAGCTCAGTAGTCAAGGACTTGAAATGTGTTACAGCATCCAAAAACACACAAGGTAACCCAAAAGCTGCATTTCATTTAAAGGTGCGATATCGGCGTAAGGACATTCAGTTTTAATCTTTTTATTAGTTCAAATATCAACCAATGGCAATCATACGCGCCTCTTTCGATCATATTTTAAACTATATTTATGACACAGCAACCATTTCAATTTCAGCATTGCTGTGGCTGAATGGAATGGGATTCTGATTTGCTTTTGTGTGAAATGCAACAAAGGCAACATTTTTTTCTTCATCTTTTCTCTTCATTTGAATTAAAACAAGGAGCTATTAACTGAGTTATTTTCATTGTAATACGTTAATGACATATGTAAGTATATGCCATGTACTTACTGATGACAATGCGATTTGTTTCTGAGACAACATCGCCTCTTTTAACTTTGTATTATCTTTGTATTAACAAAAGCAGGAATCAAAACAAAAAACCCTTCTTATTTATCTCTTGTATGCACTTTAAAAAGAAATATGCTACTTTGTCAAACAGGCCCACAGCAGTGATCCTGGTATCATTTGAAAAGGCAATTCTAATTTTTTCATTAAATTAACATTTTTGATAAGGGATATATTGAGAAGTTTTGAGTGAAACTCGCTTGAGAACTTGCTTCAAATTTTGTAAAATTTTATTTTTTTCTCTCAAAAACTAATTTGCCATACTCCCAGACCTTGCATTTGCCTGAAAACCCATGAGAAACTGTCAAAGACATCAATGCATCCAATTTCGGTCAAATTTTGACTAAATCCTCTATCATCCTTTTTTTTTGTTGGCAAAAGTTGTGCAAAATGTCATTATTTTTAGCCTTTTGAGACCAATTTTTGACAAAAATCGTAGCTCCTGATCACAATATAACTGCCCAATGCAAAACATATTGTTGAAATCAGAATTCTCCACATTTTCAATTGAAATCTAAAAAAATGCACCCTTCTTTATCCACACTTAAATATAAGTTTTAAAACAAACCTTGGAATTACTTATAGGCAGTGTGGTATAACAGGGTGCATGCAGGATTTCACATGAGCGGACCCAGGTTCGGAAAGTGAACCGGATGCACGGCTTTGTTTTTCGTGAGTAATTACAGGGATGATTATTTTTTTGTTTATTTTCATTGTTTTGCATGTTTTTCTTTGATAATTATTCTTTTTTGGACTGGTAATAATGGAAAAGAAACTTTATACAAATAATCTAAATATGTAAAACAGATTCTCCATTTTCATTATTCACAAGAAATAATATAAGCTTAAAAAATTGAGCAATTTTGACCTAATTTTGCATAAAATTATAATTTTTTATTTTGAATTTTTTATTGAAAAGTTTATATTTTCTTAGCATTCATATAAACCAAACTTACAGTGACAGAAAACTAAAGGAAAGTTATGAAAATCAATTTTGAAAAAAAAAAATTCTGAAAAATTGCAGTCACATTTTGAACCTCGTGGGTATTTAAGGGTTAAACAATTTTATTTCCCCACCAGTATCATATACAGTAATAGGTTAGCCATGCAGTCAAATTAAGGTTCAAGGTAGGACTAGTTTACCACCATGCATTTCTTTGAAGTCTTTAAAGAAAAAGTGAAAAAGTCTATAAAATTCAGAGAAATGGAGATTACTATACATAATGCTATAGTTTCTGTAATTCCAAAATGTTACTGTAGCAAATAGTGAGACCATTTTACTTAATTACTGTATGCTATAGTTTATCTTAGGAAGAAAATAATGATTTTAAACTGAGCAGTAAATAATGGTTTTAAACTTTTTCTAGCATGTTAAACCATGTGAGATGTTTAATAATATCATAACTTCTGCATAGATTGGGTTACAGTTTGTGCCAAAGATGACAAAATATATATATATGTATCATATACACCAGTAAATTATCTCTCATCAAGTGATTAAATTCAAGGATAATACCTTCTTTTTTTTAAATTTTGTAAGAACATGCAGACTTTATCAAATAAACATCAAACATGTATTGCTTTCCTACTCGGAATTAATTACCCAGTAATAAAAACAGGCTTGTAACCACCCCAAAATATATGTTGAGCAACTACATCATTGATGTTCTAGTTTATTTTGTAAGAATATGCAGACTTAGTCATCATTGATGAATATTGCTTCAAAATTTTACCAAATTTTAATTAAAATCAAACACAATTGACCCTCTTTCCCTTTATATTTGCACAATAGCACTGAATCTTCATTAATATAGTTTTATTATAGTCCAATTCGGCACAACTCTCTTTGATCTTTCACAAAATGCGCTTTAATTCATATTAATATGATGAGACAAGGCAAGGGAGAGTACCTTTGGGAGTAGTGTTACCGATGCATACCCTGAAATGGCAAGTATGGAGAAAGTTCTGGATGAAGGTGGGTAGGAGGCCAGAGAAGTGTAGGTCTCGAGGATACCGTACCACCAAGTGGTGTTGAAGGCCTTTTCGAGGTCGAAGAAGATGGAGTGGGGGAGGTCCTGTCCATATACCTTCAAATAATCAGTATTTTTGTTTTTAAAGTTTAAAAGACAGACAGCAAAATAGAAGACAGCACTTTTTTGACATGTGATAGACCTCAACCTTTAGCCCCCCCCCCCCTTCCCTTGTAACACTTGGAACATCTTAACATCTCTCTCTTAATTCTTATCATTATCAAGAGACAAGGAAAGAAAGTTATTGAATGCCTACACATGTCCATATATGTTTAAAATAATCGTTTCTTTTTTTTTCATATTTTTTTTTTTAGTTTAACACTAAGATATGGTAAAATAGAAGATGGCACTTTTCTAACATGAAGTAAGTGATAGAGTTCATCTGACCTCGACCCAACACACTTGAAATATTATCTAAACATCACCCTCTCTCTTAATTCATATTACAAACAAGAAACAAGGCAAAGAGAGTTATTGAATGCCTGTCTATATACCTTTAAAATAATTGATTTTTCTTTTTGAAAAGTTTAAAAGATGACAAAATAAAAAGAAAACACTTTTCTGACTTGGTGGATAGCAAGTGATAGAGTTCATCTGAACCCAACCCTTTACACCACACACTCAGAACATCTCCCTCTTAATTCATATTATCTACTATCAAGAGACAAGGAAAGACAGAGTTATTGAATGCACTCACATGAAAAATCAATTCACCAATAATAAATCACCTTAGCTCTCTCTTATTGGCAAGTCAGTTCTCTAATCAAACAGGGACGAATAAAGCACTTTAAACTTCTTAACATTACAGACTGGGAACTTTGGCTGGACTTCTTGTTGCATGGGAAAAATAATAGGAACTTTGAAAATTGTGATTCACTTGCAAGATGGGCGTTAATAACAGTGGTTAAATGTACTCTAACAAAATAGGATGATACCCTAAATGCAAATTAAGGTCAAACTAAGCAAACAGATTGACGAATATCAGGACAGGAAGTTTTTAACAACTCCCTAATCAGACATACAGCATGGAATTCTCATGTGACACTAGTAACTGTTCAAATTTGACCAAAGAGTTCGCACGGATTGATATTCTGCGTTTTAGCTTTTCGCAAAGAGTTGTTAAAGGCCAGTGTCGCCTTTAACATACGAGGTAAATGAAATTCAAATCCTGTGTTTTGATTAGTTAAAACACAATGGTACAGTGTGTACTTACGTTGATAGGCCAATCAGTATCATTTTTGAATAAAGTTGTACGCCACCGCATTTTAATCACGATAGATGGCCTTTAATCAGTACCTGGCATGTTTTGTCTGGGGTGGGTGGTCAGCTCAATTCTGTCCACAATTTCAAAGTCAACATTGATAACAACTTTACTCAATCTGGGCATCTTTGATATTGTGTATTTTTTTTTTTGTGGTGGTGTTGGTTTGGGGCTTTTTATGGGGTGACTTACCTTTCTTAGCCAGTCATCTTGTTATCTTATGTTAATTAAAACTAATTTGACTAATTATCATAAACTAAAAACCCTCAACAATTTAATTGAATGATATCCACCAGCTTATACTTTAAAGGTAATTATACAATTTCTATGGAGTATTTACATTGTAATGACATGCACTAAAAATCATGCAAGGCCTTGAGTATTTGGCTTTCCAAGTATAAATTCCTTAACAAAGCGAAAAAATGTATGTAAACTTTTCTTGTTTTTTATTCTTTTTTGTTGTTTTTATGCATTTAAAAAAATCTAGCATGGAAATTTTATTCTTAGAATATGGCAATAAAAATGTATTGGCATCATGTTTATATGCGTATCTAATGCATGGTTCAAAGGACTTTGCACCCATGAATGACCTTCACAACTTTTGTTGGCTGTTGGCGAGAAGGCGTGTGCTTTTTCCAACCCTGATATCAAATCTTCCTTATAATTTAACTACTGGCTTGCCTCAACTGTTTTACACATGAAAAAGACTAATCCAGTACTGACCTCTTTTAAACAAATAACTGGAAAATATGATTGATTGTCTAGTGATAGGTCACTTAATTTCATCTATATCAAATTTTCACTTTTTACACCTCATGACCCAGAAATGCAACTTCTTTGATGCAATGCAGAGATAATATGATGTACAGCATGATCAAGGCTTGGTCAGGTAGATAGATATGGTATTTTACATCCCTTTCCACACATGTCCACAGCCATTTCATCAACCAGTTGTCAAGCACTAATGCATGATGACCCAGGATTAACAAATCCTTCATTTTTCTTTTAAAATATTAACAAACCAGGACACCAAATAATTCAAAAACAAAAGCACATGAAATCAAAAGCTGTAAAAATGTCATCAGAAAAAAATATGCAGGATTTAAAGGTGGCAAAGAGGAATCCCCCTCCCCTGCACAATTTTGTTTAATTTTTTTTTTTTTTTTTTTGTATGGTGATTTTTTGTATCTTAGCGTGATTGTGAGATTCTCTACCTCCCCACCCCAATCACTGACCCACCTCCACACACACTTTAAGTACTCAAATTTGAATTTGACTTCCACCCCTTTACCACTTTCGGTAGACAAATCCCCATGATCAGAACATGATGATAAAAAGTATAGGTCTCAAGATGAAAGAAAACAGCTACAAAAATAGTGGGTTCACTCCTTATTTGGAAATAAGACCGACCTCTTTAAGTAAAAGGTTACAATGCACTATCTTAAATGCAGGCAGATTACTCACCTCTTGAGGCCACCTAATTTCACCTTGGTAAAAATTTTCTTTACAAAATATCCAACTAATTTCACAGATGCTACAAAATATAATCAATTATCTCCCCAACACTTATGCTAAAAATATATGAAGCAAAAAAGGTTTATTATTATAGTCGAAAAACACTTACAACACTTTTTATCCACATAACTTATATATGTAACCCTTAACATGACTTCAAAACAAAAAAAAAAAAAAACATTTTCTTTTTCCCCCCCTCATAAATAAGATTATTTGCAGAGAGATTGTGTGATCTCGAGTAAAATCCGATCATACCGCTAAAAACTGGCAATCAATGCAACTTTCTGCATTAGCTTTTTGTAAAAGACTCAAAACTTTGCTAGGCTTCAAATAATCAATATTTCATGGTAAATATGTACACTTGTATGCTATTTGTCAATTCCATACCGTCTTGTATGTCATGTCGTAAAGTACTACTTCAACATAGTGGAGCAAATGGCTGCCATTAATAATCTACGAGCTGGAGCAGTTTCAGAAAGAAATCTGTGAAAATTGTCTTTAACTGGAATAACAACCGAGGTGGATGTACTGTTAATGTGATTTGCCGTGAATTAAGTTTTTTTTTTTTTTTTTTTTTTTTTTCCACCACATGATTCACATAGTGACTGTAATGAAGGACAATTAACTGCCACATTTCAAAAGTTTCCAAAAACAATGAAAACCTGAATAAAATACTCACATTTGTTTTTTTAATGATACATAAACTATAAGGCCTGAACTTTGCAGTATTCTGTCATCTCTTTGGCTGCAATTTTAGCACATTCTAAAGCTGTTACAAGACAAATGATTAAACGAACAATACATCTTAAATTTTGATTACAAAATAAAACCAAACTTCCAAGTTTCAAACAATAAAGCAAACTATTTCTAAAAGGGTGCAAAGTGGTTATGGCATTGGTCTCAAACTCAAAAGGTACCGGGATTGAATTTCAGGCAGGGCACTGAGCTGTGTCCTAAAGCAAGACACTTTTCCCATTTGCTCCAGTTCACTCAGCTGTGAAATGAGAACCAGTTTCCGCTGGGGAGTGCATCTGGTATGGACTGGTATCCCCTCCAGGGGAATCAAGTACTCTCATCCGCCTAGCACCATGGAAACCAGGTATAAACACCAGCTCTACCAGCCATCCATGCCTGCTGGGATTTCATTTTTTATACTAAATTTCTAAAAGGGAAAATAAGCATATTTTATAGGCAACAATGTCATTGGAATGGTTGCACTTGAAACAAATCATATCAATACATTGGAAAAATCCACCCCTCTTAAGCTTCTGTATCCCCTTTCCCCATCCATAATTCTGATAAATGTGACGGACACAACCTACATTCATTCTTGTTTATAGGTTTGGATCAAAGTGATATAACGAACACAAATAACATTAAAGCTGACCATATCCTAAACTACAAGCTCTGCACTCTGTGTAATTATTAACCAAACAACAACTTCTGATTAAATCTCTATATAGATGTTGTATCAGGTGGGTGAATTATCCATTCACGACGACACAACAAAACTCATCTTGCAACTAACTCATCTGGCACAGCTGCATCGACACACAACTTTGAACAGAGTCAATTATGTGAAATCTTGTACAGGCATATACACTACAGGCATAAACAAGAAAACAAAGTAGGTTGATGGTTCTTCATTAAAGTTGATTACTATTATCCCTCTTTGTCGTGATGGCCTGTGCATTTTCATGGCATGCTATGGATCATCCAATGCTGTACGTTATTGTGAGTGTCTCCTCATTTTCTTACAAGACGTTGGTATATCTATGGGTTTACAAGTCAAAAAAATTTCACTTTTAGGACTTGGGACAAGTTAGAACAGACACACTCTTAAGCTCTTCAAGGATACGGTTTTTGTTAAAAAAATATTACCATGAATTTTCATGTTCATTTATATGATAGAGCAAGGGTCTTAATTAAATTTTGCGAAGGGCTATTATTTCACAACAGGTTCAGGCCGTGAGCCAACGTGTGGCAAAACCAGCGTCACGTGACAAACAAAACATGTTAAAACAGGCCCTAAATACAAACAAGTTGAGAGCTTGGGCAATTAGAAGGATGTACGCCAGATGTCGGTGGTTCTCTTATCCACCTTCCTTTGACAAGCGCGAGCCCAATAGCAGAACTAAAGATAACATTTTATTTGATAAGCGGCGATATTTAGTGAGCTGATCTTGATCTGCCAGGAAAAAAACAAAATAAAAGAGTATTTTGCGATTTTTACCAATCTCATTTGAATTGATCTTACATGCATTGCATTGCATTATAATGACTATTGTTCGCGGGCGCCTATTAAGAATTGTTGTGGTAATAGTAGTTATATGGTAGAGAAACAGTTTGGTGTAAAAACCATGTTGATATCTTTTTCCATTTAGGAGTTATTGCTACTCAAAGATTTGGTAAGTGTGATAAAAAGTGACCTTGCAATGTAAAGTGTGATGACATAATTGCAGATTAGATTAGATTAGATCATTCTTTTTGCATTTCTTTAAAATGAAAATGAATTTTTCTTTCATTTATAGAATGGAAAGTTCATGAGCAAATGGAAAAGCACCTTCTTGCAAAGTGCATGTTATACCCCATCTCAGCAAGTAAACAAAAAGTGTGTCCAATAATTCAGAAATTAATTTGCAAATTGCAGGCAATTAATTTGCAAAGAAATACATAAACAGTGTTTGTGGATCTGCAGTTGTGACGTCACATTTTACACTATACGAGGTCACTTTTCAACACACTTGTACAATCTTTGAAATGCAATAACTCATAAATGGAAAAAGATATCAACATGATTTTTACACCACATTTGTTACTCTAACAATATATATGAAAATGAAAATTCACGGAATATTCCTTTAAAGGTGAACTCTGCCAAAATTTGAAGGTCTATTATTACAGAGTCTCTAGAATATTCAAACACACTTTTCGCGCACAGGATCATACTGAAATTTGTTCAAATGAGTTTCAAATCAACCATATTTGTTAATTACTTAATACTAAAAGAAGGAAATCTTGTCTCAAGAAAATTTCTCCAAACTCCTGTATTGCCACATCACTTCCCAGGCGCCTATTGATTAGCTGATTATATCAATTATCTTTACAAAGGCAAACTTTTTAACAATATTTTTTCTCCTTGTAGTAACTATCTTACAATACAGTGACAAAATTTGCCATTTGATCTACACTGTCATTTTCTTTTCTTTTGCCCAACCAAGATAAAAACTATGTGATAATAATAGCAGCATAAGAGGGGAATCCGCAAACATAAACACAAGGGTTTCATTTCGGGATTTCCCTTATTTACAGTATGTTGACAGCTCCTAAATGCTAAAATAATATTTTTTATTTGGCTCTATATATAATTCAAGCAAATAGATCTATATGATATTTATTACATTGTAATGTAAAGATGAGGTGAAAGCAGGGTTTGCACTAGCTTTGAATTTTTGTAAAAGAAATTTCCCTTTTTCAAACAATTTTGGTAGGGATTTCAGAATTTTTGTAGGGAATTTGCTCAAGTAGACAGACGATGCCAAAAATAACATTTTACCTTTTTTTTTAAATTGTACTTAAAGGTAAATCTATTCTTAAATTATATTATTTCCATAAATTGCATAAATATTACGGCTGTGCATTTAGGTTTAGCGACTAAAATTTAAATGGCTGATTTTTTTCTTCGTTTAAAAGACTTTTAACATTGAGTTTCACGAAAAATCGGGAAAATCTTGTTGAAATACAAAAAAGACCCCCTGACACCTAGCAACATGCTGTGCTATCATAACCAAGCTTTTTAGAGCAATAAATAAGAAATATCTTTGCAAAAAAAAAATCTAGTGTTGCCTAAACATCACAGACTCCATCCCTTCACAGACTCCATCCCTTAATATTTACTCCATTTAACTCCACCCCTTTAAACCCCACCCTTCAGACCCCACCCTTCAGACCCCACCCCTTCACAGACTCCACCCCTTCACCCATTTACAGACTCCACCCCTTCACAGACTCCACCCCTTTACAGACTCCACCCTTTCACAGACTCCACCCCTTCACAGACTCCACCCCTTAACAGACTTTACCCCTTTAGACTCCACCCCTTTACAGACTCCACCCCACCAGACTCCACCCCTTTACAGACTCCACCCCTTCAGACTCCACCCCTTCACCGACTCCACCCCTTCACAGACTCCACCCCTTCACAGACTCCACCCCTTCACAGACTCCACCCCTTCACAGACTCCACCCCTTCACAGACCCCACCCCTTTGCAGACCCCACCCCTTTGCAGACCCCATCCCTTCACAGACTCCACCCTTTCACAGACTCCACCCTTCTCAGACTCCACTCTTTTTCAGACTCCACCCGTCTCGCAGCTCCACCCCGTCTCACAGCTCCACCCCGTCTCACAGCTCCACCCCGTCTCACAGCTCCACCCCTTCTCACAGCTCCACCCCTTCCCACAGCTCCACCCCTTCTCACAGCTCCACCCCTTCCCACAGCTCCACCCCTTCCCACAGCTCCACCCCTTCCCACAGCTCCACCCCTTCTCAGACTGCACCCCTTCTCAGACTGCACCCATTCTCAGACTCCACCCCTTCTCAGACTCCACCCCTTCTCAGACTCCATCCCTTCCCCAGCAATCTATGCAAAATCCTATTCCTTCAACTGCACACGGCCATCGTAGTACATACATGGCTGTGTTCTTATTACAAGCAGCTCCTATGTTGAAGAAACAAAACTGTAAATACGTTTTGTGACAGCCCCCTCATACATCGCTCAGAACATTCCAGAATTGAAACAAAGTTCCCGGATGAAGCTAAACCGGGAAGATTTTTGACTGCTTAAAAAACTGAGATCCTATGCAATCGAAGACTTGAGATTCTTTTGTTACAAAAATGACAACGCAATTGGTGAAGAATATCGCGCAACACGCGTGCAAATTAAAGAAGTTCAGTTTATTTTATTTATCTTTGGTACAAAGAGATTTAATTTCAAATCCCTAAAATTTATATCGTTAACTCGAGGCCTAATGTTAACACTGAATGCTTAGCGCTGATTTGAACACTTGTATTAGCCAGCAGTTCCCGGTAGCTGTGCATGACCATCCAGCATTGCTTCTAATTTTGTGTGGGATTGTGAGAACTGATTCCAGATTTTGCGTAATGCAAACCCTGGGTGAAAGCATGAAAACATGGCAAGTTTTTTTTTTTTTTTTTTTGCTTTTACACATATAATTAGCAGATATATGCAATTGTAAATTGAATTGAATGAATGAATGACCAATAGAAGTCATGCTTATTTTAGCATATTCACTTCCTGTTACAATGTTGAGTCAAGTTTCTTTTAAAGGAGCACTAGACCGAGAAGTGAGGGCATTCGTCTTTGCAAATTTCACAGATATATCATCTGCAACAGATAAATACAATAGATACATGCATGCATACCCCACAGACAATGTGATGACAAAGGTTTCTTGAATATTCATATTAAGCAGAAAATTACTAAACCGTTGCATGCTAGATAAGCTTTCGATTTTTTGGGGACCCCTAAAATTACGTCATTATTTTTTGGTCTAGTGCTCCTTTAATCGCACTGTGTTTCTTACTTTTGAGTTACTTTACTTTCTTTCAAAGTAGGAATTCATTCTCAACTTGAAAGCTAATTTTATCAGGCCTTTAAGCTCATAGAGCAGGTGCTTATCCCAGATTTCCATGGTGCAAGCAGAGGAGAGTACATAACTCCCCCATGGGACGCCAGTCCATCGCAGATTAACTCCCCAGCAGTGCTGGCTAATACAAGTGTTCAAATCAGCGCTAAGCATTCAGTGTTAACATTAGGCCTCGAGTTAGCAATATAAATTTTAGGGATTTGAAATTAAACCTCTTTGTACCAAAGATAAATAAAATAAACCGTAACTTCTTTGATTTGCACGCGTGTTGCACGATATTCTTCACCAATTGCATTGTCATTTTTGTAACAAAAACTCATTTTAGAGCTGAGTGGACTGAAGCAAGTAGAGCAAAGTGTCTTGCTCAGGGGCACAATGCAGCACTCACGATGGGAATCAAACCCCATACCTTTCAAATACGAGCATGACTCCTTAACCACTGAACCTGACTGCACCTCCAACTTTGCTTGGAGCTATATTTTTACTGGTAATGGGTAAAATGCTGGTCAAACCAGTCAAATGTATAGCAAATTCTTTGATTTATTTATTGCATAATTCAAAAGAATCAAATTTTGTAATACTTTTCTCCATGAGTTTAAAGTCAAGTGAAAAATCTATACAGCAACTAATATATCAATCAGTGTTATTGTCTTTCCCACTCCTACATCATAAAAAAGAGGGATTTTTGTATTTTTCAAAATTTTGAAAGAAATCCAGTGAGAAATGGAGCTTATATTCTTAACTTCATTTACTCTCAATAATTACAACACAGCTTTGACCAGTTGACCATGTGAAATATTTACACACCCTGAGCCAGACTTACATTAGCTTATTAAACATACTGGTCGGTACACCCCAAGCTTTGTACACAAAGCTTTGCAACTGTGCCGACATGGAGCAAAGTGATCAAATTTGCACTTTCCCATGATTGCACTAAGAACATACCGTATATTCACTAATAAACGCCCATGAGACGTTACACTTTCAAAAAAGGGGGGGCGTTTATTTGAGGGTAAATTTTGGCACAATTAATTTTGCTCATCAAGTTAATTTTTTTTAAAGTTCAATTCTTTTGAACGTGTATTCTTTAGGCAATTTTACAATTTTTAAACCAAGTTTTTGGCTGAAGCCTAGTGTTAAATCGCACAGTGTATTTAATATTACGATAATACCAATCAATAAATGCGTGACTTTACGATTGTCACCACAAAAAAAAACATGGGGCATCTATTAGAGGGAAGGCATTTTTCAATTCTTTTGAACGTGTATTCTTTAGGCAATTTTACAATTTTTAAACCAAGTTTTTGGCTGAAGCCTAGTGTTAAATCGCACAGTGTATTTAATATTACGATAATACCAATCAATAAATGCGTGACTTTACGATTGTCACCACAAAAAAAAACATGGGGCATCTATTAGAGGGAAGGCATTTACTAGGGAATATACAGTAATTTCCTGTTGGTGCTTTTACGGCCTTTCAACGTAAATAAGAGAAATGAAAAAGTACAGTAGATGCTTATTTTTTTCAGTTTTCACAAATTGATCTATATTTCAGGAAATATTTTATTAATCAAAATTTTCTTAAAATTGAGAAGGTACATTCTGTAAAAGTAAAACACAAAGCGGGCCACTCCGCAGTCACTGCGGAATGGCCCTGGCACACCCCTAGCGGAATAGCTCCAAATTTTGTTATTAGCAATTAAAGTAAGTAAATGGAAATCTACAAGATAATCATGTACAAGAATTTAAACAAATCTCCTATGATCCAGGAACAAAATAATATCAGATGTTTTAGTCCTTTTAACAGCACAGATTTCATGTACAGGAAAACAGAGTATAAACAGCCAAGTGACTGCTGCAATAATGGGCTGAAAGATTCATCATATATGGGCAGAAAGGCGATAGAGATATTGATTGGAGAAAGAAATAAGTCAAACATTCTTGAGTCTTCAAACAAACACTTAAAATAATACTGACTTTTCAAGTCTCTCTAAACTTGTCTGGTTTCACAAAAATGAGCAAACAGAAATCAACTTAACATTGCTAGCTTTTTCATTTGAATCATAAACACTGCATCAAAAATTATTCACTTCTTTATATTTAAAGCTGAAGTTCAGTCTACAAAGAAGTACCCTTTTCTTTAACTCTTTTGTACTTCTATATTAATGTGTTCCTCATACATCACAAATTTTGCATTTAAAGAACAATTATAAATAACCAGAGCATTTCATTTTTTTTATTATTGTATTTCTTTAAATGTTGTGTTCTTAAATGTTTACTCATTTATCACACTGGAATGTGTAAATTTTGTGAAATTTACTTCTTGTTTACTTTTATTCCTGCCTTCTCATTAATATTCATGACATCAGCTACAAAAACAATCGGGATCATCTATAGTACATCAGACCACATACATATACCAAGTATGGCATAAATCCACCTCAATGATTATGAGATATTGTGTTTACAAGCTTGTTGACAAAATTTTACATTTAGTGCCGCTTATTAATTAATATTTATGACATCGGCAACAAAAATATTAGGAATCATCTACAGACCACAACACATCCACATACCAAGTATGGCATAAATCCACTGCATGGTTCTTGACATATCGTGTTTACAAGCTTGTTAACAAAATTGTACATTTAGTCCCGCCTACTAATTAATATTCATTACATCAGCACCAAAAACAACAATGATTATCTACAGACCACAACACATCGATAAACCAAGTATGACATAAATCCACCTAAGGATCTTGAGATATGTTTACAAGCTGTCACAAACACACATACATACATACATACACACACACACATACATACATATACACACACACACACATACTACATACTGTACATACACACGCCAGCATCACTACATAGGTTCCTTATGCTATCGCATCGGAACCAAAAATCATAAGGAACAAAAAACAAAACAAAAATCAGGTGCCTTCATACTTTAAAATATAATAACCTCATTAACAGTCAATCCAAAACCATTCAATAAATATTATCTGTGTAGGTATGCAAAATATAACATTTGTTTATTTAAACAAAGTAAATAGATATGCACAATTACACAGCTGCTTGACTTTTTAGAAACTTTTATCAAACAATGGAAATAAACTTATTCAATTCTTCAATCTCAAAGAGCATAAATCTACCAGTAGAAATAATTCCCCAATAAAATAAATTCTATCTCATTAAAATCTATCCCAGGTTACACAACAAACCTGCATGGTAGTATGTCATATCTTAGAATTCTAAAAGTATATAAAATCATTTAAAAAAAACCAGAAGTCTGTCACGATTTGTTGATTATCGCTATACTTGTTTTTTCCATGATATAAAAAAATACTCTGATCAACATATCACGCATGATATGCCATTTTCACATGTAAACTGAATATCAAAGCAAAAAAATTTGAACAGAATTTTAGAAACATTTCAAATGAAGTGAGATTTTAAAGGAATATTCCCTTGGTTTTTTTTGTAAAATTTTATTTGAAAGAGCATACTTCTAGAACCAATTTGGTACAAAAATCAGGTTGATATCAGATTCCGTTCAGGAGATATGGATTTTTAAAGATTTCCCAATTGCATTTTAAAGTTTTTGTACAGTATGATGAATTCGTGTTTGATGATGTCATAGAGGCAATTCCATTGCAAATGTTTCTTTGAACATTAATTGGTTGTTTCTGTATGATTAGGAACAATTTTCCAAAAGTTAGTAAAGTAGGGTATATTTGGCAATGTATATAAATACATAACTTTCATCAATTGATTTTTCTAGCAGGTTTTACTAATAAAAACAGGATGTATTTTAATGAAATAAATACACTTTGTGGGAGAATGTGTTGCTGTGATGTCACACTGAGCCTTTTCCTATTCATTTATTGGCATTTTTTGTCAACCTTAAAATTTGAATATCTACTGGTAGAAACAACATATCAATATGATTTTTGTACTAAATTTTTCTCTTTCCTATGAAAGGTTACAGAAAAACATGGGTAATATTCTTTTTAAAAACATGGGAATATTCCTTTAAATACATGAGAATATTCTTTTAAAAACATGGGAATATTCCTTTAAAAACATGGGAATATTCCTTTAAAAACATGGGAATATTCCTTTAAAAACATGGAAATATTTTTTTTAAAAGATGGGAATATTCCTTTAAAAACATGGGAATATTCCTTCTAAAACATGAGATTATTCCCTAAAAAACATGGGAATATTCTTTAAAAAAACATGGGAATATTCCTTTAAAAACACGGGAATATTCTTAAAAAAGCACCGGAATATTCCCTAAAAAACATGGGAATATTCCTTTAAGTGAATATTTGCATCATAACTAGTTCGTTTATGCTTCCTTTCCTTAGCTCTTAAATTTTATGGGATAAATGAGATATGTATGCTGAAAACCTATGCAGCTACAGTAGTTTTCCACAATTAATAATCATCACATAGATATTGCGATATGGTGATATTGTCCATGGTAATCAATATCTCATTTACCCATATCCCGACAGCCCTGCCTAAAATTTCCAGACTTGCAGCAATCAATCACAGATTAAATCTCGGCCACCTCCTCAAAACTGAACAGTGAAACTACACAATAAGTGGATTGGTCAAATAAACAACCTTCAATCAATAAAGATATTGACCACTCTTACAAAATGACCACCTAATTAGTTATTTCTTTCTTTGTGTGATGGGGCATAGTCCATCCGAACAAATTGAACAATAAAAGAAGTGTAACAAAGGGAGTCTGAATTGAAACCTGACAATAGAAATACTTGCAAGCTGGGTTGTGAGATGGTATAAATACTCTGGAAATGTGATTAATACTAAAGAGATTGGTGCTTCCATGCCTGCCACCAGTCAAATTAAATCACTAAGGTTATTGTGATCTTACTGGTGCAAAAACCTATACTAAATAAGTTTTATGAGCAAAACCGAGGGAGGGAGCATCGAGCCAACCAATATGATGTGTAGCATAGCGTGAAAAATGCTTCCAAACTCATCCCTAATAGCTAGTGCTGTCATGACATGTCGATTATCGCAATATCTCTTTTCCCAAGACATGAAATATGCCTCTCGCGACATATCACAATATTAAAAACTAATACTCAACTAAGAAATTTTTGCGCAACTTGGCTAGGCTACTTCATACGTTACAATCTTAATGTTACGGTATTAAATCTAAAAGTCCAGTTTAGGCCATTAAAAATGTGCAAAAATATTGTAAAACATAAAACACTAATTAAATATCGTGCTCCTTCACCCCACATTGGCACGTGCCGATGTAAGTTGCCGAAAAGAACAAAAAAATGGCCCAGAAAGTGCCTCTCAGGCTCTAACTTCGATGAATCATGGTCACATTAACTAAATTATGTGATGTGTGATGAACGTAATAGTCACGTGTTCATGTCGTCTGCTAGATCTGCAAATCATTTTTTCTTGCGTTCATCATAAAAGAATTAACGTTAGTGATATTAGCAATTTGTGTCAAGAGTCAGAAATAAAAAGTGTCACGATATACCAATCGCTATATTTTTCTCCACAATAATCGATCGGTAATGACAGCACTAATACTAGCACAATTCTCATCAATATCATTTAAACTGATATTGTTTTTTGTTACATTTGTTTGACCCACAATTTTTTTTTCTTCTTTTTTCTCACAACTTTATTGTGATTATTGTCCGTGTTACTTTAAAACACAAATAACACCCCAAAGGGTTGGGGAAATTCCCTCTGAATATTTCACAAAGCATAAATGATTAACTAATCCCACATACTAAACTTTTGCAAAAGGTACTCAACTGTTTTATGTCAAATCTTTCTTTCATATAACTTTGCAATGATGTACATGGAAGGAAACAGCTCAAGTTGATTCAACTTCTTCAAATGTTCATAACTGTTCATAACCTCTACCAATACTACACTGTAAGTTGGCAAAATAAACCCAATAATAATTTTAATTTGATAGTCTGATGGGAGTATCACCAAGGTAACACATGATCGTGCCGCTTCAATTGCATCATATATATTGCATATACAAATAAAATTTCAAACTTTTGACCATTTTTTGGGGAGAAAAATTAATCAAACATTTCTAAAGTGTTTTGAATTCAAATTCAGTAAATATCCAACAAAAATATGTTATGGACTGCTGTTTTTATTTTGAATTGTCTAATTGTCCTTCTGAACTAATGTTTTTCCTCCCAACAAATGTTAAAACATACATACATACATACATACATACATACATACATACATACATACATACATACATACATACATACATACATACATACAATACAACTGCCGTACAAAAAGTGACTGCTGCCTGAACAGAGATTGCTTGGCTAAAGCCATTGTGTACAAAGCTCAAGTACACAAAAACGATGTCTTCACATAAATTGGCATGACAGGTGGGTGCTTCAAACAGCGGTTTAACAACCATAACGAGTCCTTCAAACACAAAATGCATTCCAGCGAAACAGAGCTTTATGAATTTATCTCGGCTCGCATCAAAAGAATAAAAACTTCAAGATCTCCTGGTCGATGATCAAACATCCTAAAGAATTCATCTGGACAATGCAATCTATGCACCGAGGAGAAACTAGCTAATGTCGACGCAACCAAAGAAAACCTCCTCAACAGATCAGAGATAGTGTCCTCTTGCAGCCATTGTAAAATTACACCACCCAACCGTACTAAGAAGGACTGACCTGTTCTGAATAAAAACTAAGCTTCAGTTGCCTGATGATCTGCTAAGGTGAAACCACTGGTTGCAGCTCATATATATACATATATAGATATATGTATATATATATACATACATACATACATACGTACACGCACGTACGTACATACATACATACATATATAAATATATGTATATATATATACATAGGTACGTATACGTACGTACGTACGTACGTACGTACATACATACATACATACATACATACATACATATACATATATATATTCATAATCCATCAATTTATATAGCGCACACTTCGATCTGGCAATCTTCAGTGACGCTTTACAAATAAAACATCAACACAATGACAAAACAAGAACAGCAGCTGCTCCCTCAGCGCAATGGGACCGACAAATACAAAACAAACAAAACAGGAGATACCACTAAAATTAATTGAAAGGTAAGTTTTCAAATGATGCCTAAAAACATTTACCAACTGAGCAAGTTTAATATTATCTGGTAGGTCATTAAACCATGTCGGTCCCATTACACTGAAAGAACGACCAGCAAAAGTGTTATGTTTAGTAAATGGTACAAATGACTTTATGGATGAGGTAGTAGACCTGGTGTTCCGTCTATTAGGTCTATCAATTATTAATAAATCCTTCAAGTAATTTGGTGCCTAGTTATTTACACACTTGTACACTAAGGTGTACCTTATGCTGGATTCTCAATTTGACTGGAAGCCAGTGTAAAATTTTGAGGCATACTGTAAGCATCCTGCGTTAGGCACTGGCAAATTTGTTTGATTTTGTATATGCCCCCCATTGCAACTTTACATTTTTTTTCCAATGTGTCTCTTGAGAGACATCTGACCATCCACCCATATTCCAAGGTATTTCATTTGATTTGATTTTCTAACGCATTCCCCATTAATATTGATTACATCAATTTTGCATTTTGATATTTGCCTTCTGTATCCCAACTGAACAAACTCCGTTTCAGATTAATTCATTTTCAGTCTGTTTGTGTCCATCCATTGTTTAATATCTGTACACAGATTTTCAAGGATATGGATGGAGTAACTCTCTCATAATGTAGTGTGTGTGTGTGTGTGTGTGTGTGTATATATATATATATATATATATATATATATATATATAAATATTATAAAAACTGCAAAAACAACGTACTGTACTTAGGAAGAAAACATGCATCAATGATCAACACTGGAAAAAGCGCAAAATTGAGAACAGATAAAAGGTCAGGACATATATTATAAAAAATCGAATTTAGAGTTTAAACAAGGAGGAGATAAAGTACCTACCATGAAAATAAGTATGGTTTTCAGATTTAAGACGTTCATTGTTATCGCTTTTTGGTGACAAGGCATCTGTGACGGAAAATCGGTAACTGTACAAGGAGGAGGGGGAGGGGAGGGGGGTTGAAATGGGAGGCAACAGGAAAACCAGAACAATTCAATTTGATTGTGTAAATGTTCGGTGATGCGATCAGCTAACTTGCGTTTGGTTTCCCCAACATATAAAATACCACATCGTTTACAAATAATAATATAAATAACATTGCTAGATATATCAGTGAAATATTGTTTTACAGTAAAAGAGTTTCTAGGACCTATGATGCATAATGAATTATTGCAGTTGACACATTAACAGGTTTTGTATGTACTACGCCTACAGGGGTATGTGCTGTGATTTATGATGAGAGAATGTTGTGGATGAGATGCCCTCACTAACTGGTCTGATATAGTCCCATGGCGCTTATAGGTGGTGATGGGCATGCTGGTGATGGGCACGCTGGTGATGGGCACGCTGGTGATGGGCACGCTGGTGATGGGCACGCTGGTGATGGGCACGCTGGTGATGGGCACGCTGGTGATGGGCACGCTGGTGATGGGCACGCTGGTGATGGGCACGCTGGTGATGGGCACGCTGGTGATGGGCAAGCTGGTGATGGGCACGCTGGTGATGGGCACGCTGGTGATGGGCACGCTGGTGATGGGCACGCTGGTGATGGGCACGCTGGTGATGGGCTCGTGACGCTGGTGATGGGCACGCTGGTGATGGGCACGCTGGTGATAACGCTGGTGATGGGCACGCTGGTGATGGGCACGCTGGTGATGGGCACGCTGGTGATGGGCACGCTGGTGATGGGCACGCTGGTGATGGGCACGCTGGTGATGGGCACGCTGGTGATGGGCACGCTGGTGATGGGCACGCTGGTGATGGGCATGCTGGTGATGGGCAAGCTGGTGATGGGCATGCTGGTGAAGACATCTTTGGTGCTGGGGGCAGGTGTAAGGGCTTTGAAGTGTTTATAGATGATGCGGCGAATAGGATGTATTGCCGGATGAAATGGTAACACGAGGGGAATGCAGTCTGAGTTGGTTGCGTTGGTAGAGGGTTGTAGAGCTGTGTCCCTGCTGATGTCGTTAATACATTGGTTAGCAGCTGTCATGGTGGGGGGGCAGGATAACCACAAGATTGGAGAAAAGTCATGCGAATTTAAAATCTTTTTTCCAAGATGAATACCAGTGAGTGAGTGAGTGCGAGAGAGAGAAATAAACCTCACATGTTTGTGCGTGTGTGTACAGCCCCCCCCCCTCCCCGCATATTTTTCCATTAATAGCATACAATTCCCAAAATTGACCTTGTTCATGTGGAAAACTTGGAACAATAAAAAGCCTGTCATTTTTTTTAAACTTAAAAAGTTTTTAGACTGTAAAATATTTGTTGCAATGCAAAAAATACACTCCATTTGCAATTTACTATTGTTACAAAATGTAACTCACTTTATTTTCACCTGAAGGTAGACCAACCTAATAAACAGTGCAAAAACATCACTTTTCTATCACTTTGTGCACCTCACCTGATACAGCAATATTACAACAAACATTATAAATGATGAGAATAAACAAATAAGATAAATGATGTACAAAATTGACAAAGAAATTTACCACTTCAAGTTTAAGTTTGAAATATATAAGTTTAGATTAAATTTACTTACCACTCTTGACTCTGATATATTCTAAGCAGAAAAAAAAATTGTTCCTCTTATCAGTTCAAACCTTCCTTTCGCCACATCGCTAGCAAATATTAAGTTCACATACTTCACAAAATTTACTTACCACTCTGACATATTCAAAGCAGAAAAAAAAGTGTTCCTCTATCAGTTAATACCTTCCTTTTGCCACGTCGTCGTCGTCTAGCAAATATTAAGTTCACAAAACAACAACCAAAACTATAATATACACACACTGCAATGAAAACTAATTTGGAATCTAGTCTCCCAAAACAAAATACAACTAGTTTCAAACTTCAATTAAAAAGCCCTCTTTTTCACCTCATAACAGTAACAACACACAAAGATTTACACATGAATAGGAGTTTCAATGTCACAATCATCAATTCAAAAAAAAAAAGTAGACTTGAGTTTCCGTGGCAACGGGGATTGCTCGCTCATTTGCATGGCACACGCCTGGCATGGTGCCAGCTATCATTATATATGCATGAGATGCTATACTGGCGGAAGGTAGGGAAGACAAGAAAAGAGTTCACAGAACAGAGAGAAAAGAAAGTGAAGATGTTCTCTTTGGTGTTGTGTCGCTCTCCAGGCAAACTGCTCAAAAAAGTCAGTAAATGTTTCAGTAGATGAGGGATTTACTTTCCGCGAGGTGAGGGAGATATTGGACGAGAGGCTGCATGTACAGGAAGGCAATAATGGAGGAAAAGATTTAAAGAGGTTTTCTCTCTTGTGTTTGTTGTTCAAGAGTTAACTAAGTGATGCAAAGTTTTTTTGGGGCTTTCTTTTTTTCATTGACATCAAATTTGCAGGGAAGGAAAATATAAACAAACACTTTTAAGTTGCAGACATGACTATGTCTTGGAATAAATTTCTGCTTTATTCATATCGCAAAGCATTAACTGCAAATTCAGTGATAAAATTTCAAAAAACTTTGGTAACATTTTTCTGTAAACAACTTACATTTTAGTAACAACATGCTTTAAATAAACACAAAGTTTTGAAACAGTATCACGTGCACCTGTGACAACTAGAAATACATACTTGTGTCTGATAGTATGCAGGAAAGAAATACAAATAAGAGTCTTTAAAGTACTGGATGACATGTAAAGCAAGTTTGCTTTAAACTGATGTTTGACACTCACTGAATACTTAATAACCCCTATGTCTCCAAAATATTAATTGGAAAAGTGTGAAAATTGTATTATTTTGAAGATCAGAATAAGCATTTTCTGTGGCATCAGCAAATTTGTTTACTCCCCCCCCCCTCCTTTCTGCAAAACTGCATGGGTAAACACATACAAAGTAATTACAGACCTAAAATGTCATCAGCAAAAAGTTTGGAAATTTCATCCTCTAATACCTCGTGATTCCTTTTAAGAACTTGACAGAGACATCTCTGAGCCGGCTGAACGCGAAGTTCCAAAACTATACATACAAGTATTACAACAAACCCTTTGCGAAGGAAGACCTTCACAACACTGCAGATTTAACTTATGAATACATTTTGAAATAATTAGTGCCTCTGTCTCATCTGGTACATGCACTGTTTTATACAATTCTCTCTTTTCGTCTAAGCTATACCATCATCATGAATCTATTTTCTAGATATCACCAAAACAAAGCTAAAAAAATCTAAATGTTTCGAAATGGTCGTCTTCTCTTGTTCACCGGTATTAATGTAAATGATGAATACCAACCTAAAATCTAAGCTTAGAATTACACAGTATTATGTAACATTATTTTTATCAGAAATAATAATACACCCCTAGGTAAACATTTAAATACAGTACAAACAAATTGTACTTATGGGCTTCTAAAACATTTGGGATTTTTTAAATTGTTTAAAGTTACCCTTAGTGTTTGTAAGATCGCAAAAATTATTTCATTAATTTATCAATTTATCCATATCTATATATTCATGTCTTTATCTATATATCCATATCCTATTTATCTATCTCTTTCTGTATATATATATATGTACATATACGTACATATATACATACACATACGTACACTTAAGTACACATACATACATACATACATACATACATACATACATACATACATACATACATACATACATACATACATACATACATACATACATACATACATACATACATACATACATACATACATACATACATACATACATACATACATACATACATACATACATACATACATACATACATACATACATACATACATACATACATACATACATACATACATACATACATACATACATACATACATACATACATACATACATACATACATACACATACATACATACATACATACATACATACATACATACATACATACATACATACATACATACATACATACATACATACATACATACATACATACATACATACATACATATATATATATATATATATATATATATATATATATATATATATATATATATATATATATATATATATATATATATATACCTGCTATCTAATGTTTGTAAAATATACTCGGTTTTACATTTTTTTTTTTATACCAAAAAACGGTGAAAAGTTGATAATTTCCTTCCCTAAGATCATTTTTATAAGAAAATGTACGCTTTTTGTTATTGAAAACGTGTTCTATTTACTGCAATTAAGCTGATGTATGATTGTATTGATGTTTATTGAATGTGAAAGAAATCAAAACGAAAAGCAAAGATCTAGTGTATATTGTCTAAAAACATAACCCACTACGCAAGTTTTCATCCAAACATCAATGTGATTATGCAGATAGTTTGTCTATGAAAGAATCCCTGTTTGGAGTCAACTTCCAGAAAATGCAATCCTGGGGCAAAGCATGAGGTCTAAAACACACACATCACATTTACCCAATGAGAATTGTTCTTCACATTTTATGAATGAGTATATTAATACCATATACACAAAGACTGAAACATTTACTACATGGGGGCATGCAAAATATAAAAACATTATTTCACCGCTTCTCTCAACAACAAAAAAAAATTGGTTAAGGTTTACAATGTCACAAATACAAATTAATTTATAAGAAGAAAATCAAACACAAATGCAAAAATGATTGAAATTTATGCACTTACAAAACCTTGGTAGTTTTTCAACTGTATTAAACCCTAGAGTATGTGTTACTTCCATTCACGAACAACTTGGAAAGGCCTTTGATTCAAACAGGGATCTGTCAACAGCTCCTTAAATCAAGTGCCACCATGATAACTAGTTAGGTTATAAGATCAACCTTGTTTTTAACTTTCTCCTTTACACTTTTGAGAATTTTGGAATGGGAAAATTGCAACTTTCCGCTGAAAAAAAAAAAAAAACGTCACTAAAAATAGTATGATAATAATGATCATTGAGGAAGGGGAAAATCGCTATGGAATAATAGTGTACAACGGGGAAATGAAATATCCACTTGTTTTTTTCTTCTTCCATTTTGTATGACAACCATTCACGATATGATCGTCAAGAAAAAAAAATGACCGTTAAATCTCTCAAAAAATTTGTATTCCATCCACCTGTGACATTTACATGTGTATAATATATTTCTAAACACTGAACCCAGTCAAAACTGTTCAAATAAAAAAGAAAGACATTTCGACACCATTTACTGTAACTTTCAGCTTTTGAAAAGCTCTGCCATTCATTGCATATTACTGTAAGTAAGTGCTAGAGATGGAAACTTCCGGTGCTGTCACGTGTATTGGACATTTCACATGTTTATTGCTTGAGGGACTAGCTAAAAATTATTTCATTGGTTCAAAGTGTAGCTGGTTTATATACATTCTTAGCGGACGCTCTAGGTTATAGCTCATTAACATACATATATGAATAATAGTATCTCTATACATCGTTCAAGAAAAAGAATGTTCAGATACACGTGATATTTTTCATTAAAACACAATTACTGAATGACTGAAAGTATTGTTTATCACTGCTAAATATTTGAAACACAATGTAGAACCAAATTTTATTCTTTGATTTCGAATTTAAAAGCTTAAAGTGTATTGCATGGCTGAATTATTCCATGATCAAAAACCTTGCGAAACAAAGACTACAAAGAGTGTTTATGGAATACAAAGTAATTTGGTTTGATATCAAATCATGACTCGTATTAATATTGCTGAAAGTACAGTTTTAATTAGAATTTTGATAAAGGAAATATGAATTTGGTGAGTGGGGCAATACTGTTCATGCTCATTAGCGGGCATTTTCTTCTCTGTATATAAGTAAGCTCAAAAGTTACGCTTTTCAAGCAGTCTGACGTAAGAGATGAATACCATATATGAATGTAGGGCGGGACCTCGGAGTAGCTATTGTGTAATGGCAAATGCACATATGGGCCAATTCAGATTAAAAGTACAGCAATAAAGACGAATGTAGGCCTGCTTGAAAAACAGCCAGAGACATTCGGAAGATTTCCTTCTTTCTCTGCTTCAATTACAAGCATAGATTTAAATAGGGCCTAAATGTTACTGAATTATCAAATCAAATAATTGTTGTGTTGCAATTAGCAAGGGATTTTTCTGCCGCATATGTAAATGAGGGACCCATTGTACTGTGTGCCTGCAGTTGAATTTTTTATGGTAAGTGCCCGGTACAGTGGAAGTGGGTTTATGCCTTGGACATATACTGAGGTAGGAGTGAAAATCAGCAACATTTGAGGGCAAAATGGATTAATAAAATCACACTACACACTAACAACATTTTATTCACCAATACCTCCATTCTCACTTTCAGCATCATACATATTTGCAATATAATGAATGATACAGTAATAGAACAGCACAGTACAGGTAGAATTAAGGCACTTTGTTGCATTCTGACTTTTGTTTACATAAAGTTTGAAAATACTCGGTTTCTCGTTTTAAACTGGGCATTGTTATAGAAACCAGGTTTTGGAAGCCAAAACCATGTATATGTATGTGTGTGTGTGTGTATGGGAATATGTATGTATGTGTTTTAAACTGGGCATTGTTATAGAAACCAGGTTTTGGAAGCCAAAACCATGTATATGTATGTGTGTGTGTGTATGGGAGTATGTATGTATGTATGTATGTATGTATATATTTACCCCGCTAAGCGTATGTATGTATGTATGTATATATATATTTACCCCGCTAGCGGGGATATTTACGAGAGTTATACTTACCTTCCATGCTATAAATTATGTATGTATGTATGTATGTATGTATGTATGTATGTATGTATATATATCTATCCCGCTAAGCGTAGCGGGGATATTTCAAGAGTTATACTCACCTTCCATGCTATAAATATGCAATCTGGTCACATGACCTGATTCTAACGCACTTCTAACCGACCTTAAAAATGTAGTTACCAGCCAAGTCCTGACCTCTATATTACCTCTACTAACCCTCACTTAACATTCCACCGAGGCCTAAATGAGAGGGGAGGCGGAACGGGATGCATGGAAGGTAAGTATAACTCTAGTAAATATCCCCTCTATGCTTAGCGGCGTACATTTACTTCTAGTTATACCTTACCTTCCATGCTATAAATATGCAATTAGATTGCAACCGAGGATAGGAAGGGAGTTCAGGTCACAGCACAATTTTCTAAAGGCTGGTACCAAAACTCGCACTAGTCTTATCCTGCGTAAAGAACGAAATTCCTTTTCCTCTTCAGAACGAAAGACCTCTGAATAGGAACTATAAAAAATAGTAACCAAGTGCTAGTAATGACAAGAGAACAGAGAGCACTCTGTTGAGAATAACTAATGTAAAACGTCTACAGACCAAAGGTTAAACATCTGCAAAAACATGCGAACATAATCCGCTAGCGAACAGAAACAAACTGTAAACAACGCTCAATACGCCATGAAGAGAAGTTACCAGATTCGTCAGACCGAAGCGGTTTAGGGATCAAATCGTCTGTAAAGTTAAACCAAACAGAAGCTGCTAGAATAGTGTTAGTAAAACATAAATGAAATAAAGGCGCCAAAAATTGGCAAAATTTCATTAGTAAATCAACAAAAAACAATCGCCAAAACAATGGCAGTTTCGTTAGTAGGAATAAACAAAATAAAAAGAGCCTGAACAATGGCCAAAGATTTTGTTAGTAAAAAGAAACAAATTAAGCGTGCCAGAACAGCGGCCGAAATTCGTTAGTGAGCGAAGAAGACTTAAAGAAATTTAACGTAAGAACTCCAACAGAGCGAAAGAACAAAATAATTGAAAACAAGAATATTCACCTCAAGAAAAGGGTGGTCCTCCTCTTGAAAGAACAGCCCTTGCAACTCCGCCTTGATAGTCTGGTATATCCTTCAGATATGCGGAGACGAATGTGGCTGGTGTTTTCCATACCGCAGCACGAAGAATCTCATGGAGGGGAACCCCACCAAAAAGCCCAATTGATGTAGCTACGCCTCGTACCTGATGTGCCTTAACCGAACGTTCCGTGAATAATGCAGATTTATTGTGCGTGATTACCTGAACATCCAACATAAAATCGTATCACAAGAGACGGCGCGATGTGGATTTTGTAAGAACAGGTAAGGACACCAATAAGATGACGTTGTTCCAAAAGGATTGGGTATGCGTTTAATATAGTGTTTGAGACATTGAACGGGGCACCAGGCATTGTCCTCTACTGTGTCAGAAAACGTAGCGAGCGACGGAAGAAAAATAGGTTCCGCCGGTTAGACCTGTGACAGGTGAGAGTCGACCCACCAACATTTTAAGGTTCCTGGGAGGAATCAAAATGGGGGTGATGGCGTTTTTGCCAGCGGCTCCCCGATTTCTGTCCTCAACAAATCTGCGTGGTTGCTCAGATGAGAAATCCCCTGTTCTAGGGGTGGTCCCGTGCCGTGGGCATGTCCGGAGTTTCTACCGGAGGGTCCAAACTGTCAAATAAATCGACTTTCTCTCCCGGGGGATAGATGTCGAGACATCCTCCCCGAGACCTCAGGGTCAGGAGGATGCCATGCCCAGCAGTGGCAGCTGCCAGGGGCGAGGCAGCAGGGGGAGCCTCCGCTCCAGCGCCTGGGACACCAAAGTCTCAACTGTGATTTAAAGAAGCATTTGCATGCTATGCATTGCGGGACATCTTGGGTGCGTAATGCACCGACACTTGGGGACCAGTCTTCCGTGTCCATGATACTGGTGAAAATAATTGCGGAACTGTAACGTTCAACGCCGACAATCTTATTAATGGTGTTAATGGCCGTAGAACTGCGTAGCTAATGGCTACGGAACTCAAAAAGAAAATAGCTGTGGTGCTATACTTCTTGTGAAGATTGTCACTTGTCACCTGACCATGTAGCTTCGTAGCTAGTGGGTGTATTTCTGAGTTAATCGTTTGGTGTACGTTATCCCGTTACAAAACTATGGAGCCGTATTGACCCATTCACCGGAGCTGTATGGACCCGTAAAGCCGTGAGCTACAGAGCTGTATGGAACTGTCCAACGGAGCAGGAAACACAGACCGTGGAGCCATATGGAACCGTCCAATGAACCTATACGGAGCCGTCATAGACCCGTGAACACAGGCCGTAAAACCATATGGATTCAATCACCGGAGCCGTACGGACCAGTGAAATCACTTGTGACTCGCGTATAACCTCTTTGGGCGCCGCTTTTACGTGGCCCTACCGGTCACTATCGCGGAACCGTGGACCACAGCGGTGTACAAAGGGTTAACACACTAAAAATCTGCACCACTCACAACTCAGTAATCTTATCAAGAAGGGGGCGCTTCTTAATGGTAGTTTATTCTAAGTGACGTCTAGGACGCCACTTAGCTTATCAATATGTAGACTCCGGTAACTTATGTCTGATAGACCGCACCCGTGACTCTGACGACTCAGTAATCTATCGAGTAAGAGGCCTCCAGGAGGTTAATCAGGAAAAAGTTAACACAGTAAACTACAAACACAGGCCTGCATGACTCAGTAATCTAATAGAGAAGGTGGCCCTTGCGTAAGTAGAAACTCTGAGACTAATTGATTTATGTCACCTCTTGGCATTTATTTTCTGAAAAATAAAGATAATATATGAATGCATACATATACAAATATACCAAGACGCCCCTATGGGGATGTACCTACAACCCTTCGATCACGTATAGAGAGGCAAGCAACAGCAATTTAATACATCCAAAAAAAATTATCAGAATATTTTTCTATCTGAAAACAATTTTAGAACCCGAGAAAAAAAAACTTTCTTTATTTAAACTTTTCTTTATTAGCGTAGGGTAGCGTGGAAAACACAAACCATGGAGTAACTTGGCGTCTGTGGAAGTTAAAAAGAAAAGATTAGATTTCCTGTAAATAGAACATCGGTGAAACCCCTTCAAGGTCTCACCAACGACCCACAATTCAAGCTTGAAAATTAAACACTTTGTCTTAATTTTATGCAAGAAAAACGAAAACACGATATATACTGGTAACGTTAAATAGAATATAGGCTCTCTAGTAAAAACTGTAGCCCTTGGAGCTAAAGAAGCAGACTCCTCGAACACCCTGTGGTGACGTCGACCCAAAATGCATGCGCCAAAAACAATTGAAGAAATTGGTCGGATGCATACGTGAACCTGTACTGAAGATATCCTAACATGTTAATACACTGCATAGTATAACGCTAAGCTCTCCTCGTGGAAGGGCGGGGCCGAGGGTGAAAAACACTTAAACCCAGGGGCAAAAGGTCCACTAGACAGGCTCACTTGGTGCTCTAGGGTCTAAAAACACCTGCGACAAGAGTGGGACTCTTTGAACTAGCCACCCGCTTTGTACGGATGAAGACAAAAACACTCTATCCTAAGTGTAGGTGACACGGGAAAGCCCTGTGAGTCGGACCGAAGAAAACCAGGGCCCATGGCTTGAAAAGGCGAACTGGATAAGATAGAGCAGCGAAAAAACCTACCTGGTAGAAGCTGCAAAGGAGAAAATTGTTAGAAAGAGAGTGAATTAAGAAAAGAAAATTTGACCAGTTCCAGCGATGTTGTGAAAACAACCGGCTGAAAAGAAGTGAGGGTTAGTAGAGATAATATGGAGGTCAGGACTGGGCTGGTAACTACATTTTTAAGGTCTGTTAGAAGTGCATTAGAATCAGGACATGTGACCAGATTGCATATTTATAGCATGGAAGGTAAGGTATAACTAGAAATATATATATATATATATATATATATATATATATATATATATATATATACATACATACATACATACATACATATATACATATATATATATATATATATATATACATATATATATATATATATATATATATATATATATATATATATATATATACACATATATATATATATCAATGTATTTAGATTTCTTGAATAAACAACAGTATATGTGGTACATATGTGCTCTATTAATGTCCCTAATGTAATTGTGTGATGAAAAGTACATTTTAAGTAATTCCAATTCAGTGTATGTCAGAAGATGATTTATGTTTAATTAAATTTTCAACAGTTTCCAATGTGTACAAAACTATCACTTAACATACATTGGGGAAAAAGAATAGGTTTATTTGAAATTCTCGTCTTCTTCACATTCAGTCAACGGTGACTTCTATAACTTTCCTGGATTAATCCTAATTTGGGGTAGGGTCAAGATAAAAAAAACTTTCTTGTAAGTTGCTTTCTTGCTAATTGTTATGGCAAAGAAGCAAATACAAATAATCTGAATCACAAAATGGACATTTAACAAGCTTTTGCATATTTTTATGGGAAACTTTTGCATATTTTCATGGGAAACTTGTGCATATTTTCATGGAAAACTTTTCCATATTTTATTAGGCCTTCTTGGACAGGGAAATGATCAGCTTACACTACCCAATCTGGTTCATTCTCCCCATCAGGAGATCTCATAGTTAGCCCATTCGGGAAATAGGACATGCGCAGTATACAAGTTATTCAATAACGAAGCTTTGCCAGTCGTTGGTGTAATCGCTTTTCGTGTGGATTATTTCATTACTACTACGTTTGATTAAAATAAAATGAAGATACAAAAGTGTGATTTTGACTTTTATAATATTAATTACATGAAAGTCAAATTAATTACAAAACTAAACGTTTTTTCTTCTTCAGAAAATCCTGTTAAAGCGTGACTGCCTCACAGTAACACATAGTAAGAAGTCACCACTTTTCTTCAAATTTCTCGAATATTTCACAGTAAATTTTAGAAGCACACTGTGAAAAGATTTTTCATATACCTTATCATATATTGTAACGTAAAATTTAAACCACACTGTGCAGTGGTTGAGTTTCCCGTGCTTGAAATTTGTCTGATTCTTATATGATTCCTATACAAAACTTTGAATTTGATAGATGCATTGTGGGATACTTCTGTAAAGTATCTCCTGATCAGGAGACCAAAACGGTCCTCAAGATTAGGGTGTACCAACCCGGACTCTTCACTCAATTTCAGTCCAACAAGGTTTAAAATAGTTGATGACTCAAGTCAAAACATTCCCACGAAGAATAATACATCAAGAAGCTCCTTTCCATCTGATAATCACAATTTTCTATGTACCTTCTTGTTTTTAGTCTCTCTGTTCCCCATAATTTTAAAACTAAAAGAGTCAAGTAAAATATGAATCCCTTAACATACATGCTTCAGCTAACAATTACAGAAAGATGTATGTTTGTAAAAATTTCATCACTTTATAAAAAATGTTACAATATGAGAAAAACTATGTAATACAGACTTAATAGTATTGCAGGAGTTCTTTTTTTTTGCACTTAAAGAATAGAAGACAGGAAAGGGTTTTTCCCCCCTTTTTTTTTTCCCCTATCTATTTCTTAGTGTAATTTACCGATTCCGCTTCCCGGCTCCCACCTACTTAAAGAATAGAAGACAGGAAAGGGTTTTTTTCCCCTCTATATTTCCTAGTGTAATTTAATGATCCCCCTCCTCCTCCCCTCCCCCCCTCCTTCCCATTCCCCACTTTCAGAGGCAATTATTTTGTGACTTTCAGTTCCCTCCCTCATTCAGGAAAATCCTGCCCATGGTAATTTGTTTGACATTTTCCGTTACTGTATTAAAATGAAGAAATAATCTATATCAATACTCTTGAATAGTTTATATGATTATTTTAACATATTAAACGTATCACGTTTTAGTAGATCTCCTGCCGACTCATAACAATTAGCCTCTTTATACTCCAGTGTTATCTATTTCTAAGGCACCTTTACATACTTCTTTTGGCCAGATTATACACACGTAAGTTTCCAGCTGTCAACCAACCCATACAAATTCTACTGCCATTTTAATTTGTATCCCATTCCATATCTGTTTGTACCTGGTTTTGGCTGAAATAAATGTTAAAAAATGAAATTAAACAACAAAAGTGTAGTGTAACCAGAACCAAAAGGTCTTGTAGTTCCAATGCTTTTTTTCTTTTCTTTTTCATAAGCTGAATGATTTGCAAAATTTGTATTAACTGTCATGTCATTGCATATCATGTGGAAATATTTGTTCCATGATATTTATTTATAAGCCACACCCATCATGTAGAACAATCAAACTGTTGACAGCATTAGCATTTTTACAATAATTAAAAGCAAATTATATTAGCAAGTATGAAGCAAAAAAACGGTTGCTCATTTATCATATTTCAAGAATTTGTTTAGTACCCTTATAAAAATTTAAGCTTGTACAAGCTCATATTACTGGTGTGTGCTCGCGGCAACTCGCGCCAACTCGTCAATTATCAAAATAAGATCACGGCGAGCTCACGCGAGCTCGTCATGCTAGTGTGAGCTCGTCAAATCTCAGAATAAGATCATGGCAAGCTAGCGCGACCTTGTCAAATTTCAGAATAAGATCGGCTGGACAAGCTCGTCACATTGATAAACAAGCTCTTGAGATAATTGAAATGCTCTTGATATTATTCAACAAGCGTAAACCAGTTTACAAATGAACTTAATCTAATTTCTCTGTACTTAATCAATCATGAGGTATTTTCATATTAAACTACTCTATAACAACATGGAAATGGAAAAAAGGAAATTGACATTCACAATGACTTTTATCTTTTAGTAATTGTTTTTTATCATATATATATACATATAATATATATAATATATATATAAATATATATATATATATATATACAAATATAAATATATATATTTATGAATATAAATATATATATATGAATATATAAATATATATATATATATATATATATATATAAATATATATATATATATATATATAAATATATATATATATATATATATATATATATATATATATATATAATATATATATATATATATATATATATATGTATATATATACATATATATATATATATATATATATATATATATATACACATATATATATATACATATATATATAAATATATATATATATATATATATATACATAAATATACATAAATATACATACATATTTATATCTATATATATGTATATATATATATATATATATATATATATATATATATATATATATATATATTTATATATATATATACATATATATATATATATATATACATAAATATATATATATATACATATATATATATATATATATATATATATATATATATATATATACATATATATATATATATATATATATATATATACATATATATATATATATATATACATATATATATATATATATATATATATATATATATATATATATATATATATATATATATATATATTATATGGACAATAGAGTAACAGATTTATCAATATTTGAGAGCCCTGATGACCCCTACCAGGAAAATAATTCCATGCAGTACCAATAAAATCAACAATGACGCCCACTTAACAGAAGTGACAGCATGGAAATGAGATTTTTCAGTTCTTGATGGATACACTCCATGGTTATTTGGTCAGGCAGGGTAGTTAAAAAATATATGAATCCATTAATAACTGTTGAAATTTGCAATATTATATCATTTTGAAATTTCCATGTCTAATTAAGTGCAATATTTTATACAAATTTGTGACGCTATTAACTATACTCTGGGGGAAGTCCCTTCCAATTTGTTTAATGTAAAACCTTTTGTTTCGAAAAGATTGCTCTGGGTTTAAGTAGTACTAAGAATGAATACATGGCCTGTGAGTCAGCATTCAGCAATATGTGGAGAACAACAAAAGCTTAACACTCCAGGAGAAACCTTCAAAACTGGCTTAGGCAGAAAAACTACAATGAAATGGCTACAAGTCAGACAAGTCACCAGAGACTTTTGCCTTTAATTAAAACTAGCAGAGCGCATTTTCTACAAATATATTCAAAGTCTGCAAATGTACGATGCATGATATCTCCCAATCTCAGAAGATAAAAGCATTTTCCTGTACTTACAACTTATTACAACTACGACGTAATCTATTTAATAAATATTATAACCTAAAGTTCCTGAGTCATTTTGATAGCCCACATCTTTAAGACTTCTCCTTGACCGATCAAGGACACGATTACCTTGCGTACAATTTCTACTCTTATACAACTCAATCATGTAAAACCTTAGTTGAAAGGACTGGTAGAGACCACTTGTCTTCATTGCTTCAAAATATATAATGCACCGTTAATGCAGCAAAATTCCCATGAAAACTGGTTATAAATTAATATCATTTTCGAGTGTTTGCTATTATTGTACAAAAGCTTATGACCTAGGTAGTTGATTACCTTTTCAATTGTTTTCATAAAGTCTTTGTTATTTTAATGCCTAATAAAAAATATCTGAAGGACAATTTTGGATAGAATGGTTTGTAACTCAAGTACCCTAAGCAATAGGAAGCTGCAGAATACAAATAAGACTCAACTATTTAAGAACATATTTCACACATATACATAAAGCATTTTAGGCTAGTTTATTCAACTGACACGGTTACATCACAAAATTCCCTAGTGACATCACTTAGAAATTCCAACATGGTTAAACTTCGATTGTAAGTCATAAGGTAGACAGGATTATTCTGAAGTGTAAAGGAAATTTTACTTGGTATTTGATGCCCTTTCCTAGATATAAAATTTGCTACATGCATGTCACCAGTTCTGGGAATTTTGATGATTATTATTAAGTGCATCGTTTGTAGGTGCAAAGCTATCTAATGCAATTCTGCAGGAAATTTCAACACAAAATTAAACAAAATGGTAGGTTCAAATGTGAAACTATCAAGACTTATCAGTCCAACTCGCAAGTGTTCAGTGGCAAAATGACATATCCCTTTTCTTCACTGTTTACATCCTGAACAAACACACACATAAACATAACTTGACAAATTGGAACTACAAAATATTCTTCGTCAACATTCAATTGGGGCATAAGTAGCTGTGATAGAAACTTGTAGCAGTATCACTTTTCAAATTTTGTATCCATAAAGGAAGGGTCAGCATTGTTCCAATTGTATTGGCAATTTGAACTTCAGGTCTTTGAGTTCCATGGGATTTTTTTAGTAAACTTCCATTGACCCCCTCAAAGTGAAAGCAGCTTTGCACCCCTAACAGACCCCTCAAAATGAAAGCAGCTCTGCAGCCATAACGGACCCCTCCAAATGAAAGCAGCTCTGCACCCATAACGGACCCCTCAAAATGAAAGCAGCTCTGCAGCCATAACGAACCCCTCCAAATGAAAGCAGCTCTGCACCCATAATGGACCCCTCAAAATGAAAGCAGCTTTGCACCCATAACAGACCCTCAAAATGAAAGCAGCTCTGCACCCATAATGGACCCTCAAAATGAAAGCAGCTTTGCACCCATAACAGACCCTCAAAATGAAAGCAGCTCTGCACCCATAACGAACCTATCTTTTACAGCTTCAAAAAGATGGAGCAGCACATCATTTTTTCCTCGTAGAGCACAGAAAATATACACACATATTCCTTTTGTAAAATATCGCAATGAGCAAGAATGTCACTTGATATACTAGTACTATTCAATAACAAATATTGCTTCTACTAGTAGCAAATGGTGTTTGAAAAACATATCATCCATCATATCACTTATTAGAGGGACTGAATAATAAAACAACTAGGAACGACATTCAGAGGCCTTCAAATATCTCATGTAATCAGAGATAGATCTGGGTATTCTGGTTATGAAATTTGGGGGCTTGATACTCTTCAATCTTTTATCAACAAATTTAGACAGAGAAAGAGCTCGGAAGAATAAATAGAGGAAAACCATAGTGTAAGTAACTTTCTTATCAGGCCTAAAAACACTTGGTGCATATAGTTATTTGCAGTGCCTCTTATTATGTCTGCCCCTAAGTACATAAACCATGATGGGCCTTTGATACCATTGACTGGTGCTTTAGTTTGATATGCAGCTGTTGCATTTTATAGAGTTTCCGTATGTGATCTCTTGGGACCATCGGGATTTTCTTTCGAATAGGGATACACCCTCTACCAACAGTAACAACATTGCCTTCTTGTTTGCATTTTGAACAGCCAAAGCTGCCATTATACTGCATTATATTGAGCATCATTGCTTTTGCAGGCAAGTCACAAGTCCCCTCCCCCCCCCCCCCCCTAGTAATAAAACTTTCACTCTGATGGGAGAATTTCTGTTAGGGATGTCAACTTCTGTTGGGGGTGTCAACTTCTGTTGGGGATGTCAACTTCTGCTGGGGATGTCAACTTCTGTTGGGGATGTCAACTTCTGTTGGGGATGTCAACTTCTGTTGGGGATGTCAACTTCTGTGGGGTATGTCAACTTCTGTTAGGGGTGTCAACTTCAAACCTATTTCTCAACTTTTTTAAAGCAAATGTGCTCATTGAGGGTTTTGACCCAAACCACAAACCCACAAAAATCATGTTCTCCTTCTTAATTCTTTTATAATATGGTAATTCATTTATCAAAAAGTTAAAGGCCATAGTGAGTGTTTGTAGATTTGAACAGGTGGTACACCATCAACATACCAAAACAAGGAAATATTGTTTGGGTATTGTAAAAATCCCCCAGTAGCAAAATGCCTCTTGTACTCACTGCCATCATCAAATCTTCAAGATTGCTCTCATTTTTTTTTCTTTTCTCGCTTAAACCTGTGTTGCAAATCAGAGAAAAACCTATCTCTTTGGTACAATGTTTGAAGTTGTGCAATCATAGGGATTTCTATCAAATAAGAAATGTGGTCATCAATTAATAAGTTGTTACATTGAGCACATGTTCCATAGATTCTCAACTTAGCCAAATTTCACAAACATTATAAAGCTTGTGGGACACCAGTGGACTCTTCAAATTGGCAAAAACTTGTGGGACATTAGCCGACTCTTCAAATTGGCAAAATCTTGTTGTGGGACACCACAGACTCTTCAAATTGGCAAAAACTTGTGGGACATTAGCCGACTCTTCAAATTGGCAAAATCTTGTTGTGGGACACCACAGACTCTTCAAATTGGCAAAAACTTGTGGGACACCAGCGGACTCTTCAAATTGGCAAAAACTTGTGGGACATTAGCCGACTCTTCAAATTGGCAAAATCTTGTTGTGGGACACCACAGACTCTTCAAATTGGCAAAAACTTGTGGAACACCAGCGGACTCTTCAAATTGGCAAAAACTTGTGGGACACCAGCGGACTCTTCATATTGGCAAAAACTTGTGGGACACCACAGACTCTTCATATTGGCAAAAACTTGTGGGACACCAGCGGACTCTTCATATTGGCAAAATCTTGTGGGACACCACAGACTCTTCATATTGGCAAAAACTTGTGGGACACCAGCGGACTCTTCATATTGGCAAAAACTTGTGGGACACCAGCGGACTCTTCATATTGGCAAAAACTTGTGGGACACCAGCGGACTCTTCATATTGGCAAAAACTTGTGGGACACCACAGACTCTTCAAATTGGCAAAATCTTGTGGGACACCACAGACTCTTCAAATTCGCAAAAACTTGTGGAACACCAGCGGACTCTTCAAATTGGCAAAAACTTGTGGAACGCCAGCGGACTCTTCATATTGGTAAAAATTTGTGGCACACCAGCGGACTCTTCAAATTGGCAAAAACTTGTGGGACACCAGTGGATCTTTTCAAATTGGCAAAAACCTTGTGAAATAGATCTAAGGATGTTTTACACAGATTTGGAGTCACACAATGCAGTGATATAAGATGGAGTCAAACCTGGAGGCAAACACCTGTCAAGCTATGTATAGAATAAGAGTGAGACTTTGATGTGTGATTGATGCTCCTTGATATAAAGGACTGTCACCACTGCTCCCACTATCATTTTCAAAGTCATCAGTGCAATAATACCAATCAAGTTCACCATCATCAATACCATCTTCTTCTTGAGTGGCGTTAGTATCAGCATCATGGTCAGTCTCACAAGTTCCAAGCGGATTCCTAAATTGTGAGTTATCTACTTCACCTTGCAACCATTCTGCTGGCGCTGCTTCCTCACCGGTAAGATGTCAGTAATGTGATCAAGATTTCTAATAAGGAGGAGAACAGGAATATTAGACACAATTCACACTTTGGAACGATTGGTGACATGTAGAGGAAAATTGTGCTTAGTTGCTTTTAAATATACAATGGACCACAGGGGTCGAATTTCCCACTGTTCTGAGAACAGTGCTTTTTATGCAGGAACAGTGAATTTTCAAACATCACTGTTCCAGTAGAACAGTGTTCTTATTATAAGCATGTGGCATCAATTACCAATAACTTGATTTCTGCTCAAAAAATGCATGTCTTCAAACAAGTTCATCATAAAAATTATTTCTTCTAATAAGAAAAAGCTTTTCTTCCCACCTTGCCTGCAATTATTAGCACAATTAATCATGCATACATATATGATAGTCTGCTTGTTCACGTATGACTGTACGCAACTGGATGCTACATCATGTAAATATTCATAACCGATAAACATATTTACATATATTAACCAATAAAGTAGTTGTAAACTAAGCCCATTTTGAAGAAAGGAATCTGTCCTGCTATAGGCAAAATAGTTGGAACAGTGAAATCTAATCCAGAACAGTATTATTTGAGAAAGTACTGTTCCGTGGAACAGTGACAAAATTTTAAATTTCGACCCCTGCACCATTATTACAACAAAAATTCCCCACAAAATTATTTTAAAAAATGACCATTTTACATCACGCTCAATTTTTTTGCTTTTGTGCACTAATCTATGACACAGGTAGTTGGACACCTCTGCAATTGTTTATGTTAACCCTCTGCTTTTTAACTATCTTTTACATCACAAAGTTTCTTGATAATATCACAGAGTACTGTAAACTTAAAAAACTACTTATTTTTGATTTAACATGACTTAAGAACTAGACAAGCTTTTTCTGAGCTGTTGAAGGCATTTTATTAGTATTTGATGCTCTTTCACAATTTTATGCAAAGTGCAAGTTTGCCAGTTCTTTAAAACAACACTTTTCTTCCTTGTATGCTTTATATAATTCTGATATACTTAAATACACATTTCCCAACTAATGTATCAATAGGCTGTAGTGGTATTTCACATGACGTCACAGGTGGTTGCATGCACGCTGACACTTGAAATCTTAGGAGCTCAAATCGACACTAACTTGTTTATTGTGTACTGAAAAAAATTAGCCTTGATATTTTAGTTATCAGTAGAGTAATTATACATAATCTACCATTGTTGTGCTTTATCTTTGTGTTGTGAAATACATGTTTCACTGTTATCTTTTATCATTAGTTTTTAGCATTATCTCCTAAATCTCTGTGTTAATTTTCAGTTTGCTGTGTAAATCAAACAGGTCATATGGTTGGTGAAATACCTCTTTAGGAACAGTATGTTTACAAATATAGCTGTACATACTATATAATTCAATCAATACAGAAAGGCATCACACAATTTACTTTTCGCATCATCAATACTTGGAACAGTTTGAATGATCATGTTGTTAGTGCCCCATCAATTAACAGTTTTAAGTAAAGGCTAAAGGTGTTTTGGAATGATCACTCATTGAAGCTCAACCCTGACTACTGCCTGTAACTGCTGCCACTTGCCCACTGCATGTTTGAAGTGTTTGAAAAATCTGTCTGCAAGACTGTCAGCCATGATATGTAGAAGGAAGGCAACAAGTCTATATGAAATACCTCAACCTTGGTTAAAAATCATTTCTGGACAAGATGCCAGCCCATTGCAGGCTATAACCCCTAGCAAAGATGGTACTCATTGTTTACATCATGAATGGAGCCTAGGCAAGTCAGATCAATTTATTTGCCCAAGGACATAGCATACCTGCCTCAGCCAGAATTCAAATGGAGGACATATTCAACTAATCCAAAATTAAACTACCCACACTATAAGCACAAAGTTCTTAACCCCTGTTTCTGTACAAAGGACTTACTGGATGGGGGAAGGGCCCATCACATAAACTGCCAAGAATAGCTGCAGCTCAGTTTTGCAGCCTAGTTAATCAAAATAATTGGCATTGTTTAATAATGAGGTACAGTTGCTGTGCTAGGAATCAAATGGTACTTATCGTTGACCATTTCTTTATCTGAAACTAATGCATTCTCACAAAATGTAAAAACAAAAAGTTTACAAGAGATACTCACACAAGTTCTGTAAAACTTTTATCTGAAGAACTTGAAAATCATCTAAATGGTCAATAATGGAACGAGAACACTCACTGGATCCATCATCTGATTCCAAATGTTCTATATCATCTTCACCGTCTCAGTTGTACCTACAGCAAGAAGGAAACAATTCAAAATAAATTTTGATGATCTCATAAGTAAATCCAACACAATTTGGTACATGTATTTTAGAGCAACTATTTTGAATATTCTGCTTGCTAAATTCTATTTAATATGGATATACATGTTTCATTATATGTACTGTGAATAATGAATGGTTCTTTTTTAATTAAAACAAATTTTCTTGACTGAAACCAAAGAGAAAAAACCTGATGTTTGGACACCAACGATACTATGGAAAAACAAATGCATAAGCCTTCAAAACATTTATTTTAAGATACATGTAGGCTAATTAATACTGTCCCTGAACTACCAGAGTTCAATTAAATTAAAATCAATAAATCACCGAGGCCTCTCGAACTTGCATTTGACTCCTACGTCTACTGATATATAAAATCCATTAAAAAATCAAGCTATGTACTAACATTACTGTAGAGTATGTATGTAGGCCAATTTAAGACAGGTTAATATTCTAATAAAAATGATTACCAAGAATCTTCATTGAGATGTGCATAGTCATCTCCTTCATTTCTCGGTGCACTGGTAGCAATGGATGAACCATCAGAGGTACTTTGATTTGGTTCTTCCCCGACTTCAAGTTCTTGTAGACGTTGTACTTTTAGTGCCTGTAAATGACGCCACCTGGTAGTTCTAGGTAGCACAGAAAACGGGGTTTTCGTCGCGGAGATGTTGGTTTTAACGACGCTTACTCATAGTAATTCCAGTCTCGACAAGTTTTGTTGTGTGATTTAGAATAAAAATAATATATTTGAAAGTTGAACTTGATATTGGTAAGGCAAAACAATGTCCATCATCAATCAATCAAATTCGAAAATCTCACAACTTCAAACGTCCAAACGTCGTAATAGGCCTAACATTAGGCTAGGCCCCAAATTATGGCTTGAAACTATGTATTTAGCAGGTTCTTCTAAACCAAATTCTATTAAAGACAGCGATAACAATTCACATTAATCGCCAACAAGTTGTGTTCCAACAAAGAGAATTACAACCTCATTGTCGGTAAGAAAATGATCCAACTTGTTTAACTTAAGTTTAACTTTAAGAAAACCTGTGCCCAATCCAATGCAGGCCTATTAATGGCTAAACGCTAACTTTACTTTTTAGGAACATTACCGTTAAGCGTTAACGTTACACCCTGGTCAAGTCAAGTGTTAGTTGTTAGTTACAACTTTACAAGACAAATTTAACAAATTGTTAAAACGGCACAATTGTAAATATTTCAGAGATGCTGTTTAAACCAACAGATACGGGAATTTAAACGCTGCAAAAATGTATAATTTTTAACTTCAAGCTGTCATGACGATGGATTTTTGTACTGCTTTTAAAAGATTAGGAACACACGATGAAGGACAATAAGATTCTTTGTACACGGTCTCGATCACAAATATATGCATATTCATAGAATTTAATAACATTCATTCTACGTTAAAATGAATTAAAAGCAAGAAACACTAGAAATGAGTTTCCACATTTTCTTTTAAAATAATATTTCCAATCATTAGAAACCTATTTATAGCGCAGTTTTCAACTGTCATTAACATGAAATGTACAAAATGTATCTTTAATCAACATTAACCTCCGGTCAAGCTAGGCCAATTACCATACGCCAAAATGAAATCGCTTTTCATAGTCAGTCTTGCTCTTGGAAATCAATATGATCAATCATGATTCAAATCACACACACATTCGGCTGGCAAAATTCCAAACAATGACTTTTTATAAACTGTAAACCTGATTAGCATAATCCTTTTTAATTGTGAGAATCAGTTAGCGTGTACATGCTACACACTCGCAAATCTTTGTAAACGTTTACTAAATACTTCATTGCGGCGTAAATCAAATTTTCATAGTCAGTCTTGCTCTTGAAAATCAATATGATCAATCATGATTCAAATCACACACACATTCGGCTGGCAAAATCCCAAACAATGACTTTTTATAAACTGTAAACCTGATTAGCATAATCCTTATTAAATAAGAGAATCAGTTAGCGTGTACATGCTACACACTCGCAAATCCTTGTAAACGTTTACTAAATACTTCATTGCGCGTAATCGTTTTTCATAGTCAGTCTTGCCGTTGAAAATCGATATGATCAATCATGATTCAAATCACACACACATTCGGCTGGCAAAATCCCAAACAATGACTTTTTACAAACTGTAAACCCGATTAGCATAATCCTTTTTAAATGTGCAAATCACAAATGCGCAGTAACCTCCTATGAATGGGGATATTTTGCACTTTGATTACGCCGAAATCTGAGTAAGCTAACTTGTGAAATGCACTGCGAATGTGCGGCAGTAAACAATGAAAACTAACAATAGGCCTAACATTAGGCCATAAGGCTTTAAATCCTATTCAATCAAGGCCTGTTTTACAAGCTCTTAAATCTACCAACAAACACATGGTCAAAATACTTAATTCGTGACAATCAGTACATTTACATGTTACTGAAATGGAGTCAGTATGCAAGATTTTTGCCCCGTTATGCAATGTTGAATTTAGATGACATTAAAAGGAAGTTGTCTTTGTATTTTAGCATTGTAAATTTGGAACGATTTTAGTGTATTGCCAAAAACTATGGTACTAAACACGTGTAAATGATACACGCTTGCTTTTTTTTTTTGGTGTGTACACGTTTACCAAAACCTCTAAACATTCACAGCTCTAATAAGAGCACATGTCAAAAGTGATACTTATTTACAACTAAATACTTGCAGTGAAGTGTCTTGCTTTAGGAGTAACCTGGAGTCAATGACCAGCAGAACGTACTGGCTTTGATTGATAAAAAATAGGGGAATATAACTTACAATGATTTTAATTTTCTTTCACAGACCAACAAAATTCAGCTTGTCCCCGGCTTTGGGGTATATATTACTAGGGCCCAACGAACCAGTATCCTTACGGCGTCGAAGGGCAAACCGGAACTTCTGATCAGAAGACTTATGGATGTGCTCTATGACCAAGGCATTATGGTGAAGAGCAACGCCTTTGGTACAAGGAAGGCAGCCAACAATAAAAGTGATACCCCGTTCCAGGCACTGGACGAAAACAAATAGCTGTTATGAAAGGTACAGTTAATCTATAACTTGGATTATAAATGCTACAAGTAATCTTGAGTATTGGCAATTATTTGTTTACTTACGTCTTTGTTTTTTGAGTAAATAATTAAAATAATAATTAAAAATTTTTTTTTTTGCATCAAATGCCCCTTAAATATAGCACCAGTTATGAGTTGGCAAAGCAAGATTTACATTCTGATTTCTTGCAAAAAATGATGTTCTTCTCAAAAATAATGTATGTGAACCTCAAAAAACAGGATTATATGATATCGAGATTCTTTTGTAGTATGATCATTTTTATGACTTTTATCAAATATGACATGGTAGATTGTATCAGGGCTGTCACAACATGGGTAAATCAGAAATCTATTGTCATGGACTAAAAAATTTGCAATATATTATATTAACACGATTTATATGTTATGATTACAAATCTGAAAAAGACTGTTTGTTTTCAGCATGATTGCAGGTCTTTTCACAACTTTTAAAATGTTAAAGAAATATTCCCATGAATTTTCATTTTCGTACATATGATAGAGGACTAGCTAAAGAAACAATTTGGTGTAAAAATCATGTTGACATCTTTTTACGTTTAACTAACAAACTTTTAAATTCCTTTCTTTCATAGAATTTGTCGTGAAATGGAAAACAGGGTCTCCCTGCTCTAAAAGACAAAATTTCAACTATGTGATCAACTGTAAGTGTGGAACAGCACAGGAGAGCTCTGCAAAAAAATAGTTAGTTTTGGTTCTGATGGGATAGCATAAGGAACCGATGTGGTCATGATGGTGTGTGTGTATTTCTGTGCGTATGCATGAGTGTGTGACACTAGCTCATAAACACGATATTTCAAAAACGATACTCCCTGATTCATGTCATGTGGTAAACGAATAGCCCATGGTCCGTAGATGTGCCCTATTGTTTTGGTAGTGATGTACATATTAATAAGTAGGCGGGGCTTAATGTTAAAATCTTAAATTGCTCATATTCTAACAACCGCATGTCAGTTTTGTTTCATATTTGGTACTATTATGTTGTTAGCTAGTGTGTACATGTTCATGGTATGAAAATGTTGAATTTTATAGATATACTTAGTGGGCAGGGCTAAAAATAATTTTGTTGAAGAACATGCACACTGTAAACAAGAGTACCTCAAAAACGATACTGGGAATTCAGATATGTGGTACACACAGATTGCCCATGGTCAGCAGATGTGCCCTATTGTTTTTGATGGCGCAATGTCATGAGTATTAATGAGTAAACAGGGCTTAAAGTTAAAATCTTTGAAATATTAATGCTGTTAGAAAGTGTATAGGTGTTAATGAGATAACAATTGTTAAATTAACTTTCTTGTAAAATTCCAATCTTGTGAGAACTGACTGGCGATTTATATTTGCATTGTAGATGTAGAAAGGTAGTTTGTAAATAGATTGAAAGGATTACGGCGATTTATATTTGTATTGTAGAAACAGATTACTCATAAATAAATTTATATTGTTGATGTGGAAAGTTAGTATTGTTGATGTACAATTTGTATTGTTGATGTAGAAAGTTAGATTACTTGTTGATAAGTTTAAAGGGACTATGATGATTTAGATTTGTATTGCAGATATATAAAGGTAGCTTGTAAAGTTTGAAAGGAGCGATTTAGATTTGTATTGTAGATGTAGAAAGGTAATTTGTAAATAGTTTAGAGGGACTGGCGATTTAAATTTGTATTGTAAATGTAGAAAAGTAGTTTGTAAATAGATTAAAAAGATTACGGCGATTTATATTTGTATTGTAGAAACAGATTACTCGTAAATAAATCTAAAGGAACTATGGCTATTTGAATATGTATTGTAGATGTAGAAAAGTAGGTTATTTGAAAATAAATTTAAAGAGACTAGGGCAATTTAGATTTGTATTGTAGATGTAGAAAGGTAGATTACTTGAAAATAAATTTAAAGGGACTAGGGCAATTCAGATTTGTATAGAAAGGTAGATTATGGCTCTATCATAGCCGACAGTTTGTGACTTTTGTAATGAAACGCCATTGATTCCGGTCTGCTGTTAGCATATATTGCTGGTAGTGGTAGACCAAGTAGAGTTTATTCTGTCAATCCATCTCATCTGGATGTAGGACGTCCTGGTCTTCAAGAGCAATTAATTTTTCTTTCAAAATTTATAAGTACCATAAACAAAAACTTGAGGCTGGTGTATGTATTCATTAATTATTACATGTAAGAATACAACATTATACCATTACAGACATGCCATGCCATGTTTCATTATCTACGTCAATTTGTTTGTAAACCAGTACTGTAAAATTGTAGCACTTTTTACAGTTCTTTTATTAAAGAATAAAAACGCAATCAGTTTTTATTTATATATTACCTTTAACATCTTGAATAGAACACCTTCAAATTTAATACCATATGTCAGGTTTTATTTTTGTATCTCTACTCTACATTTGAAAAGTTTGTCTTTATTAGTCCCAACATGCAATGGATGAAAGCAGGGAAGTGCCATTTTAGAGCATGCAGACTATGCAGGGAGTAGTGCTATCCTCTTTAGAGTTGCTCCAAAACTGGTATGTTATGTTTTCATAGCAATAATGGGTTCTGTATACCCACTGCCCATGTCCAGTCAGGGTCTGCAAGCTAGTCAATTATCAGCAGTCTTACTTGATGCGATAACCACCAAACTAACTGCTACATCTTGTGAGGTTGTTAGAGTTCCAATAACCAGGTCATAACTTTAACGTGTGGACTTCTCGTAACGAGCTCGTCAATATGAAGAATTCTTGTAGAAAAACCAGCTTGACATTTTACAAGCTTACGGAGAGCTCATAAACGTTCCAATTACATACAACCTCGTCGCGAGCTCGTTTGGTGGGCTCATCGCGAGCTCGTCAAATAACAAGCTCGCGACGAGCTCGTTTTTCTATAAGGGTAAGCCTCACTCATGAATATTCAGGACATTATTATCACAACATTAGAACATATGTACACAACATGACCCATCTGTGTACCACATCTAGCATAAGTGTGATATATAATTCATGGAATACAGTGTGGTGTTTACATCATTTCATAATTTCAAACTAAGTCACGCACACCATGTATATTAATGAAAGTCAATGTTATTACATCATAAACATGTAAACACTAGCTAACATCATAATTATACCACATAAGACACAAAACAGACTTGCGAATGTTAAAATATGAACATTTTAAGATGTTTACATTAAGCCCCGCCTACTCATAAATATGCATGACATCACCAGCAAAATCAAAAGGGCACATCAACTGGGCTATCTGTGTACCAAATATGACATAAATCTAGTGTATCATTCTTGAGATATCGACGTCAAACATACATACACACACACACCCCCATACATTTTTACGTTAAGCCCGCCCACTTATTATTAATATGCATGATATCACCATCAAAAACAATAGAGTAAATCTACGGTCCATGAGCTACCTGCGTACCAAAAATGACATAAATCCAGTTTACAGTTCTAGAGATACAGTGTTTACAAGTTCTTTTCAGCAAAATCTTAAGCCAAGCCCGCTATGCATATTAATGAACTGCAACGTTTTTACATCATCAACATGTACACACCAGCAAACATAATTATACCAAATATGAAACAAAACAGACTTGCGGTTGTTAAAATATGAACATTTCAAGATGAATCCAGTTTACCATTCTTGAGATACAGTGTTTACAAGCTCTTTTGTAGCAAAATCATATTAAGCCCCGCCCACTATGCATATTAATAAATTCAGCGTTTTGACATCATGAACATGTACACACCAGCAAACATCATAATTATACCAAATATGAAACAAAACAGCATTGTGGTTGTTAAAATATGAACATTTTAAGATGTTTACATTAAGCCCCGCCTACTCATAAATATGCATGTCATCACCAGCAAAAACAAAAGGGCACATCTACGGACCATGGACTATATGTGTACCACATATGACATAAATCTAGTGTATCGTTCTTGAGATATCGCGTTTACGAGCTTGACGGCAAACATACATACACACACACCCCCCCATACATACATACACACACCACCATGACCACATAGGTTTCTGATGCTACCGCATCATAACCAAAAAACTTATTATAACCTATTATTGACATTACTTGTATCTTTTCCTCTTTCATACGAATGAATGCATCTGACTGTGAAAGGCATATACCAGCATCAAAACATTGTAGCAACATAATTCACCAGCATGTACACATTATGTAGCCTGCAACAAATTAAACATTTTTGGACATTAACACAAAATTACACACACAAGAGTATATGGTTTCAAAACTAATTGTGACGCATCAAAAACTTCAAAATCCATTAAATATAATGGGCATCTATGAAACTTTCCAAGAATTTATTTGTACGGCTATTTATTGAGATTCGAATGAGCAATTTATATAGAATGTTTCTTGTCTTTGTAAAAGAACAAAATGGCAGGATGGGATGAGATGAAGGTGACACCTTAACTACATCTTTGTAACTGTACACCAAATAATTGTTTTCCTTATGCTGTTAGATGTCTTAGATTGTGAAAAAGAATACACATTTTGCTTCTCCTGCTAACATGTCAAACATCAACAGTTTGGTGACTATTTAACACTTAATAAAGAGTAAGAATATTACACACTTGAGTAGCAAATCCCACGCTAATCTTACTGAGCTGCACAAAATTCACTTACAGTAAATTGTTACACTATGGTACCAATTTTTTTTCTCCAAATACTGAAAGAAAGAAAGACAACAAATACAGCTGAGAAAACTACAATGATCTTTGTAACTGCAAACCAAATTAAGTTTTGTTTTTGCTGTTCTTATCTTAGTGAAGAAGCATACACAAATGAAATCTTCTGAACGGTTTAAAAGAGTTTTGTCTAATATGATCTTTCCTTGTATATCTTTTTGTTGCAATGGTGCAAGGGGGTATTCTTTATTTTTTTTCACTTCAAGAATAGACCAGAACCAAATGGTTTCCTGGTTCTGATGTTTTTTTATAAGCTGATTGATCTGCAAAATTTGTATTAACCCTTACTCTTCTGACCAAGTTTCAAAACTGGAGCAATCCAACTCATTTTTTGTCATTATTAAAAACTTTAATCCTACTACTTAATAGTGCCATGGGAGCTGCCATTTTGATTCTAAAACATGCAGATTATGATGTCATCAGCCCAGCAGGGTTGTTGGAATGCTTTCCATTTCTTTATAATCTAAATCAAGTTTTTTATCTGATAAAAAATTGTTTTACTTTCGTAAGGGTCAAGAACATTTTTGTGTACATGTGTATTTATAAGCCACACCCACCATGCAGATTAATAAAAATGTTGACAACATTAGCATTTGCACCATGATTAAAAACATTATAAAAGCAAGTATGATGCAAAAATGGTTGCTCATTTATCCTATTTCAAGAATTTTTCAGTAACCCCTCCGCATTAATATTCATGACATCTCTACCACAACATTAACACAACATTAACACATATGTACAAACCATGACCCATCTGTGTACGACATATATGGCGCAAATCTGATATACCATTCATGAGATACAGTATGGTGTTAACATCATTTTAGCACTTTCACATTAAGCCATGCCTACCATGCATACTAATGACATCTGTTGATAACATAAGCATGTACACAATAACAAACAATATTATCGTGCCCAATATGAAACAAAACCGACATAAAGTTGTTCGTTTATCACTTCAAAATTTTCACTTTATGCCCCACCCACTTATTAATATGCATGAAATCACTACCACAAACATTAGAGCACATCTGCAGACCAGAGATCGCGTTAACGACCAATTTGTCGTATATTACGCCATAGCTAAAATTTCTTACGACACAGGTTGTACCTGCGTCGTAAGATTTATATATAGCATGTGAAATTTTACGCGTTTTCATTAACATAAATGAAAATCATGAATATCTTACCTCTCTGATGCAATTCAAAGTTTTATTTCACACAAAAATGATTTTGAATTACTTATAAATAAAAGAAAAATGACACAACTCCTAGATTAACAGCCGAATGATTCAACATTCCCGTAGTAATGTACATGGACACATTATTGGCTAGTACATAAGCCCTATGCATGATGTACAGTAAATACACTGTACAGTGTGCGTGAAAGTTTTGATGTTGTTTTGAATGCAGGCTGTCAATTGCCAATAATATTATTAGCTAGGATTCTACTTTCCTACTGTATTGTGTTGATCGTGTATCTGTAAAGTGATCACAATCTGCAAGTCAAGTAACTATACTGTAAAAAAGTAGGCGTGTTCAAGATCTGAACAGTATATTATCGTTGACAATTACACCAAATATAAAAAAAAACCAGACATGTGGTTGTTAAAAAATGATCATTTCAAGAATTTCACTTAAAGCCCTATCCACTCATTTAAAGGCATATCACCACGAAAAACAATAGGGCACATCTACAGATCATGCATGGGCTATTTGTGTACCACATATAACATAAATCTGATTTATCGTTTATGGTGTTTACATCATTAAACACTTCACGTTAAGCCCTGCCCACCATGCATATTAATGAAATTCAATGTTATCACATCATGAACATGTACAAACCAGCTTACATCATAAATATACCACATATGAAACAAAAGAGACATGTGGTTGTTAAAAATTCAACATTTTAAGGTTTTCACTTTAAGCCCCGCCTACTCAGTAATATGCATGACATCATCATAAAAAACAATAGGACACATCTATAGACCATGGGTAAACTGTGTACCAAATATGACATAATCCAGTTTACCATTCTTGAGAAACTGTGTTTACAAACTCTTTTCAGCAATATCATATTAAGCCCTGCCCACTATACATATTAATGATATTCAACGTTTTTACATCAGGAACATGTACACACCAGCTAGCATCATAAATAAACCAAATATGAAACAAAACAGACATATGCTTGTTAAAATATGAACATTTCAAGATGTTTACATTAAGCACCGCCTACTCAGTAATATGCATGACATCACCATCAAAAACAATAGGGCACATCTACAGTCTATGGGCTATATGTGAACCACATATGACCTGAATCCAGTACATAGTTCTTAAGATATCGCATTTACAAGCTGGCAGTCACATACATACATGCACACACACGCCATTATGACCGCATAGGTTGCCGATGCTATCGCATCGGAACCAAAAACTAATAAAACAGCATGTAAATGCTAGAAACACTACACTGCAAAGTACCGCCTGAGAAATGAAATGTGCTACCAGCAGGAAAAATATTGAGAATTTATGGGGAGAAAAGAAAAAAAGACCCTCACAACTATGCTGCTTATTTTATACCAACTTCTTTACTATTAAATCAAACAAATAAGTTAAATATGGGTGTATTCAGAGTTTACAGCAAAATAATGATGTTACTATACCATAGCTAAATGAGTATAAGATACCCACTTTCTATAGTACACCTTCCACATCAATCATTAACTTAAGACGTAACTTTAAGACATAACTTTAAGACATAACTTTATGACAGAACTTAAGACATAACTTTATGACATTACTTTATGACACAACTTAAGATGTAACTTTACGACATACTTTAAGACATAACTTAAGACATAACTTTATGACATAACTTAAGATGTAACTTTAAGACATACATTTAGGACATAACTTAGGACATAACTTTATGACATAATTTTATGACATAACTCAAGATGTAACTTTATGACATAACTTAAGATGTAACTTTGAGACATTTTAAGACATTTAAGACATAACTTTGTGACATAACTTTATGACATAGCTTAAGATGTAACTTTATGACATAATTTAAGATAAGGTTTAATACATACATTTAAGACATAACTTAAGACTTAAGATGTAACTTTATTACATAATATTATGACATAACTTTATTTTATGACATAACTTAAGATGTAATTTTATGACAGAACTTCATGACAAACTTTAAGACATTAACTTTAAGACATAACTTAAGACATAACTTAAGACATAACTTTCAACTTAAATAGCTCCTAAACAGAATAAGTTACTGAAGAAATTTCTGCACCTTTTTGTTTCTTCGAAATTTTTCTTTTATATAAGATCATCATCCTTCCCCACTGAATTAATCCTTTAAAGAAATGTCTGTCCAATATCACAATTTTTCTAATTTCTGGAAATTTGATCAGGTATTCCTTGTTTGTTTGTTTGATGAGGGCTTAACGGCACCACGACAACGAGGGTCAAATTGTGCCTGAGAGGTCAAATCATTCTAGAGGTAGGAAGGAAAGGAAACAGGGGGAGAATGAGAGAAATTCAAGAACAAAAGGTCAGAAAGCTGTGATTGAGAGGGGAGGTGCATGGTTGAAACAAAAACAAAGTAGAGAGGGGTGGAACAGGAGAGTTAAATATGGTTGTAGAGGGAGGCATGATGAAGGAAGGAGATAATTTTATCTGGAGGAATTTTCTTGAAGAACTCAGCAAGTGAGTTGTGGGGAGCGAGGGAAGCTCTGGGAAGCTTGTACAGGGGGCAAGCAAGGAGAACGTGACGGATTGTGAGGGTGCAATGGCAATTGTTGCAGAGAGGTTGGGGGGAGCCAATAAGGAGGTAAAATAATTATTCTTTCCAAAATTTTGTGGAACTAGATACTGTACTCCACTGATATACTTCAGGTATTTCCGTCCACCATTTGCCTAAAATCATACATTCAAACTTCACCAGTCCCACACCATAACATATTTCATTATTCTCACCTGTATTACCACATGACATTTAATGTCATTAACAAGAAACTAAATTAGAATCCTTGTTTCCCAAACATTCATAAACACACTGCCAACTTCGCTTCTACTTTTTGATCAAGTGTCACTAGTGAGCAGACGAGTCCATCTGTCGTGTTCTTCAAGCAAAGTTGAATCCCAAATTTTCTGTTACAAAGTCTGACAAATAATTCATCTGCTGTTATGAAGTACGAGCTATACCATGGTCTGATGACACGAGAGAACTATCTGTCCGTTTCCGACAAGAAAACAGTCTGCATACATGTACAAGCAGTCGGGTAATTGCTTCTTCCCTGTATGTTGTTACTGCTTCGTTAGGTTCCATGAAAATGCACAAAATATAAACAGTAACAACAGGGAAGATACTGTACTGTAATGTAAGTAAGCGCTGCAAAAGGGTTTTCAGTCTTAAGGAACGTTAGAGAGGGGACGGGGGATCCCTGAAGTGCAATAACCTCATCATAAATAATAAATGATTATTTACTACAAATGAAATCAGTTATTTCATAAAGCATCTCTTTAGGATATCTGAATTATTTTTGCAATTTTGTCTGTCTACTTGTAATGACCACAAGATATAAACCTTCCAACAACTAAAATCCACATCTAAATTAACCATCCACAACTTTAAACCATATCTGATTAACTTAATTACCTCTTTATTATAAACATAAGTGGTGGAACCTAGGGAACAGGGGGCCTGGCCCTCTAATAATTTTTATGGGGGCCTGGCCCCCCAATAATAAGAAATGAAAATGTCTGATTTGTGGTTATATTAGCTTAGGGAGCTTAAGCATATACCGTATTTTCTGTAATAAACGCCCCCGGGGCGTTGCATTTGAAAAACAGGGGGGCGTTTATTAGAGGGTAAGGTATGAAGAAAAAAATGTTAACTTACAAAAGAACAGCAATTCCTTTTAGGCCTATGGTATTACTTTCTTCAAGCGATTTTTGTGTTTTTAGCATTATTGTGCATGGATTATTAATGGAATATACTCTTTACATATTTTCTGCTTGGTTACTTTCGACTTACAGCCTTTTCAAGTCACATTTGGTAAGTTAAACGTACGTTGTTACATCCTGAAAGTATGAAAGATGACGGGGGGGGGGGGGGTTATTAGAGGGGGCGTTTACTAGAGAAAATACGGAATGAATGATTTGGGGGTTATTAGAGGGGGGGCGTTTATTAGAGAAAATACGGAATGAATGATTTTCAACCTAGCCCAAACCATGACGGTGGTTTTGAGAATCTGTGGACACAAAAGTAGGCTTTAAAGTGAGGTCATTGGCAATATAGAATTTTGTGCATGGGGAGTGGCAGGAGTCTTTGCTATGAAATTTTGGGGGTACTATGAGTTAGAAGCTTGTCCCCCTCCCCTCCCAATATGAAATATCTTACACCATTTATGATATACATGTAATGGAAATATCTTTTTGTCCAATTTATCTTAAGATGTGGTATAGCATGCACTTCATAAGAATTTATTTTTCACTTTTGCATATCAGTAATTTTATTCTCTTTTATAAGCTAAAAGGGGACATAAAGTCTGACATAATACTTGTTCAATATGATAAAATCAAAAATAACACATTTTTCTGATGAGGTTTCATACCTCCCCAAAACAATCTAACACAAGTATTGTAATTATTAAAAACTTTAATGCTATACTATGGGAGCTGTCATTCTAATTTCAAAACTACAGATTATGATGTCATCAGAATGTTGGAATGCTTTGTATTTCTTTATAATCTACCTCAACTTTTATATCTGATAACAAATTGTTTTCCTTTTGTACCATCAAGGAAATTTTTGTTTACACATGAAACTATCAAAACATGCTGTTAAAACGCTGTGTGCATCATTTTGGAATAAAGTTTTAATACAATTTATAAAGAAATACATTATAATTCTTGTCCTTGTTTGGGAAATAGTTTCATCATGCACAAAATTTCAATAACATCATTGAACAAAATGGCTGCCTCCATGTGTCAACTTCTAACCTGAATAAATTGAGATTATAAGAATAAAATTTTTATTTGCTGTTTTTGGTAGTTGGGTTTATATTTTAATCCTCTATCATATGAAATTAGGATTATTAGGACTTAATCTCCTTTAAACTGTATCATTGTTTCTTCATACCACATATATTTACTTTTGTGATATATCTGCATGTCTATTTAAATCCATGTCTATTGAGTTCATTTTTTCATAACCGACCATCATAACAAGGAACCATCTTTGTAAAAGTTTTTATATGCTTCTTATGGTCCCCACCACATTGAATATCCATTGTTTCTGTTATATATATTGTAAATATTTAAAGAAGTGGAAAATAAATCAATTTTTATTTTTTTTGATAAGGGAAGGGCTCACAATTGCAACTGCCCAGACATGGCCAGTGATGTCATGCTTCAGCACATACACAATACAAAAGTGCATAATGTATGCACTGAAGCATAACATCACTGGCCACATCTGGGCAGTTGGAATTGTACACCATCCCTAAGAAAAAACTTTATTTTCAAAGAAATTCATAATAAGGAATGTCTTAGAAGTGCGACAATGAAATCACCCTGTTAAAGGAGCGTTAGATCGGAAAGGGAGGGCGCTTTTTATTTTGCATAATACACACATATATTATCCACAACAGATCAATAAACTTCATGTCTACATAGCCCACAGACAATGTGAGGGCAAAGGTGACTTGAATATTCATTTCAACCAGAAAATTACTATACAATTGCGTACTAGATAAGCATTTGATTGTTCGGGGGAGCCCCTAAAAATACGCCCTCATTTTACGGTCTAGTGCTCCTTTAGAATTAGGGTAATTTTTCAGCACACTGTGGGAATCTTTGAAACGCAATCAACCATAAATGGAATAAGACATCAATATGCTTTTTTTCACCTATTTGTTGCCGTAATAGTCCTTTATTATAAATACACATGAAAATTCAGGAGAATATTCCATTAAAGGAATATTCCCATGTTTTTTTGTAACCTTTTATAATAAACAGAATGATTTTAGAAACAATTTAGTACAAAAATCATGTTGATATTTTATTCCTACCAGGAGATATTTCATATTTTAAGGTTTACAAAAAATGCCAATAAACAAATAGGAAAAGGTTCAGTATGACATCACAGCAACACATTCTCCCACAAAGTTGATATATTTCATTCAAATCTATCATCCTTTTTTATTAATAAAACCTGCTGAAAAAATCAACTGATGAAAGTTAGGTAATTATATACATTGCCAAATATACCCTACTTCAAAAAAAATTGTTTCTAATCATACAGAAATAACCAACTAACATTCAAAGAAATACATAAACATTTGCAATGGAATTGCCTCTATGACATCAAACATGCATTCATCACATTGTACAAAATCTTTAAAATACAATTAGGAAATCTTTTAAATCCATGTCTCTTAAACGGAACATGATATCAACCTGATTTTTGTACCAAATTTGTTCTAAAAGTAGGCTCTTTGAAATACAATTTTACACAAAAAAACTCATGGGAATATTACAAAAAACCATGGGAATATTACAAACCATGGGAATATTACAACAAAAAAACCATGGTAATATTACAAAAAACCATTAGAATATTACAAAAAACCTTGGAGTATTCTTTTAAGAAAATGTTAAGTGTGTTATCTGATTATTCTACCCAAGCAAAATTCTAACACCATGACACAACAATATCCACATCCAACCTTTGCTTAAAATCATTGAGACCAAGCTTTCACTTATTAATTTCATCATATTTTGCCACTGCTTGACCGTCGGTATTATGTACTCGCTCACAATGACCATCATATCCAACGGCCAGCCACGTACATCCACTGAATATGAATTAGAATAACCTTCTGCATTAAGTAGTATGCCCCAAAGCGTTACTTTCTTTTTAAAAGATTTGGAACAATAGTTCACAGTAGAGTTCATCTGTACCACCCTCCTTCATTTTTTTAGAAATGCAGGTTATAACGATAATCATCTCTGCTTGACAAAAAAAGAAAATTAAAACCGACTCTGAACTAATAAACTTATTGCATGTGTGCTTCACAATGAACGATAAGACGACAAAAGAACTGGTAAGAAAACGGGAGCACTAAGAAATAAGAGGGCTTCTGTAAAAGTCTTTTCTTTTCTTTTCATATTAGTGGAACAATGGGTATGCTGACAATTGGCTTGCAGCTTCTGGAAAGAATGTGGCATATAGTAGAATTTATGACAGTGACTTTAGATCTAAGGATACACAACTTAGTTTGGAGTAGAACAGAATATAACAATCATTACATTTTGAAAATAACATTTTTAGTATCTAAGTCCAGCCAAGTCCGAGTAGAATAAAAGCATGTATATATGAAGTTGAGTTTTCGTTGAAACGCCATTAAAAAGAGATTCAAATTTTGGATACAATCTTTGAATTTCAGAAATTTTCTAATTATGGCTCATCAAAGTTTGAAGAATTTTTTGCACGCTTATTTTGTAATGTATGATTAGGTGGAAAGCTCAATATCAAGTGACGTTTTTCCTAAATTTCAGTCAACGAAAATGTTGGTGACGAAGTTTAATCCTGGTAGAATTTGATTAGGGATGGAAAAAGGCAAACACAACAGAGGCAGTGGAGCCGGGGAGCTTCAGCTCCCCTAATAATTTTAGGTAAACATGTGTTATCATCACGTTACCTGACCTAATCAGCACCTTAATATTGTTATCACATGTCACCTGACCTCATTAGCCCCCCCCCCCCTCCCCCTGATAATATTTTGAACGCTCTGCCGCCCCTGTACACTATTCTTTTCGAAGCAGAGGTTTGGAGTTCAGGTTTTTAGTACTTTGGGCTTTCTGTGGTTTTCAGCTAATATCTGCCTTTCCGCATCATTAAGCATTTTAAAATAATCTTTTCTTGTACAACAGGCACAAATTCTTGTAAATCAGTTAAACAGTTTTGAGATATTATTCAGCAAATGCTTATAAATTATTCAGCAAATGCTTATTCTGCAAAATGATTATAAAGATAACATGTGATGATTTCTTTGTTCTACAAACCATGTCTTTATGTGAAAAGCCCACTCAATCCATGTAACGATTATACACCACCTACCTTAAATACCAAAGGTTAATTTGATGGTCTACTGACAGTTAGAGGCAAGTCAAGTCAAATTGTTTCAATTATTACAAAAATTGCGAATATCAAAATCGTTTTATTCCGAAAATAGGTCAATTCACTTTTTCCAGCTTAACTCTTGCAAATTTTATGCAAATTTTTGATACATGAAACATATAACTCTAATTTCTCTTCGTAATACTTCGGAGAGCAGCTGATTCAGAAAACTAAAATTATTAGTCTTCAAAGATTATCATTATCAATTTGTGGCTACAAAGGCTTTGTTTGTCCTTACCTTGAATGATCATAATTTATGTAAGACATTTAAAGAATCACTTTTTTTCCCACTTAATATACACAACAAATTCTGCATTCAAAAATCAACTACAATGCAAATGAAAATGATAAAACATGAGAAATTGAGCTCTTGTAACTTCTTTCACTGACCCCATAGTAAAATAATTAGACTGGTCAATTTTGTATAGGTGTAACTCCCATCTCATGTTACCGGTTTGATGAATTTTTTTATTATTTATTTTCCATTTTCATGCATATATTACAATATTTACAATGAGAAGACATAACAATTTATGAGAAAATGGTGGAAGGGCTTAGAAGCCGGAGCTTTTACAAGAAGCCCACTGTAACTTAAATTGAATAATTAATCACAAAGCAAATGTATAGAAAAGTGAAATTGTGAAAATAGAAGAAAAAGAAGAACCCCCACCCTTCCCCCATCACCCTACATTATTGCGCATAATTCCTGAGCCCCCTCCCAATTGCCTATCAACTTAAGTGACTCTCTTATGCGAGCTGTTTTAAGTTCAGGGGACTTTCTCTATTAACAAGTGCAACATCACTCTTGACACGGATGCGAATCCATTATCGGCATTCTTACAGATCTTATGCATGAGTAGGGGGCTGGCAAAAATCTGGTTATTTATCACCCCAAAACCTAACCTGATTCATAATCATACACTCTTATATGACAATCGGTAGCATAAAAGCTACTACCTGTATTATTAGCTACTGATGACTTGCCAAATATCGGTTTAGTCGAAACGCATCTAGCAAGGCAATTTATTTATTATTGTTGTTACTGACCTGGCACTACCTTATGTACAGAGGGGCGATAAAGCAAATTCAAAAATAACATCATTAATTTCCATGCATTCTAGCATTTGAAAGAATCAATAATAAGGAAAAAAGACCATTGTTTATATATCTCTTAGACAAACCTCATGGCAGTCTAAACATATAATGCATTTCTATGCCTGAAGGTTCAAGTCAAGTTTTGTACCTGCAAAGTACATTTGAAGTTAAAGTCATTAGTTTCGCTTGAAAAGAGTCATATATCTTTATTTTAATGTAGTTGCAAATGTCATTGCCAAGTGTCCTCCAGGCTTCTGAAGAATACGTAAAGATATACTGCAGACAGGTGACATCAGTGCTACAATGCTTTAAAGGCAACTAGAAATTAAGTGCAAATGATTTTGATTTAGAGCTCTGAATTTGATTTTAAATGTAAAGAGCAAAAAAGAAAGGGTAGGGGACGAATGTTCTATCATCATTTCAACGTTGAAAAATGTTCTAAAATTCCAATATTCCAATACAATGCAGACAAACATTTCCATAAAACTTTAAATCGTTTTCTTCTATTTCTTAAAATCTGAAAGCTTTTTCTTCCCTCAAAATTTGCATATTTCCCACCATTGTAACCATAGCTCTTCCAGACCAGCATAATCTACCATTATGAACTTCAACACTTCACAACTATTTTGTAATTCAGCAGCCGTATTCCCTCCTAATACCCCACCATGTTGCACACACTCAAAGATCTAGGTAAAATGAACTGTCTGTTCAATCAAATACTAAATGTTTCAAAAAAGTTCCAAAACTTTTCAAATGGAATAGTCTAACATACATCATACAACATTACATGAGGCAGAGGAAGGTTGATGAGACCAAACCATACTCAACAATTCCTTATTCAATTCCTGGCAGTGGCATAACTGAGGGGGCACAAGTGGGAGGGGGAGGGAGATTTGGCCCTATAGGGGGGCCATGAAAAAAATATCATTATACCTATACCTCACTTGCCCCTGGCCCCCTAACTATGCCACTAATTTTTCACAATAACCTGGCGTTCATGAAAATGTCATTTGAGTAACATTTATGGTACTTGAAGAAAATAAAGCTAGTTAAGAGGTCACTACAGGTCAACTGGAGGAAGACCATTTTTCAATACCACTATCACACCATTCTTATTTCTAAGCATTAGTTTCCAACAATTACACTGTAATGGATTAGACTATAATTGCTTCTGCCGATTACCGATCACAATTTGTCATAATCACCCTCATTCCGATTCGATCTGATCCCGATTATTTTATCTGACAGTAATCATGAGAAACATGCCGTGGGCAGTGCTAGTTATCATACCTAATTAAATCAATATGTCAAAACATTGTAACAAAGAATATAAATGAAGTTGGAAATACAAAAAGTTAGGAAAACATACATGTCCCCATATTCTGTATTACACACTTTCAATTCGTAATCAAACAAAGAAGTAGGCCTATCTTTGAACAGCAAATCCCCACTTCAGAATCACCCCAAATATTGTCCACTAGCGAAACCCAAAGCCTCTCAACCCATGCAATCCACTCATAATCCAATCAAAATTGTCACTATGTGGAACAGTTGACAAATGTCATAATCCCCACTATGTGGAACAATACCCCTACATACCCCCACCAAAAAAAAAGGATAAACTAAGCATGTGTTGTATGACTGTGCACGTGTGATGCTGTAATACCAGAGTTGTTCTTAACAACCATATCCTACTAGTGCAGCTAGTACAAACTCTCAACTAACACTAGCCATGCTCAAGTTTAGTGCTATATTCCGTGTGCCTTTTCTGCCTTGTGATTGCTGGTAACTTTTAATCATCAATATAATAGTTTAAAACTTTTTATTTCTCAAGTTTTCATTAATACATTTTAACGTTTAAAATAATGACAAAAACAAAAAATAATCGGTTGAGCTGATCGACAATCCATGGGCATTTTACCAATCCCAATTATACTTCCGATCAGCCATAATCAGTCTGAAAATGATCGGCAAACCGATTATCGTTGGAACACTACAAAGTATTCCTTGTGGAACGCCATCAAACCACAGCACTTAAAAAGTAATTTTAATATAGTTGAGAAATACATAAAACTTATTTCAAATACTACTACTACTACGACTCAACACTTTATAAGTTAATTATCTTTTAACACTTAGCATCTGACAGAGGATCACTGAAAAGAGAAACAAATTGTTAAGAACAACAACAGACACACATCTGTTACAAGTCCACAGAAAAACAAAGTTAAACAATTCTACATTTAAAAAAAAAAAAAAAACTGCTTTAACTTCTTCACAAACATCTGTACTGAAAACAGAAAATTACTTACAGCAAAACTGTTCAATCCATTAAACACCCACCATCCAGAGATACAAGTAAACAACAATACGTAAAAACTCCACAACACCAAAAGCCTGCTCAATCAATGCATCACACGGAACCTTCCCTAAAACACAATTACTTTTACAACAGCAGTACTTCTGCACCGTACAATATAAACCACCATTAAAAAAGTGCCGAGCTTGAAAACTCTCTCACACATAGTTAGCGGAAATTTCACAAAGTACCACTTCTTATTAAAAAACATCTCTGCGAGACGTGCACTTTTCGGCAGAAACCTACCCTCAAATTCATCTTCGTATGACTCCTTTGCCCGTCCGAAGTAGACAGTAAAGTGATTTAAACTTAATGTTGAGGTCTCAACGGTACTTTATTGAACAAAAATACAAATGACAGGTTTACTGGTTGTGGATGATAATCCCTTTAATTATATCCAAAACTTTTTTTTTTTTTATTCTTCTGTCTCTGACAATACAATACATAGCACTGGCAACCTGCTATCATTTAAGTTGCAAACAAGTTAGAGAGGTAGAATACAAAAAAAAACTGCCAACACAGTTGAAGTAATAACATCCAGGCACGGGTTATTATGCGAGAGGAATTTCATTTTGTACAGTGAAACTCTCTTTAGTCTTCGTATGCTTACACAAGCATACTTTTCCTGTACAATGTAGAATAGGAAACTTGGCAATAACGAGATTGGATTTAACCATTTTCACTGCAGGGGTTAAAAGATGCTCAAATGGTTTTTTAGCTTATATATTGGAAAATGAGTTTTATGATACTCTTATTACAGTTCTGAACATATGAAAAGTTAATTGACGGTAGAAGAAGCATAAAAGATTGAATGGGCGAGGGCACTTTTATTCAAAGCAAACTAGATTGCATAGTTTATGCACAATAGGAAGATTCTGTGTACTAAAAAGATGGTGTACTAAAGTTTGCTGTTCAAAGCATAACAAAACTTGAATAATCAATGTAATACTGTAAGATGACTTGTGTGGAATATTCTGATCAAGTTTTTTTCTGATCAAGTTGATCATTTGCGGAAGACGGCGCACAATGTTGAAATAAAATATTTCTAAGAGAACTCTTCCTGAAAATTGACCAATTTAGTGGACACAATGTAGACATGGTAAAACTAAGTGTTCAAAGAAGTCAAATTAGGGTGTTACTTGACATGGGCCAGGGTGCATTTTATGTAAAACCTACGCCGAAGGTACAACGAGGCCATTGCTATCACACACCAAGACAGTCAAGATACCATGCAGCTAGTTACCACAATAAGCTTAAGTCTTGTTAAGTATTTTGCTTCTACAATACTTTCCGCAGTGACAAAAACTTGCATGCTTTTACTTTTAAAATAACATGATTGGCTAACAGTACAACTCATGAATATGCATTAGTTCCTGACAGTATTCTATTTAGAATTTACATAAAGTTAATGATATAGGAATACACAAAACTATATATAGCAAAGAAAAATTATGAAGCACTGCGCCCTTCTTATGTCACCTCTTCCATAATGACTGCCATTGCATTGTTCATCTAAGGATATCTAGAAGGAGTTAAAAGTGTCTTTAAGTGTGATTGTTTGAAAGTTATTTAGTTTTATAGGCCTAACATTAGTACATTCTGTAAAATTTATTGGTATTTTGGGAAAATAACTCATTGTGTGTCCTGTTTGCCAACGACGCAAATTCTGCAATAGTTTTTTTCACGTCAAGGTAGATATTTTATTGCCACGCCGGTACGCCAAGTAACAGCCATCTACTTTTTCCACCGCCACAAACCAAAGAATTAAGTTTAACGCCGAAATTCTTTGTGTCTTAGTGCACGGAATGCAAACAGGGACATGGAAAATGTATCCTACAAATATCCATGACAGACAGACAAGTAGAGTTATTTGTCGAATGGTGTTTCCCATGCCATGCTAGTACCAGCACTATTACTCCCTGCTATTAATGTGGTTCACTTCAAAACAAATTACAGAAGAAGACCAGCCTAACAATCCCATGAAACTTTTTTCTAAATATGAGCAGGTGTGAAAAGATTCGTGAGTTTAGAAATAACACAAAACAAGATTTCAAGGGTGTATACAATGATATCAATACATGTATATAAATTATATATATATATATATATATATATATATATATATATATATATATATATATATATATATATATATATATATATATATATATATATATATATATATATATATATATATATATATATATATATAAAACAAGATTTCAAGGGTGTATACAATGGTATCAATACATGTATATATAATATATATATATATATATATATATATATATATATATATTATACATATATATATATATATATATATACATATATATATATATATATAAAATATAAAATCAATGGACAGCTAAAGGTAGCATTAGCCAAATCATAGGATTAGTTCAGTGGTCAAGCAAGTTAATCTTATATGAAAGAGAACTTGAAAAGAAACAAAATGGTCAAGAAAGCATTCACAAATCTTATTCTGTTAAGAAGATATTCAAATTTAAATCTCTGTCTTATCTGTGTAGAAATGAATGGCGTAGTAGGTTTACTATGGAAAGTTGGCACCATAGCACATTCTTAGCCGTTGTTAATGTATTTTGAAGAAAATTTATTTAAATTTTTTACTATTTGAATTAGTTTTTGTCTTGAACTTTCTTCAGATGGTATATTATAATTACCCTTACTAGATTGTTTTACTATGTTCCGGACATATCAAATGGTTAATCGCAGGACGAAATATGATAGAATACATCAAAAGTTTGAGGAATCTGGAGTCTGTGACGTCACAACTAGTCTGATTTCAGACGTTTCTACACAAATGATACTAAAATTTAAAACTTAAATATCTCCTTAGCGGATTAAGATTTTGGAATGCTTTCTCCACCATATTGTTTCTTTTGAAGTCCTCTTTCAAATAAGATGAACTTGTTTGACCCCTGAACTAATCCTTTAATCAAGAAAATATGTAAATTTTCAGCTCCATCAGTTGAAAATCTCTCCATCTCTTTGCAAAAATACTTTAAGGGTGCAAAGCTGTATTTAACTATAAGTAAGAATTTGACATAAATATAGCCCCAAACAACCCCCTCCCCCCACACAAACTTTTCATTATGATGTCATGGAGGTCATCAACTCTGAATTTGAAATGGGGTATTTTATTTGCCTTTCTCAAAAGCTAAGGTTACATAGCTGTCCACGGCCGTTAGATAAACTAGTTGTGAAGCGCTGGTGAATGAAGGCCCACTGGGGATTGAACCCAGGAACTCATTGCCAAGCTAATGCATTCTGATAAGCCATGGCTCAGTGCTCTTCCACATAATTCATTAGGTACAATAATCATTTCCAGAAATCATACTACCATGCCTGTAAATGTCTTATATGCGAGGCATGCATAATATATATACAATAAATTGGACATGAGTAATACAAGTAATGCTATACTACCTACTAAACTTTGCCTTCATCAAAGTTTCATGCAAATAAGTGTTGTTTCTTTCTTTGTATCGCTGAAACAAAAATCATAAAAAAAAATCATTTTTCATTTCACACCCTTTTAAAATCAAAAGCACTTTATTTTGTATGTGTATAAACCAAATGTTTCAAAGATATTCTTTCCACTTGACAAATGATACAAGTAGGCAGCAATTCAAGAATTAAAGGATTAGTTCAGGGGTCAAGCAAGTCGAGTTTATATGAAAGAGGACTTCAAAAGAAACAAAGTAGTGAAGAAAGCATTCAATAATCTTATTGCGTTAAGGAGATATCTAAGTTTAAAGTTTGTTATCATGTGTAGAAACGACTGAAATTAGACTAGGATAAGAACAGATTTCTTTCAAATTGCTGGATTTCTAAACAGTGACTGTTTTCCATCTTCTGCTAAAAGGCCTAAAAAATTTTGTTTGTTTGCACTTTTTTGTGGAAAATTGTAAGGTAGGGCGGAATTTTTTTTTTTCTTTCGCTCTCTCAGGAATAAGTATCAAGAACATTTATAAAACAGAATAAAGATACTTCTCTTCATTTTCAGATTGTTGGTTCCTTTCATTTTGCTTAGTTTTTGTGTTATTTGGAATTTTGTTTCACTCGTTACAAACAGGCAGGAAAACTTTGTGTCCTCAAGCTCTTGTAGGCGGTAGGCTTCATTTTCTCCACATAACACAGCAACAGGCAAAAGTGGTTGCCACACCTTTTTGTAGGGATTTTTACGAGATAGGGATTTTTTTTAATTATTATTTTTTATTTAAACGCGGCCCCTATTTTTTGGAGAGTATGGGGTGGTGGAGGAAGGCAAACAAACTTTTTTTTTAAGCCTTACAGTGACACAACCTCAAATAAAACCATTAGTAAAATCCTTCTGTTTATCATTCTTTATCATCACACATTATTCTTTTTATCATCACACTAAGTATGGCATTCAAAATTCATAAAGTACATTTTTCCCTCCCAAATAATAAATAAATTTCCACAATTAACACCCACAGAAGTGGAACAATATGAGTTTTGAGTATACATGCCATGGTGAGCCTTATAAAAATCACAGTTCGTACTGTTTGACACTAAAACCATGGGTACACAACCCTAGGAGTACTTTTTCCTTCATATCAGTAAACACAACTTACATGTAAGATGCTGGTATTTTTTAAACTACAGAGGAAAAACAATCCGAGAATCATATAGTTTTCCAATCCATGCAATTCAAGTTTTTCATATGAGGTTTTTTTATTTGCACAGCTCAATTTTTTTAATTAAGAAGCGTACAAAAACCAACATTTTTACCCAATTTATCCAAATTTAAGAGTCAAATCAAGAATGTGCTCCCAAGTGATAATTTTCTTTTATAGGCTAACAGTACAATGCCACAGCTTAGAAACAGAAATAGGATTCACAATCATACGACTTCAGTAACATAAATAATAGGGTTTCACATTTGGGCTCGAGTTCAGAAAGTTAATGTGAGATTTAATGGGGTGTGGGGAGGGGGTGTGAGGTAGGGCGGGGCATGGCTGAAAAAACTACTCACCTGCTCGCCATAACAGCAAATTTGGGCGAGTAGAATTATAATAATAAACTGTGGTACTCTCCACACTCAATTAAACCATATGCGAATGAAAATCTTGCTTTGATATTCATAATAAATTGTTTTATTTCAGGTAACATACTTACAATACTTGTGTTTTTCTCTACTAAAAAATGCCCCTTGTCCTCCACACACACACACAAAGTGGTATTTCCATTAGAATCCAAAATATAAATCAAAATGTGGCCGTTAGCCGTCAACTTTGAGATGTCCTGCCATGTTTTTTGTACGCACGGTCATGCAGTGATACTAGTGACAAGAAAACAATCTTTTACATTAATACATCTTAATATGAAATATTCTTATAACATTTTTGGAACAGATGGGAAATTTTTGTGAAAAACTTCCACTATTGTTCTGCATTAAACAACTACGGGATATCGACTCGTGTCTAGTATTGAGGCGGCCACTAAAACATGGAGCATGTTCTGACTTGAATACAAACTTGTGATCAGATCCACTGCAGCAATCGTGTCCATCCATTTTTTTTTCACTGTGAGAACACTCACTGGATCTGATCACATGTCAAACTCACTGGATCTGATCACATGTCACATGATCTGGATCTGATCACATGTCACATGATCTGGATCTGATCACATGTCACATGATCTGGATCCTAGTCGAGGGTAGGATCATTATCAGGAGTAGGCGATCAGATCCACAGAACAGATTCTCAAAAAATTAAAATGTGAGTAATGCAATGTCCTGTTATAACTTCTTTATTTCGCGAGAACACTAAGCATACTCCGTTCTTTCTTATGAGCATTTTTCAATACCCCACCTTTTGACTTCAGGTTCACTTAAGCCCAGGGTTGAGAGATCGCTTCCCGGAAAAGTCAAATGCTCCATAAGCAAGCTTGGTTACAAACCCTGATTGAACACACACAACATAGACCCTAGGCCACAGTATGTAATTCATACTAATATACAAATCAAAGCACATGTACATAACCTTTTGTTGAACAAATGTCAAAGCCCAGATATTTTTCCGAAGGGGAGGTTTTAAACCTCACACTCTTGCATAGCACAAGGAAATCAGCCACGCCTCCGGTGTTGATTTGTGCCGATCACTGCCCAATTAAAACGTGTAGTTACACCTTGTATCGTGTTGTATGGGGCAGTATGGTTTCCACAATTCACAATAGAAGGGTCCGTGTGTGTTAGTGAATCAATGCACTTTGCAGTAGCTGCCCTGCACTTGCGGGGGCAGAGCAATGAGTGAACTCTCTTATCCAATGAATGTACTGATAGCTTCGGGTCCAGGGGATTTCCCAACTTATTTATTTCTACGCATGTGTGGGAAGACACTCCTTCGTGAGAGAAAAGTATGAATATTCCATGATGGAAATTCCTGATATTTTGAGACAAATCCCTGCTCCAGTGCCCACCCTCTTTTGAAAGAGATGTGTCTTTTCTTAACCCAAGAAGGGGACGTAATATGATTAGATTTGTTATGATTTGGCACATTTTAATTCTAGTTACGTATGTAAGTTGTTACCTTGCTATCAAAACTCTAACGTGATGTGTTTTTTTTTTTTTTTTGCTTGTTTTTTTTGTTTGTTTTTGTATTAAGAAAAATATGTCGGGGTCATACAAAGTTATCATGACCTTCAATGACGTGTCTGTGTCTGAGTGTCTCACCACTCCTGAGCGGATGTTTTATTTTTAATGTATTTCTATATTAAGATTTAGGTGTGTTGACGTGACCTGAAAGAACATTATTAATTTAAAGACACATTGAACTGTATGTTCTGCACTCAAATTTTGATATCTTTTTTGTTCTGGACTGTTGTTATTTCACAAGTGATTAAATAATTATCGGATAATGGAGAAAAAATCCAAACAAAATTGTTTTCTTTCATGGAAAATTTCTACGTATGATCACTTCACAAGTTCACAGCTATTTGCTTCTATAAGAATCCCAGGGGCCGAAATTTGCTTACATGCCGTGGGATAATATCCTCAAACCCATGCCATGTGTTATCAGCATCGCAACATAGAATGGCAAGGAAGTGGCTTAATTTAGCAAGCCCGGGTGTGGACGACATTTACTCACATTGAACACAACACAGAAAGGGAGGAGCAATGAGTGAGCCCATTATCCAATCAAAACATCATTAGCTAAAAGGTGGGGAACTCCCGTGATTCTTTCCTTTTATGCATGTGTACACCTGTAACTATAAGTTAAGATTGCAATGCGACGATTAGTTACCATTTGGTATGTATGTATGTTATGTACGTGTCACTATACGAATGTACCTGATGTATGTAATTGTGAGTTGTTGCTAAGCATGGTTTTATGCTGTTTGAAGTGTACTATTTTCAACCTCCGGCCCATAGGACATTTTGTGTGGTGAGAATACAATGTTTTTAACAGTTTAATGTTTCTGATTGTGGCAAATTATTTTTTTATTTTGGCAACCAATAATATTGGTGTTACTCACTGTTTTTTTTTCTTTCTTTTTTTGTCAAGTTATGACTTAACAAAGTTTCAAGATTTGTTAATTTGTCTAGAATTTGTGATTATAGTAAGAGGAACACATCTCAAAATCTTTATATAATTCTTTCAATTCTGTTTTTCAAATTCAGGTACTTGTGAATGTATATTCTATGATGATTCTGAAAACATTTGCCTGAAGTGCAATACTATATTTCAAACAACATTGACAGAGGAATAAAAAAACACAAGTTTTTACAAAAGGTGATGAAGGATCCTTCCCCCATGATGTCATACATTATTGTGCAATAACAGCTCAAAATTAAAAATACTGTGAATTGGTCAATTTTTAACTGATTTTAATGTTATTTTTTTTTATAATAATTTAAGTCATATTTTAACAAATGTTGCCTCTGCTTGTCCATAGTTCTTTAACACCATCATCATTATCAGAATTTTGTAGGAGTTAAATGAGCTGGTGGCCAAAAAATGAGGGGGTATTTAAATTGAGTCTCACACTAAATCGAATACCTCTGGGTACGGAATATCATAACTTTACTAAATCCCGACCTGAGTACTCAAAATTTGTATGTGTTTTACCATTGACATTTTGGGATTTGTTCACTTGCTTGTGATGGGTAAAAAGTTCTGTAAAGAGCAGACCTTGTGATGTGACTTTTCTTGGTTGAAATCTACCTAAATTAACCACAGATGTATAATATATCTATTAAATTAGCAAAAACTAACGCCTCACTGTTCGTCCACCATCTCCTTTAAATGAAATATAAAGTATAAAGTTCAGCTAAAATCTAGTCAAGCAGAGAATAAAGTGATGATTGATGGCTTGTCACAAAATTTCAAATTTGTCACTTAAATGTCTCAAATGCCACATAATTTTTGGCACTTTTTGCACAGAATGTCACATCAGGTTTATCTTTGTTAAATTTGATTGGCATAGTTCACACATCATGACCAATTAAATGGTGATACTCATAGAAAGGATCATTTGGTCATGTCTGTTTCGTGCGAAATGGAATCCCCTACTACAAATGCAACATCAAATTACCAATGAGTGTAAGTGATGAGGTAAAACATGTCACAAAGTGTCAGACAAATTTCAATACATCTGTTTATGTTCTTTTTGTCACATTTTGTCACAAAATTTTCGAAATGTCACAGAATGTCACTGGTTTTTAGACAATGAAATTTTGTCATCGACCCTTTTTCTATGCAGTGAAAAGGATTTAAGGATATTTTGTTACTGCTTAAGAGCCATATTATACGGCTTTATTCAGTTCAAATACTTCCTCTCGTTGGCATTGTGCTGCAAAAACAAAAACACTTACCTTTTATAAGAGCCAAAATCCAAACTTCTTGCAAAGAAAATCAGCTTCCGTATTCTCTTCAATGCCACACTCATTAAGTCCCACTCCTTTCTATAAAGATAAGAATGAAAGCAATCAAGTACATCACATAATGTATTATCATGCCAGGTGCATGGCAAATTACTCACAGTGGAGTATTACTGGGTAGCTTTCAAGAAAATTATTTATTAAACAGGCTTCTAGCTAGACAAGTTTGAGTGTCGACTCCAGTGACAATCAGTGGCGTGCCCAGGGTGACCTCCTAGACCCCCTCCCATGAGGAACTGTTCAAATTTAGTCCGCTTCTATTGACAAATTGTCAACAAAAAATATTATTTAAATTTTTTAAATGCTAGAAGGATTTACAAAATATTTTATGTATAATGAGACTAGAAATTACAATGCATATTCAACTGTCAAAGCCCCCATCCCCAAAAATAGTACAAATATATGCCGAAAACTCTTCTCTCAATTCATTACAATTTCCATTGTTATTCATCTTGCCCAAACTTTTTACCGCTTTTATTTTTGTCCCAGTATCGTTCAACAAAAGCCATACATAATTATAATTATTTTAAGTTAACTAGCGGCACATATTCCTATGAACTACGCAACAACTTTTGTCAATATCAAATCCCCCACAAATCCCAAGAATATAGATAAGTCCATTATAATGTTAAGTGCATAGGGGGTTTATAACAAATGTGATTGGTTACTTACATTTGGACCGGTCTATAAGCACGCCTTGGGCCCATGGGGGTATAATATTTACTTTGTTAAAGTTTGTTTGTATGGTAAGTGATGGACTTGGCAAGCTGCCAGCAGTGATTCACAAGGATTATAAGGTGAACCTGAACTGTGTGCTTGTGAGTATGTTTATGTAGGTGACATGTATGGGTGATTTTATAATAATATGTACGTTCAAGTGTCTTGAAATCCTATAATGTTCAGTTGTTTTGATCGGAATTTATTGTACATATTGTATGTTATGTTATGTGTATAAATCAGCGGAAGACATAAATAGAGGGAGATTAAATGGAAATCTGTTTAAACACTTAATTAATTAACCGAATTGAACTTTTGAGTGCTGGGCGGAAGAGTGAATCTTAGAGCCGAGTGCTGGGCAGGAATTGCGAGTCCTGGGCGGGGCCTGGCGCTGCCCACCGTAGCTAGAACCCTAATGTTGAATAACTTGAATTATTTTTTAAATGATGCAGCATGGCTTAATTAAAATTCCTAGTATTTGCATACTCATAAAAGAATACTGCAATATGATTAACAACAAGACACATACACATGTCCGTACATGTAACTAATAGACATGCATGTGTATGGAGGACATCCATACCAACATACAGCCCGGCGCGATACCGGTACGAAACGAGAATAGGATTACTGTCTACAGCTAAAAGAGCTATTTTTAGCACCATTACGTATTGAAATCTTGAAACTTTTGTAGACAAATATTTTACCTTTCAGGAGCTTTAATTAAAAAAACTACATGGAATATCTCTTATATAAAATACAAGTTTTATAAGGCATTTAAAAATCTCGCTTGAGCCAGAATCTCAAGTGCAAAACTGCTCAAATCTAGGAGGAGATACATTTTAACACAAAACTATGTACAGGCACATATGGGAGCTGATGTACGATTTGATAAGCTCCAATCATTACACTTTGTGTAATAAGTGGAACTAAAAATTGTCTCCTTTTTCTTCTTTCGGTTTTTCATACTTCCTCCTAATAAACTAAAGCTTCTTTTAAATTTCATACTCCCTCTAAACTATTTTAACACTTTCATTTACAAATGGCTGCTTTAAAGAAATAGTTTAGGGGTTGGTCAGGCAAGTCCATCTTATGGTCAATTCCATGTGACGGGTGTTACGGTTCAGAGATCATTTCTGAACTTCGGAATAATTTCTTTTAAATAGTAACTGTTATTATCCCAATGTAGTACCACCCCTAGGTATACTATATTAGCTTCTACTTAACTTTAGTCAGACAAATGCTACAACAGATGAGACCAAGGCGAGCAAACATGCATGACGGGTGTTACATGAAAACAGACAGGTTTTTTATTTATTTAATGAATACATGTAAAACTCTGTGAAGTTAAAAAAGCAATTAGCAACTTTTAATCATCAAATATTTGTTGGAACTTTATCTTAATAAAACATTATAAAAGCTAAGGAATTCAACAATCTGTAAGACTTTTGGCACTAAAATAATTGTTGTGACGGTTATTACATTATATGTGACGGGTGTTACGGTGTCTGAAATTTCTTTTGATCAGTTATGATTTTTTCCCTTTAAACAGTTAGAATCATCTATTTTGATCTGTAATGCACAAACTAAGCATTCGATACAAGTAAAACAGTATGAAAATACAAAGGATCACCATGTATATATCTTTTGGGGAATGATATCACTGATGGTAACAAACACCATGTTGTGGGAGGTGTTGTAACCACACTATGATGTTCACGGTGTTGTAACCACACTATGATGTTCACGGTGTTGTAACCACACTATGATGTTCACGGTGTTGTCACACCACACTATGATGTTTACATACTGTACTGAATTGCACTTTCAATGATTTTAGTTTAGTTTAAACAAGGTTTAAATGCCTATTGTGATAAATAATGTTTTTTTTTAAATCTACGTCATTCCTAAAATTAAGGTTGTCGTTGACCTTCTTTGTATTGCGCAATGCATCTTTTACTTTATCTGTAACACCTGTCACACAAGTTGTGACGGGTGTTACACATTTTGTTTTGTACCAGAGGTTTGTAAATAATAACAATACATACATTTACATAGTGTAGATTTTGAAAAAAACATTCAAAAGAGCTTTACATACAAGGAAATAAGATACGAAAACAAAAATAAGAATACAGAAATGACAACATAAATAGAAATACAATGGATCAAGCTGCACATTAGATTAATGTCTTTTTAAACAAAAAAGTTTTAAGCTTAGTTTTGGAAGAGGTCAGGGATACATTATTAATACATTTGAGTTCAGTTGGGAGTGCATTCTACAACCAAGGACCTTTATAAGCAAAGGCCTTTTTGCCAAGAGTTTTAAGCTTGATACGGGGAACAAATAGGGACTTGAAACGAAAGTCATAGCGGGATGGTTTTTTAACTACCATTTCACATAAATAATTTGGAGCAAGGCCTTTAATGCACTTGAATACTTGTAAAATAATTTTATAATCAATTCTTTGTTTGACTGGTAACCAGCGAAGGGGCTTCAAAACAGCATTAATGTGAGACAATTTTGGTAGTTTGAAAATCAACCGAGCAGCACTATTAAGTATTCTTTGAATTCTGTAAAGTTGATAATCAGGTAGTCCAACAAGAAGTGAATTACAATAATCAATGTGACTTAAAACAAAAGCATTAATAAGGATTTTCATAGAATCTACATTTAGATATTTGGCAATCTGACGAATGTTATAAAGACCGTGATAAGCTTTGGAACAATCTTTTCCAATAAGAATATTCATAGACATGTAATTGTCCAAATAAACACCCAAATTTTTTACACTAACAGATGGTTTTTTTCAGCATCACCAATTTTGATGGATTGGACTCCAGCTTTAGCTAATTGCTAAATATAGGTAATTTCATTGACAAAATAAAATTCATATAAAAATATCAATATGGACAAGGTGCATTTGAAGTATAGTTTGTATGCACCATCCCTGTAGAAGTTCTACTAATTTATCTTTTAACATGTGACAGGTTTTACAGTGGCAGTTCCCCAAACCATATAATCGGCACATCTAGGGAACGTTTTAAATGCTTAACACAAGGTTTTAAAATATAGAATTAAAAATTAATTAATGTACTGGACTTTGTAAACCTCCTTCAGTTTTGAATGTCATTTACTTTCCATGTATTACAAACTGCATGTTGTGCAATGTATGTAACACCAGTCACACAATTTGTGACAGGTGTTATATATTTATTTTTCCCAAATGTTTAAAAATAAATCAAACCTAATTTATTGGGTACAGCTAATGTATAGATAGCAGTCTGACTGAAGAGGATTTGAAATAAATTTTTACATTTCATCTCTATAGACTTCTAGAAACTTTTCTGAAAAAGTGTGACAGGTGTTACATTGACAATTTCTCAAATATTGCTTCAAAAATCAAGTCAATAAGTCTACTACTGCATAAACATGCAAATTATATGCATGCATCAGGATCAGGACCTTAGCCACTAAAATAAAATAAAACTAAAAGTTAGTACACCATGATGGTTTGGTTTGTTGATGTTTAACGACACCACGACAGTCACAGTTAAATGTGCCAAGAGGGTGTTAATAAATTATGGTGTAAGAGTAAGGATAGTGAGGAAAAGAAGGTTTGTAAGGAAGAAAAGGGGAAAAAGCAGAAAGAGAAAGAAAAAACGGAGGTAAGTAAGGTTAGGTGTAGAAAGGGGGAGAAGGGGAAGTTAAATGTGGTGGAAGAGGTTGCTGTTACGGAGAAAGTTGATGATGTTTGAAGAAGAATTGTCTTCTAAAAGGTCTGAGATTGAGGATAGTGCGGAGAGAAGAAATCTGGAATTCTGGTATAAGGGACAGGTTACGTAGATATGCTTGACGGAGAGATCGGTCTTACAAGTGGGGCAGAGATGGGTAGGGGAGCCGGATAAGAGATGGGAGTGAGTGAGAGAGGAGTGGCCAAGGCAAATGCGGGTGACAACGACGTCTTCCCTGCAGTTGCGACTGTGCAGAGGGGTGTTGGTACAGACTTTAGGTTTGAAGGAGTGGAGTTTGTTACTGGTTTCGTGATTCCAGTAGTTTTGCCAGGTTTTTTTGTATTTAGTTGGAGATGGAGAGACGGAGGTCTGAGCGTGGAATAGGAAAAGGAGAGGCGATGTTTGACAGAGCTTTGTTGGCAGCTCTGACGGCTCTCTTGTTGCCAGGGATGTTGACATGGCTGGGAATCCAGAAGAAGATAATATTCTTTCCTAAGGAGGACAGAGTGTGGAGTTTCTTGAGGATTTGTAGAATGAGAGGGTTGGGTCAGAGCATGTTGAGGATGCCAGTGAGGACAGATTAGAGTCAGAGTAGATAGAGGTGCCATCGGGTAGCCTTAAGGCGAGGGTGAGGCCAGGACAGGCGGCGGCGGCTGCAGAAGAGCCTTTCCATGTGGAGCCGTCGGTGAAGAGGAAGGAGTAGACGTGGAACTGTCTACTGAGTTGGCAGTATTTAGAGTGGAAGAAGGCTGGGTTGTGAAGAGCTTTCGTGAAGGAGGAAAGACCAAGGTACACCTTGGGGAGGGGGGTGAATATTTCAGGTGGGTGTAGGTGTACATAATGAAAAAAAATATTTGTGAAACTTTGGCAAATATGACCTCAACAAATTTCCATTTGTATTTCATGGTACTCTATAGAGGGGCAGTGTTTATTCTGCATAAATACTTGACAAAATTTGAAAATTTACTTTGATCATGAAAATTCACATATTCGCGGATATTAACCCTTACTCTCCCAGCGTCACGGTGACCGTGACGCTTACGATCCCTTTTCCAAAAAAACATTTGAGTACCTTCCCAAAATCCTATAGAGCTGCAAATAAGTTCATTCAAACCAGATTGAAAAGATCTGTCATAATATGGTTATTTTGTTGGGCGGTTAGATTAACAAAAATTGAGTAAAATCCTTACAAAAAAGTGCATTTAAAAAAAAAAGTTTTTAAAAAAGGAGATAACGACGAATGACATACATACAAAAAAATTCACATTTTTTTTTCTTCAGGTAAAGTATAAAGATAGTTTGAATTGTCGGTTGCTACACGATTTTTACTAGTACTTGGTCAATGTTTGTGTTTTTTTGAAGAAAATATGCCAAAATTTGTGATTTGGGGCCATTTTTGACCTTTTTTTATCAAAAAAATCATAAAAACCGGCCCAAATATAGTATTGGAATTTTTTAAATCTCTACGGGTAGAGGAGAAATAGATCGTTCAGACGAACTATTACAATAACAGATGCACCCCCTCTACTTGCCTAAAAGGTCTCTGATGATGACGTCAATTCGCATCTTTTTTTCTTCTTTTTATTTTTCTTCGTCCATTCGATACAACAAAATGGCGAGATACAACGTTGAACGTGCCTTCCGACTCCTATGTTTTCTTCAAAATAATGATGATTCAGAGGCGTCGGAAGGTACTTCTGATGAAGAAGATGTACCAGAACTCGACCAGATTGAGAAAGAGGAGAATATAGAGCCTGCTGAGATGGATAGCGATCTGTTCCAAATTACGGAGTTGGTGAGTGTTTTCTTCCAAAAATAGCGAAAGTACTACATTGTAAATGTGTAGTAATAAAATAAGGCTTATAGAATTCTAATGATAAATTAATGGGGATTTTTTTGCTTGTTACGATAAACAAGTAAAAGGGACACTAAAATCACATATAAAAAAAAGGATTAAGGTCCTTTCTATAATAGCCCGGATGAAACAAATGAAAGCTGAACCCCAATAATAACATTTCTAAATGGACTGAAATATATGTATTTCCCAATGGCAAAATTGTAAATTTAGGCCTACTGAAATATGTGTATTCCCAATTTCACAAAATCCAAGTTCCATTATTTCAGGGGCCGAAATCATAATTTTATGGGGGAAAGTTGAGTAGAGGTCCCATGTTAGGGCAAAATACACATGTTGGGGGTGCCCCAGGCCCATTTAGAGGAAAATGCTTGTATATAGGCCTAGTACCGGTACATTATTTTGATGCCCCATTTTTGGGACCATGATCCTTTTCCCCTCCCCTGGCTATGCCACTGTTGTGGTGATGACTAGATCAATAAAACAAACATTTTGGACCCCTGTATGTACCCCCGGGCTTCCCAAATGTAAAAGTCTGTCCCCACGGTTACCACAAAATTGTGGGGCAGGTTAGAAACTACAATAACATGTTATGCGATAACATGTTATGCGTATGCTTGAAGAGGACGAGCCGCCCGCTACTAGAAACCACAATAACATGTTATGCGATAAATTGTTATGCGTATGCTTGAAGAGGACGAGCCGCCCGCTACTCCCCAACCCAAGAGGAAGAGGGACAGACCGTTAAAGATGAGCCCAGGCCCCTTTTCCAGGCCTTCCGCTGCGGTCTCGCCACCATCACCACTCAAAGAAAATCCGACTGCAGCGGAAAAAGCTGCCTTCAAAACCAGGGAGGAAGAGCGGAATGCTCGGCTGCAGGAGATACAACGGTCGAAGGTCATCCCTGCAGCCGATAAAGACTATCATCTGTGGGAAGTACTGCTGGAGAGTGACCGGGATCGACACGAGGTCTTTGGTAACTGGTTATGGGAAGACCAAACTAAAGTAAGTTGAATGAATATAGTTGCAATTTTTTTTTTTTTTTAATTCTATTTGCAGCAACAAGGTATAGCAGAAGACTTTACAAATTTGGACCTTTTCGGCAAACATTTCTTATGAATTCCATGTGGAATGAACAGAAGTAAGTGTCTAATAGATAATCAGCATAGTCTATCAACATAAAAGTAGCTGTGAAGCTTGTAATGGCTGAAATTGGGTCAGAAATAAACAAAAAACACTTTTGTGCATAATAAATGAGGTAAATGACCTAATTTGCATATCATTTGCATAATTTCTTCTTTTTTTTGTTTTGCAAATGATGATGTAAACATCTTGTTTTTCTGCATTCTAGAAGTTTTGGACATCATAGAAGGGAAAAACGCATTTTTTTGGAAAATTTAGTGCCATACACTATTAGATAGATTATTCACAGAATCAGGGGTTAATTTTTAGATCAAAATGTACCAAATTTTTCATATTTGCGTCATTTTCTTTTTCTGATTCCTAAAAATCCATGAATAGTATCAAATGAAAGGTCTTTCCAAGGACGATTCAGAAATTCTATCCATATTTTTTTGCTATTTAGCCACAAGGCACAAGCGTGTCATAAAGATAGAATGTTTGGAGACCTAATATGCTAATCTAATGACCTAATTTGCATATTTGAGTTCGGAAACATGTTGGCTTTCATAAAAGTCGAACTTGTTTTGGTACAAATGGAACAGAAAGTGCTGAAAAAATCCTCTTTCCAAAAATTTCAGAAATAGCTTTTTGTATTTTTGGAACCTTGGGAGAGTAAGGGTTAAAAGCAATTAATCTGCTGCATCAAATTATTTACAATTTGTATGCTTTATTTATGTCCGTTTCTGTGGAATTGACCTTTAAAATAGGACTTCCAAGGAAAAAGAATGGTGAAGAAAGTATTCAAACATCTTATTCCGTTAAGGAGATATTTAAGTTTAAAGTTTGGTATCATTTGTGCACAAATGATTGATATCAGACTAGTTGTGACATCACATCCTACAATACCTTAAAGTCTTTATGTATTCGATCATATTTTGCCCTGCAATTCTGTGGCTTAAAAACTATTGGATATGTCATGAAAGTTGTAAAAAGATTCTAGTACAGATAATTATAATATACAACCTGAAGAAAGTTGAGGGAAAATAATATTTCATATTTGTTGTATTCTTTTAAATTTCTAGAAATTGATTTTCAGGTGGTGGCGCAGTTTTAGAATTTTATACGGCAAGGCATAATTATGTATGATGCATGCTGTAACTTAAGCACAGTGAAAAGGCAAAGGAGCGCGAGATTGGAAATAACATTGAAGCAGGGAACTGTTCTGTCATTTCTAAACCAAATTTCCATTCATATTTTCTATGAAAAGATTTTTAATACAGTACAAATAATCTTTTAATGATTTTGAAAACAGAATTCCAGCATTTATTTGTACATGTGAGTCAATTCTTTTCCCATACTAATTGCGCGACTTTATTTTACTTACCATCGTTTTGGAACAATTTTTTGTTCTTATGGAAAGTTCACAAGTAAACACTCGCAAAGATGGGTGATTACACATTTAGAAAAGTTGCTAATCACTCACAGCACTACGGAAGAGGCAAACTCAGAAATTTCAAACAGAAAAGTGTGGAAAGATCTAGAAATAACTTGGGATTAAGTTTAAGCAACTAATAAATGGTTCATGGAGTACACATAATTTTGTATCCTAAAAATGAGCAAAGAAGAGTCTCTATCAGTCTTAACTGCAAGAATCTGGGGTTAGGAAAAACCAATCACCTGCTCGCCATAGGCAAGCCAAAAAAGTTGTGGCTTAGAAGAAATATTATAATATACTGTGCTACTCCAATTTACTCCCAAAGTTGTATAAATAATAGGCGAGTGACTTTTGTTGTATTTCTCCAACCCTGCAGTAACCATTTCCATCTTCTTATATACAAACCCATCCACAATCTCAGAAGAAATGTATATTATTGCACTTTTCTATGAACCAGAACAAAAAGGTTCATTTGTGGTTCGGATACTTTTGTTTTCATATGCTGATTGATTTGCTAGTTTTGTATTAACTACCATGTCATTGCATATCGTGAAATTTTTGTTTCTTGATATTTATTCATGAGCCATGACAAACATGCAGATTAATAGAATAGAACCTGTTGACAACACTAGCATGTACACAATAATTATACACATTGTATCATTGCACATATTGTGCAAAACAGACATTCAGTTGCTCATGTATCATATTTGAAGAATTTGACATTTAGCCCCGCCTACTCATTAACATGAATGTAATCACCACCTAATACAATAAGGAACATCCACAGACCACAGGCTGTCTGTGTACTTCATACAACCTGAAATTCGATGTATCATTCTTCAGATACCGTCTTTTAGCAAAACCATAGTAAGCCCCGCCCACTATGCACATTAATGAATTCAACATTTTACACCAAAAACATGAACACACTATAGCAAACAACATAATGATACCAAATATGAAACCAAACAAACATGCGTTTGTTTAAATATGAGCATGTCAAGATTTTTACATTAAGCCCCACCTACTAATATTCTTGACACACCACCAAAACCAATCTACAGTAGTTAGACCACTGGCTGTACCACATACGACATGGATCCATTGTATCATTCTTGAGACATCATGTTTACAAGCTCTATTCAGCAAAATCCTGTTAAGCCCTGCCCAATACGCATATTAATCAAATTCAGCATGTTTATGCGATAAACATGTACACACCAGTTTACATCATAAATATGCCACATATGAAATAAAACAAACAAGCGGTTCTTTTAATATAGGATTTCAATATTTTTACATTAAGTCCTATTACCAAAAATAATAGGGCAAATCATGACATCACCACCAAAAACAATAGGGCAAATATACAGACCATGGGCTATTTGTGTACCACACATGACATGAATTCAGTTTATTGTTCGTGAGATTGTTCTTCGAAATATGAACTGGACCAATCAAAGTTTTCTGAATCAATATCAAGACAGAGAAATGGGAAAAATAACTCAAAAGAGTTTTTTCTTCTTTTTTTTTCTTCTTTTTTTTCTCTCAAAATAATCAGACAAATGAAAGATTCTGGTGAAGTGAAAATATGTAAGCTACCCAAAATAGAGGGTAATTTTAAAAGCTTGTCTCAAATACTTTACGAATACAGGTATAAATTACTTTCACTGTTTTATCCACATTCAGATCAATAAACTTTTTGTCCGCTGATTCACAGCATAGAACTTTTCAAATCTGAATTGACAAATTTCTGATAGAAATAATGCCACATGGCCCAATCGTTTAGTCGGGGAATCTTATCGACCAATCTGCACAATTCATGCAGGGTATGGGACCAAGTGTTATACATGAAGTTTAGTTGCACGAATTGCTTACAAATTTTCCTCCAGTGCAGCTGATTGGTTGGGGTAACAAAAGGAAATTCTTCATGTTGCAATTCCAACTTCACAGAATTAATAATCACAATCCTGTACAACATTAATTATATGAACCATAGGTAAAATAAAAGACAAACGTGATACTTGATGTACAGGGAAAACATTCTATAAACTTGTTTAACCAGTAAACAGCTTCTATTTTCAAAATGGATTTCTATTGTCAAAATGGACTTAAAAAAGCCCTTAAATTACCATTATACTACTTTTCGGTTCTTACAAAAACTCTGTACCAGAATAGCTCACAAAATTCTTGTTTGCTATTATGTTTGCTATTATGTTTACTATTATAGTTTATAAAGTAACAAAAAAGGAGTAAAATGGTAAAGGAAAGCTTTATTCCAGTCCATTTTGACAATTAAAATCCATTTGAAAATAGAAGCTGTTAGTAAGTGTTTACAGCATTACCACACAGCAAAGATGGCTTTCTAAAATGAATGAATTTCCTTCAAACATCTATTATTACAATTCTTACTAAGATTGAACTTCCAAAACTGTGAGCAGTACAAAACTATACAAACTTTTCTGATACATTAAAAATCCATCTGCACCTGAATGAAGCCTAAAAATAGCTTTCTAAACAAGTACTGTGCTACTCACATGACGAGTTGCACATGGCAACCGAAGATGGAAAATAGACAATAAAACAGTATGTTCAATTTGGCAATGTCAGATCAGAAGCATTGTCAATGAGCAACTACCCCCCCTCCCAATGCTAATAATTCATCTGGATACATGCGCATACACCAAATGTTTTATTAATTCCCATTGTCACGGTAGGTAAGACGACTTGTATTGTTACTTAAATTCATGTGAACTTTCATGTATCTCTCCATATTGGTTTTTCCAAGAACTCATACAAAAGGCAAATGAAAAGCTTTCTGTCTGTGAGAAAGATATGAAGAAATTTTCAATTTTGTAACGCACAACTACTAAACAGCTTCTATTTTCAAAATGAATTTCAAATGTCAAAATGGACTGGAGTAAAGCCTTCACATAACCATTATACTCATTTCTTGGTACTTAAAAAACAATCTGTACCATAATAGCTGACAAAATGTTTGTTTGCTATTCTGGTACATAGTTTATTTAGAGTCAAAAAAGGGGTATAATGGTAACGTAAAGGCTTTATTCCAGTCCATTTTAATTGACATTAAAAGCTGTTACTATCACACATTTCTCAGAAAATGCTCACCATGTAATTAACGCTTATTGCTGCTGCACATACTTTTTTCATGTTCACGACAAGACCATGATTTGAATGACAAAGAAATATGAATGTTCACCACAAAATGATGAAAAAACAGAACAAAAAAATAGTACTTTAGTGTATAAAGGTACGAAAAAGCTTGAATTTGTTATACACAAAAAAAATGCCTTCCTACCCAATTTTTTGAACCAAGTGTGTTATACCAAACCAGTTATTTCTTAAAGGATGGCCCAGGTTATAAAAGTATTCCACATACATGCATCTAGCTTGCAATGCAAACAGCTGTCATTTGTGTAGGTCCTTTTGCAATAGCTCAGCCTAAACAATCACACAAGTGTAGGAATATTACAAAAATTGATGGTAAATGGTCCATTGACACACCCCCACCCCAGACTTTCATCTCATAACCACATCCATATAAAAAGTTTGTTTGTTTGATGAGGGCTTAACGGCATCAGGACAACGACAGTCAAATTGTGCCTGAGAGGTCAGATCATTCTAGAGGTAGGAAGAAAAAAAAACAAGGGGAGAATGAGAGAAATACAAGAATAAAATGTTAGAAAGCTGTGATCGAGAGAGGAGGTGCATGGGTGAAAAAAACAAAGTACAGAGAGGGGGTGGAAGAGGAGAATTAAATATGGTTGTAGAGGGAAGCATGATGAAGGAAGGACATCATTTTCACCCTGAAGGTTTTTCTGGAAGAACTCAGCAATAGAGTTGTGGGGAGGGAGGGAAGCTCTGGGAAGGTTGTACAGTGTACAGGGGGCAAGCAAGGATAATGTGATGGACTGTGAGAGTGCAATGGCAATTGTTGCAGAGGTATTGGGGGAGCCAATAAGGAGGTGGGAGTGCATGAGGTGGGTGTGACCTATTCTAAGACAGGTAATATGAACGTTGTCGATATGAGAGAGGTTGTTGATGGTGGGTTTGATAGGAATGGTGGGCTGGATGACGTAGAGTTTGTTATCAATTTGGGATTCCATGAGGTTTGCCAGCCGTCACGAACAAGGGAAGCGATAAGCGGTTTGATGTCAGAAATGGTTTTGGGAAAAGGGGGAGGTTGAGGGCAAGCTTAGCAGCTGTATCAGCCCTGTTATTGCCAGGGATGCTAACACGGCCTGTATCCAGAAGAAAATAATACTTTTCCTGCAGAGGGTGGGCGAAATGAGTTTCCAGAGGAGGAGGTGGGATGTGAAGTTATCCCATTTAAGATTGAGTAAAGAAGTAAGAACAGCCTTGGAGTCGGAGAAAATGGCAAAGTGGCTAAGCGAAGAGTACTCAATAAAGTTGACGGCGAGGAGAATGGCCTTTTGCCTTGGCTGAAAAGATGGACGAGTAGTCGGGAAGTCTGCTACTGAGGATGATGTCTTGGATGATGGCAGCAGTAGCTGTATTGTTGCCTTCCTTGCAGCCATCAGTAGGTGTAGTTTGAGAGTTGGTCTTTGATTTGGTTGTGGGATTGATGAAGAGGTTAGGGTGGGTTTAAGTTTTGTGATGAGTGGAGAGGCCCAGGTGGACAGAAGGGAAGGGGTGGCTCAAGGAGGAAAAGTGGGCCAGGAGGTGCCGAGAGTGGCGGGGTTAATGCCGAGATGAAAGAGGTCTGATTTAATGCGTAAGCTAAAGGGAAGGGATAGGGTTTTAGTCCTATCAAAGACTGTGGAGAAATTGGGGTACCTAATAAGGTTGTAAACAGGGTTCTGGGTGTTGGTGAGGACCCTAAAAGCATAGGAGAGGCTAAGCTTTCTACATCTGAGTAGAAAGGGGGGTTCGTTGGCCTCAACATGAAGGCTGGTGATTGGGGGGGGGGGTCCTGTAGGCACCCAGACAAAGCCTGAGGGCTTCATTTTGGATGGTGTTGATGTGGTTGAGGTATGAGTTGTGAGCGACACAGTGGACAATATTGGTGTAGTCAAGCTTGGCACGAATGGTGAGCCTGAAGATTTTGAGGAGAGCATAGTAGTTCGCACCCCAAGTGGTGTTGGAGAGGAGGCGGAGGAGCTTAAGGGAGCTGTTGCATTTTAGTTTCAGGTTGGTGATGTGTTGCTTGTAGGAGCTTGGGGTCTAGAGTTCAACCCAGGAACTTCGTGTGTTCAACTTTAGAGATGTAATTGCCATTGAGCACGAGGTTCGGGTTGGGGTGGAGGTTGTTGAAATGACAAAAGTGCATGCAGATTGTCTTGTCTTTGGATAATTTAAAACTGTTATTTTTGCACCAGACTTGCAGCTGGTTGAGGCTGAATTGGAGCCTATTTTCGACAAGAGGAAAGCTAGGGGAGGAGTAGAAGATGGTGATGTCGTCCACGTAGAGGGTACATTTGATGTTGGAGCCAAGGTTGTCCGTGATGTCATTAATGCTCAGGTTGAGAGAGTGGGAGAAAAGATGCTGCCTTGGGGGCCTTTTTCTTCTTGGGGTAGGGGTTGGAGAGGGTGTGGCCAATTAGAATTTGGAACTGCCTGGGTGAGAAGAAGTTTTTAACAAAGATGGGGAGATGGCCTCTGAGGCTGATGGTGTGAAGTTTGTGGATAATGCCATATTTCCAAGTAGTGTCGAAAGCTTTCTCGAGGTCGGAAAAAATGGCAATGAGGTGTTCCTTTTTTGCAAATGATTCCCGGATAGCGGTGTCGAGCGTAATTAACTGGTCTAGGTAATGCGACATTTCCGGAAGCCACTTTGGTGAGGGGAGAGGATTCTGTTGGGGTCAAGGAACCAGTTTAGTCTCTGATTAATGATTCTTTCCATAATTTTACAGAGACAGTAGGTGAGGGCGATATGGCTGTAGCTGGAGGGGTCGGTACTGTCCTTCCCCGGTTTAAGAACGGGGATGACAATAGCTGTCCTCCAGATAGGGGGAAAGGAGTGTCAACGGTCAGGTAGGCTAGGTCTCTGGTTCTGACCACACCTTTGCTGGAGTTTAGGGAACGGTGGGGGGTGACTGTAACGTCAATACCCGTATTGGCTAGGGTTTTGGTGGTGAGGAAGGTGGTAGCTTGCGTGTCTCTGGTGCAGTGCACCAGGAAATCGCCAGATCAAGGGGTGGAGATCTTGGGGAGGCTACCGACAAAGGGAAAACTTTTGTTTACTTTCTTGTTTATTGGATTGTATCATTAAAATTTTGGGAATTGGGGCTGAATAATGGCCAATAGGGGTATCAGGTGGGTCACAGGAAGGGTCAAGGCAGAAGCATTTCGTCATGATTAAAAAAAACCAAGGGCCGAGAGACCTGAGGCAACTAGAAAAAAAATTCACGGAACTACTATAGCAGAAGCGTTGTACAGGTAACAATAAGGCGCGAAAATCTGGTCAGAACGGAAGGGTAAAAAACAAAAGAAACGATTTCACCGAAAACAGATGCCCATCCACAGAAAGAGAATCCCAGAAAAAGAATATATAAAACAAAATTTAGGTGGTAAAGTGCAAGGTGAAATGAAACGAAATGAATAGTTGGAGAGAAAAGAACAGAAATCACGTCGCTCTCAACACGCTGCCCCAAAGTATATAAACGTATATAGCCAAAGTATGCAAGAAAATCTGCAATTAAAAGACCAATGAAAAATTCAAGCAGTAAAAGAATCCATTTTCACACATAATAACTATCAACCCAAAACTACAGAAAAAAAGTTTCCAACCGTCCTGCCTTTATTTACATCAATATTATGCTCTACACCCACACACACACCCATACACACAGACAAAACTGCATCATAAATTTTAAAGAGAAAATCTGCCTGCCAGGTCTTAAACTGATATATGGTCTTTAATGTTTAATATTGTCGTCTAATTTGCTGGCAAATTTCATACATTGCAATCATTACCTTCCCATCTCAACACAATAGTACACTCCAAAATCATTCACACGGCCGGCGGCGGCGAGCAGAACTTCAAAAAAATATTCCCACGGAATTTCATTTTAATATCTTTGATAGAGGACAATGAAAGAAACAGATTAATGAAAAACCAAATTAATATCTTATTGCTATACAACAAGTTATTAAATTTTAAATATATTTCTTGTCTTTGTAAAAGAGATTGTTGGTCCGAGCTAAAGCTGATGATGTCATCATACAGCACTTCATGTACTATTCTTTATGTATTTCTTTGAAAATTAATATCATATTTTCTAAATGATTGGGAACATTATTTTCTTTAAAAAAATTCAGTATAGTGTAGAATAAAATTTACAATGTGTTTTACAATCTATTATTGTAAATTACATTTGAATTAATAATTTTCAGAGAAATAAATGAAGATTAGAACAGCAACTCTGATCATGACATCATAATGATGACTTAGACTCAGTACAAAAGTAACGTTTAATGCGGGCGAGAAAAATCTTTGAAGTTCAATAATTACTTCTTAGAATGAGATATCAACATAGTTTTTGTACCAATCTGTTTCTTAATTTTTCCTCGATCAGATATTCAAAAAAGAACTTCCATGGGAATATTCCTTTAAACACAAGTTTCAAGCAATTGCAATACACTTGAACTTTACATGGTATGTATCACCATGGGAACCATAGTTTTATTTGAAGTGTATACAAAGAGGTTAGAAAACACAAAATGGAGGATGACAGGATATACTGCGAAATTTCTGTAAAGCACAAAACTTTTAATGTCAGTCAAAAAAAAGAGCACATTTTTTAATTCTTTCCAATTTAGAATTGCAATATATATTATTAGTAGTACTACTAGTATTATTATTAGTATTGCTGTTGTTGTTGTTGTCATTATTATCAATATTGCAAACATTTATATTGTGCTTAATCTTACAAAAGCTTTAAGTGCATTACAAATTATAAAATTATATAAAATCGATAAAATTATCTCCCAAAAAAAAAAAAAAAAAAAATATATATACAACATATTAAAAGCAAGCAAAAGCATACAGAATAGAAGTGAACCCTTAAATTGTAAAAAAGCAAGTGAATATAATATAAAACCACTGTGGCAATAAACTGAACAAACTCAAAAAATTTCTTCTTACTTTATTGAAGGTGAATGTCTCTAATTATTTAAATTACTTTTTTTGGAATCTTCTGGCTAATAAACACGCATTTTAAGCCCCTTGGCAAGGGGAATTCCTTTAAAGAACCAGGAATACCAAAAAAAACCTAAGCTTGATTGCTAAATTTCCAGACAGATTTAATTTGGGGCATTAAAGTCTACTCAATTTTGCAAGAATGCTTTGAAAGCAAAGAGATACGCAGCTCATCAAAAGTTAAATGGCAAACTAATGTATGTTAAAAATGTAGTTGCCAAAGAAATTAAAACTCAAAATTATAAGATAATTCTTTGCAATATTTTCTTCCTATCACTGATGAATAATCTCATGATTCATTTGTCGTTTTATCTTGAGGTAGCTTCAAAGAAATTAAGTAAGATACAACTTCCATCTTTCATACATTTCGAGAAAATAATGTGGTACTGCCAGCACACAAGCAAGGTGCAGTGGCTCAGTGGTTAAGGAGTCATATTCGAAAGGTACCATGTTTGATTCCAGTCATGAAAGCTGCATTGTCCTTGAGCAAGACGATTCACTCTACTTGCTTCAGCCCACTCAGCTCTAAAAAGAGTACCAGCACTGCTGGGGAGTTAATCTACGATGGACTGGCATCCCATACAGGGGGGGTCAACTACTCTCATCCACTTGCGCCATGGAAACCAGGGGTAAGCACCGATCCTATGAACCTAATGGCTCAGATGTATTTGGCTTTTGCCAGGACACCAATACATTTCCAAACCTCTAGCTTGATCCAGAAAGGGGCAGGATGTCATTGATCAAAAGTGGCAGGGTGGCACTGATCAAAAGGGGGCAATTATCAGGCTTTAGGGGCACTTAATGTAAGAGGTTGGAAAATGTTGTTTTTCTTGTTTTTATTGTGTCATACCAAAATGTGTGATTTTAGCTTATTTACTTTTTTTACTTGCATGTTGCTTCTTCATTTGGGCTTTGAAATAAGTATTTCTTTTTGCCTATGGTTTGCCATTTGTGTTTTCTCAAGTTTGCAAATAATGTGCTGCAAGTATATTTTTGTAAGCTCTATGCTATTTCTAAACTGAAATAATAAATATCTTCCATCTTCTTATGTTGATTGCTAATTTTGATTTGTTAAGACTAACAATTCTGACTCACATGATATTACCTAGTCCCTTAAACTTACTCGCTATCACTTTAATGAAAACATTTTTTTTGACACATTCCTCACTTTAGACTTCCCTTGGTGTATTCAGTTACATCTAAGGCAATCATTTTCTCTCATCCTCTTGTTTTTATTTCGCAGTGGCCCTGGTTATTTCTCCGCCCTATTTTCATCTGCCAATCAAAGTCTGGACAGTGTTTTGATCTGTCAATCAAAGTCTGGACAGAAAAAGGGTTTCCTTTGCTTTAAGTATTATGGGAAAGCCAAATGTAATATTATGGGATAGGCAACATGTTCTGGTCAGAAGTAATTTTAGATTATCAGGAGACACTTTTAGGAGGCCATAGAGTGAAGTTGGATTATCACCATGTAGCTTCTCAAATATCAAAACTCATGTACAGTATGGTATGTGGGGTAGAAATAGACTTTGCACTGTAGATGAACTTGAAATATTCCTGTGATTTTCTTTCATCTCCGTTTTTATATTTTACGAACTGCGTAAGAATCCACCAGCATTTGCAGTCCTCATACTGTAGATGCTGATACATCCCAAAGAAGATCACGTCTGCCAAGAAATGCGCCCCTTACATTAAGATGTAAATAAGGGAGTAATCAATACAATTAATGTCCCTGTCATATATTGGTGATCTGAAGTTAAAATGAAAAGAATTTAAATAGTTTTCTAATGTATGTTTTTGTTTACAAAATGTAGAATGCTTAGTGAAAAGGGACAGGGTGGAGCACCCCTGAAAAAGCGAAAATGGAGGCCTGATTTGTGTATCTTCAACAAAATAACTGAACAAATTGTTAATGGAATTTTCAGTTGTATTCCTTAGGTTTTTTTAGCCTTCAGTGAGGCCAATCTAACAAATGCTGTCTCTAGGAATCCCTCGTCTTCTAAAAAAGTAAGAATAACAGTCAATCAATTCTAATACAAAGATTCTTCGCTACTTTCCGAGATACAATTGATTATACAACTGATTAAAGTTTCAAGGTTCAGTTACAGACAATGCAAACTATTAGGCCTGAGATGGGTAGAGATTTTTCACAATATGTCAATCAAAGCTGAAATGAATTAAATTGAATTGAATTGAATTGAATCTTCATTTCCACATAGTTCCAATTACAATATTATTCATACATGTACATATCTAAAGTTTTTTTTTTTTTTTTTGACAGGACAAAATTACATCAATATGATATAAATTTAAACATAAAGATAATACAAACAATTACACAAGTAAAGTCAGAGGTAAATAGATTGACAAAAATGCACACCAAAGTGTATGAATAAAGTGGAAGACAAGACAATTTAAATTATATTACTAGGGACATGTGGGGAAGACCTAAAAGAAGCAAAGCTTATCTGGATGAGGCTACCCGGGAAGGAAATAAGCAGTATGGAAAACTAAAAAGCAAGAAAAAGAAATCTAAATCCCTGAAAGAAATTATCAACTAAAAGATCCTTCCCACCCTTCCTCTACCCTCTTCCCTACCCCACCCTCTCTACCCCTGTCCCTACTTGTCAATTCCCCTCCCACCCCCACCAAAAAAAAAAAGGTCACTAAAAAGAGTTCTGACTGACTTTTTATCAAGGAGGCTTAAGCCTATTTTTGAAGACAGACAAAGATTTAGAGTTTAAGACATGCTGATCTAAAAGAATTCCATAGCTTAGAGTCAGTGAAATTTATAGTTTTAATATGAGTAATGTTGGAATAATTTTGCACCATTCCTCGTATTGTAGGAATGCACTGCATTTAACAGGAGTAAACGAACTTGCAAGATGTGAAGGTAAAAGACCATGGATAGATTTGTACATGAAGATTTCTAATTGATTATTATCAATCAGAGATTTTCCAACAAACAAACAAACAAACACAAAACAATCGAGTAAAATTATCTATTTGCTACATGACATCCCTGGTTGGAAAATATTTTTTTAAGATAACCACAACACCTACAGTCGACTGAAGCTTACACTTCTAAAATTCACAGAAAATCAAGAAAACCTCAGATTTGAAATGAGCCGTTTTACAGTGCTTCTAATTTTCAGGAATATTCTATTCAAGGAAATGAACAATTTCTGATTACATCAATTTTATTCATTTATTTCCACTGCATCTTTAACAAAATAATGAAAGAGCTTGACATAAAGAATAAGTTCAATGGTCTGCAAGTTTATCTCATATGAAAGAGGACTTCAAAAGAAACAAAATGGTGAATAAAGCATCCAAAAATCTCATTTCGTTAAGGAGATATTCAAGTTTAAAGCTTGGTCTTATCTGTGTAGAAATGATTGGTGTAGTCTACGGAACTTGCAAGATAGATTTGTATCAAATTGAAATGTAGAAGCTTCATTTATTTTATCAGCCATTATTTGCAAACTAAATAAACAATTGGACGATTAACTACTGTTTTCTCGGAATGTATTGTTCTTTCTGTTCGACAATCAAATAAAACAACATTAATAGGCGTCGCATGCACTTTCGATTATTCAAGCCCGATGGATAATACTTGCAACAAAAGTGGAGAACATCTCTGACTGAAATACTGTACTTGGCAATCATGAGAACATAATGAGGGAAAAGACAATATTGAAAGAATAGAGGGCTCCCATGTCATCCATAGGATTTTCAAACATTTACAGCAAATTTACAATTTGGACAACGCTTACTCTATGAGTGGGACATACTTTTGAATTTCCATGCACATCTGTTTATTTTCTTTAATGTGATTGGACAAGAGAAAATACACCCCCTAATTTGCATTGCACATTATCCTGTGACAATGGAAATTGTCAAATTGATATCGAGGGTTGTACTACCGTTTAATAGGAAAGTTGATTTTCAGCACTTAATTCGGTGCTTAATTCTGTTTCAGATTTTAAACCTTTTAAAGGAAAACATCAATTGCATCTGTTTGTTGCTTCTGTTCAGATTTCGAACATAAACGATGTGCATGAACAAAGTTCATGGACTTACAGCTTTCTCTTGCATCCCTCGTTAAAAACGACAATTTTCATACAAAGAGACTTAACTACTTTTTTTACTCCTATTGTACAATAATATGCAGTACATAATTATGACAAATAATTAACACAGAGGTGAACTATTTCAATTAAGAACAATACAAGTGTATTTTTTCATAATATATTTTTGTTTTAACTTAATGGTCTTGTAAATAATTTTTCTGCGGATACTAGATAGTAACATTATATAATTACACTCCTTAAGAAAGAAGTTTCCATCCTCAAAAACAAAATTACATACACCATAAACTGAATCTCTAAAATGGCAATGCCCTGACTAAATTAACTAGGACGTCGTACTGTTGTATAATTTTCAGAAAAATGGATTACTTGCAAGCCCACTGTTAGCTAAATCAGAGCCTTATCAAAAAACTACCTCTAGCAAAATGAAGATACGCAATTAATAATCACTCGGCAAGTTATCAATGCCATTATGTACTATTCATGAGTTGATGTATGTATACCTTCTATAAATCAATGATTTTGAATGAGGTTCTTTTTTAAGATAATTGCACACAAAGACTAATAGGCAAAAACAAAGTCACTGGAGAAAACATTTGAATGCACTGTCTACCTCTTCATAAGTGAACTGCAGAATCAATTGGCTGTAGAACGAATTCTGTATGATTGTTTGTTTGTTTGTTTGATAAGAGCTTAACGGCACCACGACAACTAGGGTCAAATTGTGCCTAAGAGGTGAGATCATTCTAGAGGTAGGAAGGAAATAAAACAAGGGGAGAATGAGAGAAATACAAGAACAAAAAGTCAGAGAGCTGGGATCGAGAGAGAAGGCACATAGGTGAAAAAAACAAAGTAGAGAGAGGGGGTGGAAGAGGGGAAATAAATATGGTTATACAGGAAAGCATGATGAAGGAAGGAGATAATTTCATCCTGATGTTTTTCTGGAAGAACTCATCAATTGAGTTGTGGGGAGCAAGGAAAGCTCTGGGAAGTTGTACAGGGGGCAAGCAAGGAGAACGTGATGGACTGTAAGAGTGCAATGGCAAATGTTGCCAAGGGGTTGGGGGGAGCCAATAAGGAGGTGAGAGTGAGTGAGGTGGGTGTGACCTATTCTAAGACGGGTAATATGAACGTTGTCGACACAAGAGAGGTTGTTAATGGTGGGTTTGATCAGAATGGTTGGCTGGATGACGTGGAGTTTGTTATCAATTTGGGAGTCCCATGAGATTTGCCAGCGGTCACGAAAAAAGGATAAGCGGTTTGATGTCAGAATGGGGTTTTAGGAAATGGGGTAGGGGAGAGGTTGAGGGCAAGCTTAGCGTTGCATCAGCCCTGTCATTGCCAGGGATGCCAATATGGCTGGGTATCCAGAAGAAAAGAATCTTTTCCTGCAAAAGGTGGGTGAAAGGAGTTTCCGGAGGAGGAGGTGGGATGTGAAGTTGTCCCATTTAAGATTAAAAAAAGAAGCAAGAATAGTCCTGGAGTCAGAAAAGATGGCAAAGTGGCTGAGCGGAGAGTACTCAATAAAGTTGAGGGCGAGGAGGATGGCCTTTGCCTCGACTGAAAAGATGGACGAGTAGTCGGGAAGTCTGCTACTGAGGGTGATGTCTTGGATGACGGCGGCAGCAGCTGTCTTGTCGCCTTCCTTGGAGCCATCAGTATAGATGGAGGTGTAGTTTGAGAGTTAGTCTTTGATTTGGTTGTGGAGATTGATAAAGAGGTTAGGGTGGGTTTGGGTTTTGTGATGAGTGGAGAGGCCCAGGTGGATAGAAGGGCAGGGGAGTGGCAGGGTTGATGCCCAGATGGAGGTCCGATTTAATGCGTAAGCTAAAGGGAGGGGATAGTGTTTTAGTCCTATCAAAGACTGTGGAGAATTTGGGGTACCTAATGAGGTTGTAAACAGGGTTCTGGATGTTGGTGAGGACTCTAAAAGCATAGGAGAGGCTAAGCTTTCTACACCTTAGCAGAAAGGGGAGTTCGTTGGCTTTAACATAAAGGCTGGTGATTGAGGATGCCCTGTAGGCACCCAGAGAAAGCCTGGGGGCTTCATTTTGGATGATGTTGATGTGGTTGAGGTATGAGTTGTGAGCGACACAGTAGACAATATTGCCATAGTCAAGCTTGACACGAATGGTAAGCCTGAAGATTTTGAAGAGAGCATGGTGGTTCGCACCCCAAGTTCTGTATGAGCAAACAAATAAATTGCTAAAGGTTGGTGGTAACTAAGATCATTATTTGTACCCTTGCTCCCTGTAAATACTTTACAAAACATTAATACAAGCTTTGAAACTTTGCCAAAATGAATTCTAGGAAAAAGCTAATCAAAGTTCCAAGGATTCATTTATTTTTTTATTTTTTATTTTCAAATGTGTGAAAACAAATTGCAATAATAAATCATCAGAGCATACTTATATTGTCATTTCAAATATTCACTTCACATGCTAGGGACATTCTGTGATGCCCAATCACCCCTAGGGAAAACTGTGGCAAGTCTGCATGACTATCGTGATGCTGTATGATATACCAGAAAAGAAAAGTCTGAACTACATACTGTACTCAACTGATTTCTTCCAACTTTTCCTTGAGTTGCATTTTCAATTTATTGTTCTATACCGCCCAATATTACAGACTTGCCAACATCCCAAAAGCTAATATAACTGGCTATGCCAATGACAATATCCCGTTACTAAATATCAGCAACCTGCCAGCCTGCTTTTAACCCGCTTCTACAACCAAGCTCATACAACAATGCCCAACAATAACTGAGTTAAAGAACCAGTGTTCTTCTTTCCACACAGACCAATATCATGAAGTCTGGATGATGGCTAGAACTATTGTTGAGGAAATACCGTATTTGAATAAGAAGTATACGAATAAGCACCCAGGGCGTTACCGAGAATTAAATTGGACCCCTTTTATCTGCCTAACTTTCTTCCTACTAATCACTACCGGCCCAATGCTGAGGAGTCCGAAACTTATTCAGCACTGAAAGAATGTGAGAGTAGTTATCATACTGTATCAGCCCCTTTTTTGAGAACTTTTCTTGCAACTATTAATTCTGAAAGCTTTAAGATACGGCACTGTGTTTGGGGTTCACAGTTAGCTAAATACATCCCCTTGAGTTAACAATCGCATGCTCCTGTTGGTTTGTTAATGATAACGGTGTATGCTTCTCGAATAGCTTACAACGAGAACAAAAAAAAAAAAACCAGAACATCAGTGATGTAGTAGCTCAACATATATTTTGGGGTGGATATAAGCCTGCTTTTGTTGGTGGGTAGTTAAAATTTTGGGTGCTTCTTGGACAGTAATTGAGGGGCACTTTTCATTTTAACCAGAAAATCAAAATGTTTAGTGGTTCCGATGCGTTCTTTCATTGTTGGTTGATTTTCAATTTTTATACTAATGGCATTGCATATCATGAAATAGGCTACATATCATATATCAATAAGCCATGCCCACACCATGCATATCAATAAAATAGAACCTATTGTGAACACTTGTATGATGCAAAAGTATGATGCAAAACATGCATACGGTTGCACATTCATCACTGTATTAAGAATTTTACATTCAGCCCCACCTACATATCTGAGTACCACATATGGCATGAATGCGAGCATTTTCACATTAAGGTTCACATATTAGTAATAGAACCTGTTGACAACATAAGCATGTTCACAATTACTGACAAATAACATTCAAGTGTGATGCAAATAGACATGATTGCTATAAATGTAACTTTTTCAAGAATTTTTAATTTTATATTATATTCAGCCCCCTCAATCTTAACATTATGCACCATGGCATTATTTAACAATTTTATACCATAAATATGTATACACAAGCTAAAAACATAAATATACCAAGTATGAATTAAATTTTACACGTAAACACTAGCTAACATCATAATTATACCAAATATGAAACATAACAGACATGTGGTTTCTAAAATATGAACATTTCATAATTTTTACATTAAGCCCGCCCACTCATTAATATGAATATCAATATGTGTACCAAATATGATATAAATCCAATGTTCTTGAGATACCGTGTTAACAAGCTTTTTTCAACAAAATCATACTAAGCTCCGCCCACTACGCATATTGATGAATTTTAACGTTTTAAAACCATGTACACATACATGATAGCTAACATCATAACTATACCAAATATGATACAAAACATAAGTGGTTGTTAAGAAACAAACATTTCAAGATTTTTACATTAAGCCCTGCCTACTCATTAATATGCATGGCATCATCACCAAAAATAATAGGGCACATCTGCAGACTATGGCCTACCTATGTAACACATATGACATGAACACAATGTGTCATTTTGGAGATTTTGTGTATACAAGCTCTATTTGGCAAAACCACATTAAGCCCCGCCCACTACGCATATTAATGAGATTCAACATTTTTATACCATGAGCATGTGGAAACTAACTATCAACAGTATTATACCAAATATGAAACAAAACGGACGAATTGTTGTAAAAATAAGAGTATTTCAAAACATTTACATTAAGCACCGCCCAATCATTAATATGCATGACATCATCACCAAAAGTAATAGGACATGTCTTCAGACTATGGGCTATCTGTGTACCACATATGACATGAATCCAATGTACCGTTCTTGAGATATCGTGTTTACAAGCTAGGCATAACACACACATACATACACACATACATACACAAGCACGACAAGCGGACCGGGTAAGTTCCTGATGCTGATCACATTGGAACCAAAAAGAGGGCACTCTTGTTAGTTTTTGAAATTGTGGAGGAAACATGCCCCCTGCACCATGGTTTCTACAAATATGGTTAGGGCATAGGCAGGATTTGGGAAAGGAATGGGGCACTTCCCCCACCCTCACTTTTTGTCCAAATGGGTACTTTTTGTATTTCGATGTGATATATCTCATTGTGATTTTATTATCCCCCTCCCCCCCCCTCCCTCTTCTATCAAACACACACTTGACTATCCCCTACTTTCAGTGGGCAAATTCCGCCTATGGGTTTGAGATTGGAGAGCCAGGACCAATGTTGACAATTACCCATCGGCCGAATAGGTAAAAGGCTTCTATTGAGAAATGCTGCTTAGAAAATTATTGGGGGCATGCTCCCTCCCATCACGGCCCTCGGTGTTGGTTCCCCTGGTAAATGATGCTTTAATTGTGTCAAATAAATGTATGTAACAACCTCTATGTATTATGTAGTATTTGTGAATGAGTAGATTCCTATTTGTTTACAAGCTTGAAGATTGGCATAAAATAATTTCATATAAATTTTAAAAAGGCACCTTCTGCCCCTTACTCTAGGTCTAGGTGCAGTGCCCCCCCTCCCTTGATGCCGCGATTCTGACATCGCTGCACAGGCCAAAATCTTCATGGGCCCCAGGACTCTTAGTTTCCCCACTGCATATTAAAGCTTTAATATCGTTTGAATATGTGAAAACTGTTTTTCAAGTAAGCCTAAAAATCTTAAGCCTCAACAGCAGCAATATGATGTATATCATATTAACAACGTTTGTTTTTGAGTGAATTTGAAATCATAATACATTCATACTAACAGCGAAATACTGTTGTATAAATTCAAGATGGATTTTACATCCTTGCAACAAGACATGATTTTCACTATAGCATATTTTCCTCATATTGTAATATATTAGACATTCTGAGTAGAAAATTAAATATCGCAATTTAAGAATCACAATTAATCAATACTAGCATCCCACAAATAAGTTTCCAAATGGCCATCACTTTAACAAAATATAACTTAAACGAATTTTAAGATTCTTTCGACGTCCTTTCATAAGATAGACTTGCTTGACCCCTGAACTAATCCTTTAAGATATCTGTCATAGATAACGGTAATTTTATGCATCAGTTATAACAGGCTTTTATCATCTGCACACGAACAAAAGACTCTGTCAACAGGAAGTTCTGCCAGGTAAAGCATGTGATTTGAAAGGTGTTTTTCATCGGTGAGTTATTTACACTTTGGTGATTTTCAGACATACGCAATTGTGTTATGCGGTTTAAATAGCCTATTCAAGGCTATTTTAATTTTAAAGCCTTAATTTTTAAATGCAGTTATAGCCCAAACAAGCTATCAATTACGAACGCTATACCTCAATTTAGCTATAGCGTGGGACAAATCCTAAACGGGATACCAAGTTCAATTAGCATTTGTGCCTGACGGTATTTTAACGCTCCAGCCAATGAAAACACAGTTTTATTTCAATCAGAGATATTTGGTGGTATTTCCCAAGCCAATGTTATTATATGCTAGATTCATTAGGATTGTGCTGAACGAAATCCAAACGAAAATCGGGATTTAGGGCTAGCCTCACATAAGCCCAAAATCCTTTCAAGGGATGATGAGCTAAAAACAACACAAAGATAAATAAAGAAATGTAACAAATGTTATTCATTTGTTGATGTTCGGATATGTTATCTGTCAAAGAAAGTGATGGGTGGGTGCGCATTAGAGCATGGCACTTACCTCGAATACAGTGTATTCTTTCATATTATTCAGTCTTTCACTTACTTATTAACCAATGTATGTGTAAGTCATATCAATAATAGGGAACTTACAATTGCAAAACTCATTTTTTCATTCCACCAGATACAGTATAGTGAAATCTTATCCTTAGTGGAGCCAAACCCCCCCCCCCCCTCCCCCAAAAAAAGATTCTGAAACATAACACTAAAAAGTTACATAAATTCAAATTTCACTTTGCATGCTCAAAAACTGTTGAAGACCTTCCTCAGGTTTTGTGGTTAAAATAACAAAAACAAGACAAATATGCAAACATGCCTGTTTGAATCATTTCAACTATATTCCAAATAGGTGTTATACCACTTGTCAATAAGTTTTATCTATTAAGCTTTTTATACCTACTGTACTGAATTTATAACATGTTTTATGGATTAGGACAGGATTTTACTCTAGCTACTGTGAAATCCATTTCAAGTTTATATACATTAAAATAGGTGCTATATTTTACTTTTATTATACTTGATTAATGCTATAATTTACTTTTATTATACTTGAATAACATGCCCTAATTTTCTGGTCACATGCTCCCATAACAAGGATTGACATTAGTGAGGGGGATAGGGTGTGTCCCTCTTTTATTGGAATTTCCCTTTAAAAAGGAAAAATTTGCTATTGCTTAATAAAAATACATAAAATTTAAAACAGCATGGATTAGTTGGATTCTCCCTCAAATTCCAATTCCACCCTGCCCATAAATACTGTAGATAAATTCAAGCCCTTACTAAAACAATGCAAAGTGGTTCCACATTTTCAATTATTATTTTTTTAAATCTTTTTTATTACTATTTATTTTTTTGCTTTATTTTTTAATGTGTAACACACCACATAGCACTCCAAACTGAGGAGAGAGCAGGAATAAATAGGATGCTACAATCATGATGCTGAGAGGTTCTACTCCAGGACTGAACAAGTGATGATATAGTGTATGTCTCCAATTGTTCAAATTTTCATCTCAGGAGAGGGGGGGGGGGGGGACACTTCCATACTAAAGTGGTAGGTAGGTGCCGCCCAGAATTTCAAAATTGGACTGCAGTATGAGAGATTTTTTTGTTAACTGCAGTGTGACAGTTTATGATTTTGATTGATACCTGCAGTGTGACAGTTTATGATTTTGAAACCTACAGTACAAAAATAGGTGATTTTTGATACCTGCAGTATCAAAATAAGCAATTTTTTTGAGACCAGCAGTATGAGAGATTGGATTTTTGATACCTGCACTACAAATATTCTGAAAAAAGGCAACTGCTAGGGCGTCACGTGTAGATACCTCACGTATGGAAGTGCCCCCCCTCCCGAATATTTATAGGTAAGTTGCAATGTGTGCATGTGCCCCTACTTTCATACACCCTTCCCCAAATCAAAAATGTCTAATGCTGCTACTTTCATACACCCTTCCCCAAATCAAAGATGTCCAATGCTGCATGCAGTGTTCACATTAGTAAACTAGCACAGTTTATTCCATGTCATTTACCTAAATTATTAATACAGTCATTGTAAATAAATTCAACTCACCCTGTACAAGCAGTTCAAAAATTGTGAATAACTAAGAAGCTTACAAAAGAAATATACATAAAAGGTATTTTCTAAATAATATCAACCTAACTTCCTTCCAGCAGGTACTAAACAGAAAGCAATGAGTCCATTACATTAGGAAACATAACACGTGTTCAAAAAATTTAAACATAAATTAAGGAAGTTACTCAAAAGAAATCTTTTTAAGTTTTCGAATGACTTTCGCTTTGAACTTCATACAGGTAAAGCTTGAATACTTTGTACATTCAACAAATATAATCCTATTGACAATCAAGATCCATGCAGCATTGAATTGTTTAATATCATTTCAAAAAAGATTTTTATTGCAAACTTACGGTGGTTACTTAGTTACAATGGGATCAAGAGGCTTTTCGATATAGCTTGGAAACACGTCCCATTGTGCAGGGGAAAAAGGGAACATACACAAAGTACTCACTTTAGCATAAGAAACGCCATCTTTTTAAGAGAATAAGAAGCTGAAGGGAAGTCTGATTTCAGTCGTTTCTACACAAATGATACCAAATTTTAAACCTAATTATCTGCTTAACGGAATAAGATTTTGCAATGCTTTCTTCACCATTTTGTTTCTTTTGAAGTCCTCTTTCATATAAGATGAACTTGCTTGACCACTGAACTACACCTTTAAAATGGGAATGTGTTGAGTTCTGTATTACTAAAGAGTATCAACATCAAGACAAATTCCATCAAAACTTTACTCAGAAGGATTATGCAACTCCTTTACCAATATCCCATTTTTTTTTCTTTCTTTCTTTTATCGAAAGAAAACTTATGTATCTTAATATTTAACATCTGTACACAAACAGGAAACTGCACAACACAGGATACAAATGGCAGTTATGACATGTAGTAAATGGCAGACTGAGCCAGTTCCCCATATCTAATGTTTCGGACACCTGTGAAGCTAAGCAGGAAAGTGCACACCTGCATCTGCACAAAATATTGCTACAGAGTTTCAAAAAAGTTTTTCCGGAAAGATATAACTCAACAAACATTCCAATATATGATATAAAAAATATGGAGAAACCAACTCCTGTTTTGTTACTTCATTGGTTATTTCACTAAATGAGTTACTTCCTTTCTGACAAGGAAGTGTATATCACCTGAGACCCTTTTTTCAAATTGATAAAAATATACATTGTTAAGGCACATAAAGAGTTTCAACCAGAAAACCAAACCTTTTGAGGTTCCGACATGCAATATGGATTTTAAGTTTGAACTATTGTATGATAAATGTTACTGCACACTAGTGATGTCATGACATATCGATTATCGCGTTTTTTTTTCTTCCAACGACATGAAATATGCCTCTCGCGACATATCGCGATACCAATAACTAATACTCAACAAAGAAATTTTCGCGCAACTAGGCTAGGCTACTTGGTACTTACAATTATATCGTTATGGTACTAAATCTAAAAGTCAAGTTTAGGCCATTAAAAAAGTGCAAAATAATCGTGAAACATAAAAACAAGTAATTACTAGACATCAATGATGTTATAGCTCAACCCATTACAATGCAAGAAGAATTGATTGCTTTCAGTGATTTTTTTTTTGTCATATGTACTTTTATAATGTTTTTAAAGTTTGATTTGAGGTGCATTCCATTTGTGGGCAATTATTCATCATGTTAAAAATTCAAGAGTTTCAACTTTCCCGTATGAGTTGTATTCAGTTTGTTTGTTTGGGTGTAATGGCACCTTAACAGTCAGGTCATATGTGCCAAACGAGGTTAGTTGTGAATGACTGTCAGATTGGTTCTCAGTAATGACTTAGTTTTTGCGGTGGGTGCGATGAGGTTCATGTTATAGCGATGTCTGAAAAATTATGCTTCTAACAAAAGCTATGTGACATTCAATGCATGGTGCCATCATGTCTCACTTGATTAATGACGTTGGCGAGGTCATAGGTAAATTCCACCACAACATATAGTTAGAAAATACATTTTGCAAACATAACAAAAAGTTTAACATTTACACATTAATCTTCATAAATGTTAGATTAATTTCATTTGGCCGGTACTGAAAAAGATTACTAACCAAACATGTTTCAAAACGCCAAATATGTTATAATTAGCCAGTAATCGCCAAACTAGCAGCTAAGGTTGTGACAGTTAGCATTTTATCATAAATGTAGAGCTGTCACCATTACGATCCATAACCGTTTAACCGTAAAGCCAGTTGTCATAAGTGGACGCCTTTTAACGCAAGTATAAAGCGAAATCTTCGCCAGGTTCTTAACAATTATCTACCTACTGTGGTGTAGCGGTTATCATACATGTCTACAGACCACGAGGTCCTGGGTTCAAGCCTGGGTTGGGTAGACACGCCAGTGCACCACAACTGGTTATCAAAGCCGTGGACATTGACTTGGTTGTTGATGTTATGTCTGTCCGCACGTCGTACCTGTGTTTTCGTCCGATCGATAAGCGTTTCATGATAGCATTGTTACTATCATAAGCGATTACGCAGGTGACAACCCGTCATTGTAAATGCGCGTTTACTCGTCGTCGTCGGTTCTTATTAATAGACCTTCCATAGCAACCCATGCTAATCCACCACTTGAAAGACGCTACCGTTATATTCACTATGTAATGTGCAAACATGCACTTCCTGCTTCTCGTATGAGTGTGTGAAAGTCAAGTTGACATGTACGATCGTTACTTAAATATTGATATCTGGTGTTTTTATTCTTACATAATTAGTTCTTAAATAGATAAATTATTATCCCGATAAAAAAATCATATATTTCATGTACTTTGTCAAATACTGTTAAAAAAATCTTGTTTAATGAGGAACGAAACATAACATAGAAATCATGCTGCCAAATTTGTTTGTGACTTCAAAGAAACATACATATGAAATATAATGGGTGGAGGGTGGAGGGGAGGGTGGAGGGGGAGGGGGGTGGAGGGGAGGGTGGAGGGGAGGGTGGAGGGGAGGGTGGAGGGGAGGGTGGAGGGGAGGGTGGAGGGGAGGGTGGAGGGGGAGGGTGGGGGGAGGGTGGAGGGGGAGGGTGGAGGGGGGAGGGTGGAGGGGAGGTGGAGGGGAGGGTGGAGGGGAGGGTGGAGGGGGGGTGGAGGGGAGGGTGGAGGGGGGAGGGTGGAGGGGGAGGGTGGAGGGGAGGGTGGAGGGGAGGGTGGAGGGGAGGGGTGGGGAGGGTGGAGGGGAGGGTGGGGGGGGAGGGTGGGGGAGGGTGGAGGGGGAGGGTGGAGGGGAGGGTGGAGGGTGGAGGGGAGGTGAAGGGAGAGGTGGGGGAGGATGGGGGGTTGGGGGAGGGGAAGGGAAGGGAAGGGAAGAGTGGAGCAGGAGGGTGGAGGGAGAGGGTGAAGGGAGGGTGGAGGGGAGGGAGGGTGGAGCGGGAGGGTGGAGCGGGAGGGTGGAGCGGGAGGGTGGAGCGGGAGGGTGGAGCGGGAGGGTGGAGGGTGGAGGGTGGAGGGGAGGGTGGAGGGGAGGGTGGAAGGGAGGGTGGAGGGGAGGGGGAGGGTGGAGGGGGGGGGAGGGTGGAGGGGAGGGGAGGGTGGAGGGGGGAGGGTGGAGGGGAGGGTGGAGGGGAGGGTGGAGGGGGAGGGTGGAGGGGAGGTGGAGGGGGAGGGTGGAGGGGGAGGGTGGAGGGGGAGAGGGAGGGTAAGGGGAGGGGAGAAACAGCGTTGGGCAGAGGCGGTTGTGGCTACAGGAAATGGGATGGTAAATTTCATTCAACGTATCTATTTTTATAGGTATTTCTTGTCCCCAGTAGGCAAATAGACTAAAATATTGGATGGGATCAATAGCTAAATACAAGTGTAACTGCCACGGTCGTGTGGAGAACGAATTTTATTTATACAACAGGAGACAAAGAAAATTGTTAAATAGGGTAGAGAGGGGAATACCCCATTGTGGGAGTATTCCTCATAATGGCGGGGGAGAACACAGAGGGTAGACCTATAAATGTTGTATTCATATATCGCTTTGTCAGTTTGTAGTAGTTGCTGTTGTAGGATATTGTGTAACTTCTTTCTGGGACGTACAACATAAACTTCAAAATTATCATGCTACGTCGGAGTTCTTACTCACATATGGGGACAGGCTTAACGCACCACACCCTAACACACATCTGAGGCTAACATGTTTTAAAACACATTTTTATTTAAATATTGGGTATATAGTGGTGCGTGGCCAGGGGGCAGGGAAGACTTTCCAATAATTACGGCCCTTAGTGTTTGATAATGGTAATCCCAGGGTCATACAAGCAAGAATATGTCTCCTTTGATTTAGGTAAACAATTTGAATAGAAGAAAAATCTTTTTGATTCCTATGCCAGACATGACAGTATCTGAAATGCGAGGAACAAGAAGTACATTTTTTAAAAATCGCGCAGAACGAAAAAAGAAGGTTATTAAAATAAACATAAAGCAAATGAAAAATAAGAAACTCCTGTTGCATGCTTAACAGTAAAGAAATAAAATAGATAATAAATACAAGGATAAAATATACTTATCTCACTAAAAAGAAAGAAACGAGAGAAAATACTTAATACTTCTTTAAATAAAAAAATAACGCACCTGATTTCATGGCCCTCGGTATTCGCGAACTTAGGGCCGGGTATATGCAGCATACTACCTCTTTTATTTCAGAATAGTGACAGTTGAAAAAATATGCTTCTAACAAAAGTTGTAAGCCGTTTTGTAGTAATTTTAATGTAGGAGTTAATGGAGGTTTCCACTATGTAACGGTCGATTACCGACGTTATCGGAGAGCAAAGGTCACTTTGAGTGCAACATATTCTGCAACAATACATTTTTAAAACAAAATTACGAACATTAGCAACCATCTACATGTATTTTAAAAAAATATGTTAGGCTATGACGTTTGCATGTTTGATTTTTTCTGCATAGGACTTCCAATTTGTTTAGTTTTAGTTTCGCTCACGGAAAAAGCGTACTGCCGTGATTCCCGGATACATATTCCCTACTTTTTAGGTATAGGCCTATAGAATAAAAAAATAAAAAAATACACAATTGGGGGAAGGGGGGGAGGGGGAATTTGTTTGAGTTTCAATTCGTATCTTGTGACCCCAAGTTTGGATAAGAAGCCAAGCAAGCTCCTTCACGTTGAAGATGTGAATTTACGGCCCTGAAGTGTCAACGATTCATTGTATGAAAATGCTTTTCTGCATCTCATCATGGAGCTATAAACTAAGTTTATAGCTCCATGATCTCATCCACCTCATGCCATCTCAGAATTCAATTGTCTTATCAGGAGTGGCGGGGCGTTCAAAATATTGGGGGATTTAATGAGATAAGGTGACATGTGATACGTTCACCTAAAATTATTAGGCTGAAGCCCGCACATCCCCTTCCCAGCTCCGCCGCCTCTGTCGATTTCAAGTCATCATTGATGATAGGACCTAAATAAAAACCTTGATATGAACGCATAATGTAAGTTTAGCGTAACTAGCATGGCTACTTTAATATGAAATTAAAATTGGTTCTTCCCGTTTGTTCAAACTTAAGGAAACACTCGAAATATAATACTTAACATTCATCCTATCCATGTAATGATAATCATCGGGATTACGTAATTCCCCTTTGATGTCGCTACTGCTGCGAGAAAATCTGGGTCACTGCCAAAATGCGTTTAGAGCAGTGATGCGGTCTAATTTGCTGCACAGTATAATTTAGTGCACTTGGCATAGCTTTTGAATGATTTAGCCAATGTATTTTCACCCAAATCAGCACTAATGGGGCTGTTATATAGCAATAAATATTCAAGTGTTTGAAGTTTTTCCCCAAAAACCGAGAATGATTGTTTGTTGTCCGTAAGTACTCATGTTAAGAGACGCTATAGCGACCACGTGTGACTTCGCAACTGGGGATGACAGATCACACGGCGTGAGAATATTACCGAGTTTTGAGCATGAGCAGGCTATTACCGCATTAATTTATGACAACACGTGCTGATTTTGTGATTCGTAATCCAAGCAACAACTCCCTAGTAATCCGTCGTAAAAACAATAACAATACCCAGGCAAACATTTAATCCGTCCGTAAATACAATTATTAGTTTTGAAATATTTGTTACTCTTTGAAGTAAATAATAAAAGACACGAATTAATCTGTAATTTTATCACAATTGATGTGAAACGAATTTCTTTCATGTTTTCACTGCACATTAGAACTCTTAAAAGCTGGGATACTTTCAACGATAGGCCAAAGGACATCGCTTGCGTATGAATTTTCTTTGCATCGCTACCGTGGTTTGATTCATGACTTGTGTGTTTCTAACCTTTAACGCAAATTCTTCTGGGCCAACTTTAGGAATAGGTAGATTGGAAAAGAATTAAAGTTGTTGTCTCCATATTTCATAGGAAAGAAGGGCGGGCCCAAATTTCCTAGCGTACTGTTTTTACTATGAGGGGGAACAAATTTACTGGATGGCTACGGCTTAATTGTCTGGGGGCCCACATTTCCTAGGAAATAAGAGCCGGGAGGCCAACATTTACTAGGGGGTAGAATTTACTTTTACACCGATCAGTGGTTGGGTGATGTGTATTGTGATTTGATAATTAAGGGATATAGGCGGAAATTTCTTGTGTGTATTTGACGGGTTATGTTAATGAGTGCTAGCCTGGGCCTAGCGCCTTCCTCATGAGCACAAGCTAGCTACATTCCATGCATCCCATCCCAAGTACCGTGAAAATAATTAGTGATATGCATAACGCCCGGGTGAAAAATGTGAAGGCAATGACATAGCGGGTAAAGATTGAAATGATAAGGTTGGTTAGATGGTTTCGTGAATTTATGCGAACTTGAAAAAGCAAACATAAAAATTGAATTAACATTCGTTTACACGTAGCATGATTTCCTAAACGGTTAAACGTCACAACCTTATTAGCAGCCCTGGGATGCCCCATTGAATACTACCGCATCCAGCGATGATTCTTCCACGTGTCCACTAAAAACTTATAGGTTTGAAACAAACTTTTATTTCTGGCAATCTGCTGCCCATACGGCAAATTACGGTTTACGCAATGCCGCTGCGTTCACCAACCCAACAAAACTTAATCCTTAACGTTAGTGGATTGAAGTATAACACTCTAGCCCCGCGATGCAATGTAGCACAAACCTCACTGACACTTAAGACTTGCTATACGACAAGCGAAAATGATCAAACAACAACTTCACACGTTATCTTCTAGGCTATGTCATAACCTATCATACAACTCGGTAATCCAATCCGATACAGCGTGACCTAAATAAGATTACGAGAATTTGCATATTCATAGCAGAATGTCCGAATTCTGATTGGAAAATACTGCGATATGATTAAACATATATGTCCATACAAGGAACTAATAAACATGCGTGTATACCAACTGACCAATACCATGGCCGGAGCGGTACGCACGTAAACGCGAATAGGATAGAGCTATTTTTAGCGAAATTACCATAAAATCTTATACTTTGTTAAAACCTTTCGAGAGCTCTAATTAAAAAATACATGGAATATCTCTTAACGAAATACAATCTTAAATTTAGATACAAAAATCTCGCTTGAGCCAGAATCTCAAGAGCAAAACTGTAAAAACCTAGGAGGAGATGCATTTTTAAGCAAAAGTTAGTACAGGCACATATGAGAGGTCACGTACGATTTGATAATCTCCACTCATACACTCTGTGTATGGGTGGAGCTAAAAAATCGTGCTCTGTCACCACACACTGGCACGCGCCAATGTAAGTTGGCAAAAAGAAAGAAAAATTGGCCCAGAATGTGCCACTCAGGCTCTCACTTTGATGCTTCATGGTCACGTTGGTTGATTTACCAAACACGCGTGATACGTGAAGAACGTAATATTTACACGATCCTGTCATCTGCTAGATCTGCAAATCGTTTTTTCTTGCATTCATCATATCATGTAGTAAATTGTAACTCCTGATCATACAACCTTGGTGATATTAACAATGTGTCATGAGTCAAGTTTCCTTGTAAAGTATCGTGATATACGATATATTGCGAATACGTTTCTCCAGGATAATCGATACGTAATAGAGCCATGTTGTCACAGCACTACTGCACACTGGGCTCAAAATAACAATGACAACCAAATAACTCACAGTACTCACAAGAATAAAATTTCACAATTAATTGAATTCCACCATTTTTATCCTATTAAAGGAGCACTCGACCTAAACTGAGGTTGTATTTTATTGGAGTCTCCCAAATAATGCAGTGCATGTCTTGTATAGGCTTTTCATGCAGCCTCTTTGGATTTGAATGTTCATAGCTTTGCTGTGCTGTCAATCATGCACATTAGGCATAGGTGTGTAGGGTACTCGGCTGGTTGTTAGGACTTGATAAATGCACAGGAACTTTATTTCGCTACTATTTTTTCTTGTAATCGTATTCACCCAATAAACTTTGATTTGAGTTGGCATCTTTTCAGTTGGAACGCATTTCAATGGTCAATTGGTAATAAATCAGCGACAATTTCATAAGTCCAGTCTTACTGTGTCGTTAGGCATGTGTAACAACATTAGGACATAATATTCTGAAAATATTACACTAACGTTAGTCAAATAGTCATACATTACTACAGTATTAGCCAAATCCTCCTAGGTCCAGGCTTCTTTATGGGCTTAAAATATCAAGCTTTAAGTTTAACTTGGGCCCTATAATTTTGACACTATCGTAGAGATGATCAGAAGGCTTAACATGTGCAGACGTTCACACACAGTAAACGTTTGATAGCACAGCAAGTAAACAAACTTTCATTGAGAGCACTCGGCAAGTGAACAAACTTCCATTGTGATTAAATCCATAAAAAAAAACAGGTCGCGAGATTTGATTGGATGTGGATAAAATGTCCACAAATTATCACAAAAAAGACCCTCACTTTTCAGTCCAGAGCTCCTTAAACATGTATACATGGCGACTTCAAAATTTTAATCTGGCAAGTGCATTTGTACTGCTTGTAGCCATCTTGGCGACTGGTAAAAAAAATTGCGTTGAGAGATCGCTTCCCGGAAAAGTCAAATGCTCCATAAGCAAGCTTGGTTACAAACCCTGATTGAATACACACAACATACGCCACAGTATGTAATTCATACAATGCACATGTACATAACCTTTTGTTGAACATATGTCAAAGCCCAGATATTTCCCAGAAAGGGGAGGTTTCAAACCCCATACTCATTGCATAGCACATGGAAATCAGCCACGCCTCCTGTGTTAATTTGTCCCTATCACAATCCAATTGAAATGTGTAGCTACACCTTGCATGGTGAGCTACACTTTGTATGGTGTTGTATTGAATGGCCCAAGTGCATTTGTGAATTAATGTACTCTGCGGGGGGTGGAGCAAATGAGTAAACTCTCTTATCCAATGAATGTACTGATAGCTTCCGGTCCAGGGAATTTCTAACTTATTCATTTCTATGCATGTTTGGGAAGACACTTCCTAGATAGTACGTGACTTCTTAAGAGAAAAGTATGAATATTTTCGCTGGGTGCAGCAGGGCTGATGAATGGAAAATCCTGTTATGAATTGGTCCCTGGTAATTACTACATTTCTATTTTAAGTAGTATAAAAGTTTGGGCAATATTTTGAGACAAATCACTGCTCCCGTGTCCACCCTATTTTGAAAGAGATGTGTCTTTTCTTCACACAAGAAAAGGGCCATATTAGATTTGTTGTGATTTTTACCACAAATCACAAAGGACATCGCATCAGAATAAATTCTACTTTTCAACGAAAATTCATTAGAACTGTGTCAGAAATTCAACAAAATATCTCCTTCAATGATAAGCCGCCCGTTTTTGGCTTCAAAATGGTTTTTTTTTCGGCACTCTACCGGCGGCTTTACTGGCGGCTCTACCGGCAACATTACCGGCAGCTTTACCGGCAAAGCGGAGTTAAAATTACCGGCACAATTGTCAAACTGCTCACATCAGTACAGTATATTAAGATTTAAATAAGTGTTGACGTGATCTGAAAGAACATTATTAATTTAAAGACACATTGCACTGTATGTTCTGCACTTAAATTTCAATATAATTTTTGTTCTGGACTGTTGTTAGTTCACAAGTGAATCAATAATTGGCAGATAATTTGGATATTTACAAAGCAATGGCACAAAAACAGAAAGAAAAGTTATTTAATGTAATATCATGGCAAAATGAAAATACACAGGAAGACAGAGGACTAGATTACAAAGTCCTTTTTGAAAGCATTTTCTTTTTCCATATCGGCTTCGTTTACAAATAATAAACTTCATAAATAAAAATCCTGACCATGTACGATCACTTCACAAGTTCAAAAGTTCACAGCTATTTGCTTCTATAAGAATCCCAGGGGCCAAAATTTGCTTACGTACCGCGGGGTAATATCCTCAAACCCATCCCATCAGGATCGCAACATAAAATGGCGAAGAAGTGGCTAAATTTAGCACGTCCGAGGGTGGACGAAATTCATTCACATTGAACACAACACAGAAAGGGAGGAGCAATGAGTGAGCCCATTATCCAATCAAAACATCGTTAGCTGAAAGGTGGGAATTTCCGTGATTCTTTCCTATTACGCATGTGTACACCTGTAACTAGAAGTTAAGATCGCAATGCAAAAAATCGTTACCATTTGGTATGTGTTACGTACGTGTAACTATACGAATGATGTAGAGTGAACAGGGACGTGGTGTACGTATGTGTGAACAAATGATTGTGTGTGTTGTTGCTATGTGTGGTTTAATGCTGTTTGAATCGTACTGCTTTCAACCTCCATAGGACATTTTGTGTGGTGAAAATAAGTTTTTTTTAACAGTTTAATGTTTCTGATTGTGGCAAACTACATTTTAATTTTGGCAACCATGGCGACCAAATAATTGGCGTGTAACTCGCTGCTTTTATTTTGTCGAGGCCTGCTTGCTAATAACATAATCGTTTCAAATATGAAATAAAACAGACATGCTGTTGTTAAACTATAGGCATTTCATGATTTGAATTTTTGCCTTGATTGTCTACTCATTAATATGCATGACCTTGACGGCAAAAACAATAGGGCACATCTGCAGTCCATGGACAATCTGTGTACCACATTTGACCTGAATCCCACAAATCATTCTTGAAATACTGGGTTTACAAGCTCTCTTCAACAAAATCATTTTAAGCCCCAAAGACTATGCATATTATTGAAATTTAACACTTTTGTACCATGAACATATACACACTAACTACATAATTACACCACATATGAAACAAAACAGACATGTGGTTGTTAAAATATGAACATTTTAAAATTTTAACATTAAGCCCGCCTACTCATTAATACGCATGACATCACTGCCAAAAACAATAGCACACGTATATGGACTATGGGTTATCTGTGTACCATATATGAACTGAAATCCCATGTGTATCGTTCTTGAGATACTGTGTTTACAAGCTCTTTCAACAAAATCATGTTAAGCCCCGCCCACTATGCATATTAATGAAATTCAATGTTTTGGCACCATGAACATGTACACACTAGCTAACATCATATATATTGTTCTTGAGATTCTGTGTTTACGGCCCATTTTCAACAACATCATGCTAAGTCATACTATGCATATTAATGAAATTCAACGTTTTTATACCATGAACATGTACACACTAGCTAACATCATAAATGTACCAAATATGAAACAAAGCAGATAGGAGATTGTTAAAATATAAGCATTTCAAGATTTTAATATTAAGCCCCGCCTACTCATTAATATGCATGACATCACCACTACAAACAATAGGGCACATCTACGGGCCATGGGCTATCTGTGTTCTTGAGATATCGTGTTTCGGCATCATGACCGCATAGGTTCCTGATGCTGATCACATCGGAACCAAAATAGCAGCCAAGAACTTGAGTTTGTGATGGATTAGGTACTGTACCACCCATATAGAGTGATTCTGCCCCCCCCCCACTTTTCCCTGTTCAAAATTGTTAAGAGTGTGGTATCGTTTTTCTATACCTTTTGTTTCTTTTTTATTCAGCTTAAAGGCTAAATATCATGTTACATGGAGATCAAATTACAATACAATCCAACATTTCTGATTGGCCCAAATATTTAAATAACGACTGACAAGCCAATCAATTACAAGAGCAAAAGTATCGTCGCGAGAATGTAGCAGATTTACCGTTGACAAGTCAAGCAATTTTCTTGAGACGAGATTTCCTCTTTTAAGACTTACATGCTTGTAACCTTGGCCAAAATCATCACAACTATAGAAAAGCAAGATGCAGCACATACACTACTTCTTACATTCCTTTTTATTCTTTTTTTTTAAGTAGCTTAAAGGCTGTATTGTGCACAGATGTACCTACTCACAAAAACGGGCATAAACCCACTCCAAAAAAAATATCTTAAGTTACTACATTATTAATATTCTAGTTTTTATCTATATATGGTGTCGACCATGTTTGCTCGGGTCCTAGTGCTCTGCTGTAAGAAATGAGAGTGGAATGCCATTCAATATCTTGCAAACCACATCAGAATCATCTTTTTGCTACTAAACATGCTGCGCCCTACGTGAATGCAATCTCAAAACCAAGCAGACATATCCAGAGATGACAACTTGCTTTGAGCCAACGAGCAAAAACAAGATAGAGGCCAGCAAAGTTTGCCAGAGGACACAGTGAAGAGATGTAAGACAGGACGAGAAAAATGAGCAAAATACTGTAGAACCCTTTTGGGTTCCCCATCTTTGACTCCGCCTCCCGAGCGCATTTTCAAAAAAGTGCTGGTAGAGTAAGGGTTAATGACCCCGCGACAAGTGCACCAACTCAAAAATATATGCAGCATGTTCCGGTGGGCTGCCCAGCGAGTCACTGAAACAGAACAAGCCAGACTCTGCTGCTTGGAAGACAGAGGACCCTTCAATAATCAGCCCTTGATTAACCCTTACTCCACCATGCGGCAATATTATTGCACTTTTGAAATCCCCATCTTTGACTCCACCTCCCGAGCGCATTTTCAAACAAGTACAGGTAGAGTAAGGGTTGATCAACCCGCGACAAGTGCGCCAACTCAAAAATATATGCAGCATGATCCCGTGGGCGGCCCAGTGGGACACTGAAGTGGAACGAGCCCAGCTCTGCTGTTTGGAAGACAAGAGCACCCTTCAATAATCAGCCCTTTATTAACTTTTACTCTACCATGCGGCAATATTATTGCACTTTTGGATTTTCCATCTTTGACTCCGCCTCCCGAGCGCATTTTCAAACAAGTATTGGTAGAGTAAGGGTTGATGAACCCGCGACAAGGGCGCCAACTCAAAAATATATGCAGCATGATCCCAGTGGGCGGCCCAGCGAGTCACTAAAGCAGAACGAGCCTGGCTCTGCTGCTTGGAAGACAAGAGCACCCTTCAATAATTAGCCCTTGAATAACCCTTACTCTACCACATGGCGATATTATTGCAGTTTTGGGTTCCCTATCTTTGACTCCGCCTCCGGAGCGCATTTAAAAAAAAGTACTTGTAGAGTAAGGGTTAAAAGAGGAATACAGCAAGAATTCTGATGAACAATTGATCTACCCTATTTTTTTTTCTTTTTCTTCAATAAACTGGTACAATGGGAGTAAAAAAACTTGTCAAGCTTCAATTATTCTGACAAAGCAATCTAACTACTCTTTTCAAAAAGACCATTTCTGCCTCACACACATCCCAGTAACAACTAAAACTTTGGCCTTTAAACGATTGCAGAATTCTTACTTTTTAAAAAGATTGTCAAACCTGAAGGAAGCATATGACCATGGATGTAGTATGCTGCTCAGCCATTTTTGCACAGCCCATCTCACAACAAGATTGCCAAAAATAGCGATTCTGCTTCACAAATTGTAATCAGGCCCAAGTTACTGTACTTGGCTATTTTCACAGCATGCATGTCCACGTGTTCTATTCCTGTTCCCCAACTAGTCTGATTTTTATCCCCGCAAACTCTGGCAATTAATGTGCGTCTGACTGAAAATATACTATTTGGGGAGGTAATTTTCTCCTCAACCCTGCCACCTCCAAAACCAACACACTAAGCATTCACACTTCACCCTCTATATTTACACAAATAACATTCATTCACTAATCACGATTAAAAACTATTTCAATTATTACCTATATTTTATTGCAATATGTATTGTTGGCCAACATAGTAACTTTTTTCAGAATTACTGATTTAACATTCAAACACACAATGCTACACAAAGTTTCAAAGTGCAAAAAAAACTGCAGGCAGCACTCTCATAGCAATACTAACTACAACACCACATGAAATCAACTACTTGATTAGTAATGTTAACAAGTAAACTTTCTGTCCAAACTTGCATGCACCACCTGTTTCCAAAAACTGCCAGCTAAAAAACAGACAATGTTGGCACAAGTCCTATACATCTGCTAACAAAGCAACAACTATCAACCAATAGGAAACCTTGTACATACAGCGTATGTGCTTATCAGCTGGTTGTGTGCTTCCTAGTTGTGAGGTGTGTCATCTCTCTGTCCTGGACAAATCTTTTATTTTTAGTTTAGTGTGCAAACAAGGTAGGCATGAACTTTGTGAATAAATAATGAGTTTGAGAAAGAAAAAAAGTCAGAATAGCCCAATGCAGCTGTTGGAATTAGTCAAAAGAACATGTAAATCAATATAAGTTACACAATGCTGAGTAGTATTGGGTGTGAAGTCTTTCAGAGAGATACAAAATTCACTTTTTCTTTGTCATTCCATTGAGCTTACTAATACTAAAGTTGGCTTTTTGATTGAGGGTTATATACAGGGTCAAAATTACTGATGAAGAATCCCCCCCAAAAAATGAAAAAACTTAAATCTACCAATCAAAAAAGGAAATTTATCTTAATATTTTGTAACTTTATTCTCGAATTATTCTCAATAAATTTCCTTCATATCCGGGCAATTTTTTTTTATTATCAGAAAATTTCTTACTTAATTTCCAGGCAATTTCAGGCAATTTTCTTCATTTTCAGGCAGGTATTTTATTTTCATGATTTTTTTGGCCAATTTTCACAGAATTATCCTCAATGTTCGGGAGCTTTCCTTAATTTCCAGGCCATTTCCTTCGTGCAGGTTTTTCAAATTTTGGAATTTTCGGGAATTTGAATTAAATTCCAGGAAATTTTATTACATTTCCTTTAAATATTGGGAATTATATTGGGAAATAATCGGGAATTATTCAGCAAATCACTGATTATAAAAAGTACATTTTGACTCTCTGCCCACTATATAAGATCGATGCCCAGTATCATATTGTCAACATCATGCCGAGGCAAGAGGGTATGCATGATTCTGCTCGACTTCAACAGGGGGCTGACAAGGAAAGGGAGACTGCTGCCCCCAGACCCCGCCTCATATGGCCATGAGGGTGCAGTCCTAGGAAGTGGGGAGAGGGGAAAGGTACTCCATTAATAGATGAAAGGATTTCACATTCCCGCCGCATGCTTATTCTTTCGACTAGGACTTATTAACATAAAATTAAAGACAAATTTGGTAAAATCAGTGGAAATTTTAGTAATATTTGGCAACACTTCCAGATAATTTATGAAAATTAACCATATTTCCTAATTAAGAAGGAATTTCCGATTAAGAAGGAATTTCCCGATTAAAAAGCAAATTTCCAGAAAATGAACAAAATTGCATGGGAATGAAGATAGTTTTCTAAAAAATGAATATTTCCCAGAAACTGATTCAGAATGAATGTGTTTAAAATACATTATAAAATCATACCTTAGCAACTTACTTCCGTAGAACATAGTCACCCCCCTTCCTCTAGAGCTGTGACCGTTTAGCGTGTACACGCTACACGCTCGCAAATCTTGTAAACGTTTACTAAATACTTCATTGTGAGTAATCGTTTTTCAGTGTCTTGCAGTTGAAAATCAATATGTTCATTCATGATTCAAGTCACACACACATTCGGCTGACAAAATTCCAATCAATGACTTTTTACAAACTGTAAACCCGATCAGCAAAACCCTTTTTAAATGTGCGAATCACAAATGCGCAGTAATCACCAATGAATGGGTATATTATGCACTTTGATTTCGCCGAAATCTGAGTTATTTAACTTGTAAAATGCACCACGAATGTGCAGCAGTAAACGTGAAACTAACAATAGGCCTAACGTTAGACCATAACATAGACTTTAAATCCCACGCAATCAAGGCCCGTTTTACAAGCTGTTAAATTGACCAAAAAATACTTGAATCGTGGCAATCAGTACATTTACATGTAAATATTACCTGATGAGTTAAATAAATTTTGCAAAAAAAGAAAAAATATTGCATAACAAGCAGAAAAAGGTTTTAACAGAGCTGAAATTCTGCATGTGTCGCAAAGATGGCAGCCATTTTTTCAAGAGGACTGATATTTCAGAGCTTCCTGCTGGTAATGGCGAAGTTTTGAAATGTTTTACGGCGAGGTATATCATAGGCCTAGTATGCAAGATTTTTACAAAAGAACTTCGAAAGCCGTGGCGAATAGGACAAAAAAGTTACGCGATATTGAGTTTAAATGACTTTGAAAGGAATTATCTGTTCTTTCTAAACTGAATTTCCATGCATATTTTCCATAAAAATGATGATTTATACTGTAGGAGTAAACTTTTTACGATTTGGCCAAACAAAAAAATCGTGATGTACTTATTTTCGAATTTGAACATTAATGATCAATAAATTTCCCAATTCTTATAGATCTCTGTATTAAAATTTCCTTTTTTCCCGAATTTTGGTTCTCAATCAAATTCACAAATCTGCAATTTGTCATGGCTGCAAAGTTGAGAAAAAAAGATAACTTTTATGATTGAAATAGGTTAAGACACGATTTCAAGCAATTTTCTGCTACCAAAATCACGCCACAAAACACTAAGATTCCTAGGACTTCTCCCCCTGCATGGGCGCCTACCAGGCAGCCAGAACGTCAACCCTAGATTTGACACAATATTTAGACATTTTCTGCAATCAAAATTGTGAGAAAAGCATAGTTTCGGGGGATTTCCTCTAGGTTTGATACAATTTTAGGCATATTTTCTGCTATTAAAATCCTGAGAAGCGTATAGGGCTTACGTATAGAGCTTACTATCCTACAGCTTCGCCCCAAAAATTTGACACCTTTTAAAGCAAATTTTGGCGACTATCAAAAACGTAGGGTTCAAGGGGCTTTGCCCGTAAGTTCCCACCAAAGCTTTGCAGCCTTTGCCTCTAGTATGCCTATAGATTTAACACAGATGTTTTATACAAATTTTTGGCTATCAAAATCACAAGAAGCGCAGGGTTTCCTGGTGCTTCACCCTACATTTGACACAATTGTAAGCAATTTTCTGCTATCAAACTCACAAGAAATGTATATGCTTCCGGGAGCTTCGCCTCCTGGCCCCTACCAGGACTTCACCCTAGACTTCAACCTAGGAATTGGCACAATATTAAACAGTTTCCTGCTTTCAAGATCGCGAGAAATGCAGGGCTCCCAGCCTTCAACCCTAGATTTGACCCAATATTAAGCAATTTATTGCTACTAAAATTACAAGGAGCGCAAGGCTTAGACCCTGGATTTGACACAATATTAAGTAATATTCTGCAATGAAAACCATGTAAAATACAGTGCTACCAGGGGCAAAACCCCTGGACCATTATCAGGGCTTCGACTCTGAATTGAAACACTGATTTTAATTCCGCTGCCCCAGTGAAGCATGACCCACCACGTGACTGCTCCATAGGCCAATGCATTGTCAGCGATCGACCAGATCAAAAACCTGTCTTAGGCCTACTGTATGTTCTACCAGTATAGGCATGCCCGATTTTCATACACCCCCGAATTTTGGGCACCGCCATTTTCATGCACCCCAGAAAATTATTCTACAAGTGGCAGTAGGACGCTAGCCCAAGGGCAATCCGTCCGAAACCTTTGTACTTGCAGGAAGAAGTTGTATAAGGGGCCTAGTGCCAGTGGTTGACCCAAATTTCGACCAAATTTCCAAATGTCAAGTTAACTCCACTTTTACGATTTATACAATTTTAGAATAAATATTTATTCAAATTTCTTGAAGCACTAGGCCCCATGATAGGACATTTTACATTTTGCTGGTACAGCTGGGTGATTCAGTTTGTAATGTAAGGCTTAGGTCTTAACCTTTAACACCTACTAATGGCTCAAAATCCACCGTAAATTCTGCAGGAAACATGCAAGGAATGGTCAAGCTTTCAATTCACACAGGCCTAACCTAGTCTGCGAATTCACCTTTGAACACTATGACGAGTGGTTTTGGGAGGAAATTTTATACAGGTTTTCTGCGTTACTGGTACCTTACTTTGGACCAAGGTGTAACGTTAGGCTTTATAGACGTTAATGTTAGGCCTAACTTTACTTGTTAGCCACATTTGTATGTAATGAATGAAGCTGTTCATGGCACAGATATGATGGCATGAAAAATAGGCCTAGACTAGTTACCGGTACCGTAAACAGGTAACATTAAACGGCTTTAACTTCAAGACCGGGCCAGAGGGCCACAGGCAGCCTAACATTATACAACATACAATAAGAATATGGTAACTATGGTGTTAGGGTATAGTTTATTATCAAAACTGATCTACGTTTTATAGCCTTCCTATTGTACATACCTCCACCCTCTTGAGTACACTACCACACTAACCTGCTAACACAATATCGTTTTTCTCTATATTCTCAAACCATTGCTTGCTTATCACTCTTTGTAATATTTATAACAGAACAGAAGAAAGCAAAAGAAAGAAATGATAACAAAATATCAGGTAATCTAAGAACAATGTCAGGTTTATGACATTATAAAAATAAAAGCCATTTCCCCTTTCATTTCTTACCGGAAGTGTTATGAGTTTGGTGCATTCACTTCAAGACGAAGCTTGTATTTTTCAAAATTAGTAGCCTTTTGTCAAAGTCCCCCTTAAAAATATTACAACAGTCAAATTATTTGCAAAGGTAAGGACAAATTTGTTTTTAAATTCCAGTGTGCTCTATAACTATGTAAGAGTTTTACTGTTAAATTACCTGTGTTGAAATAAAAAATTATAAAAGTACCAGTAAGGCTTTTAACGAATAACATCTAGACTAAGCATCAAGAATGTCAAAACATTTGACTCAAAATAGAGATAATTTAATTATTTTTTTGAGAATAAGGTTTATATTTAAAATTCCTCCTCCACTTTCCAATCACAGCATGCTGATTTTTGGCCAAAATTTGACGACTGCATAAAAGTTTAACCGTGTAGTCTATCGCTAATCAAAAATATTTTTTGTTTGATGAGAGTTTAACGGCACCACAACAGCAAGGGTCAAATTGTGTCTGAGTTTGTTTGTTTGATGATGGCTTAACGGCACCACAACAACTAAGGTCAAATTGTGCCTGAGAGGTCAGATCATTCTAGAGGTAGGAAGTAAAGGAATCAGGGGGCGAATGAGAGAAATTTAAGGACAAAAGGTCAGAAAGCTGTGATCGTGAGGGGAGGTGCATGGTTGAAACAATGTGTCTGAGAAGTTAGATCATTCCAGAGGTAGGAAGGAGAGTAAACAGGGGGAGATTGAGAGAAACACGAGAACTGAAAGCCAGAAAGCTGGGATCGTGAGAGGTGTATGGGTGGAAAAATTATGTGTTTAGTTTATGACAATCTCAAATTTGTCCAAATGTCATGTTAATTGGTTAATCCCATCATGAGTTCTGAAGACTTACTTTTTTGATAATACATGTAAATATTTGAGTAATCTTATAATTATTATTGATTACGCTTCTTTACACAACCACATACTTACTTAAAAACAACTGAAATTAATAAAGAAAACAATGAAAAACATTATGAAGATGAGTTTTTAGTTTTTTTGAAAATGTAAAAATTAAAGAGGTTTTAATGTCAGTTGGTAGCTTGTTCCATTCCCTAGGCCCTCCCACAGAAAAAACGTGATCCCAAAAGTTCACCCTTGTGTTGATATTACGTGATATGTAGTTTGAAACCTCAAGCATACTTCAGTTTTCTTTTCATTGAAGTAAGTTACCAAATAATTAGGAACTAAGCCATTTACAAACTTGTAGGACATACATAATAATCTAAAAAGTATTCTTGAATTGATTGGAAGCCAATGCAACTCTTTCAAACATTATGTTGTACTATCATATTTACTTTATTTAGGATAAGTTTGGCAGCAAAATTTTGAACCTGTTGTAATTTCATAATGGACGATTTGGGGAGGCCGTATAATAATGTACTATAATAGTCCAGTTGAGAAATGACCAAAGAAAGTACTAACTGTTCATGGGTCTTTCTATCTAAATGGCTAACTAATACCCTTAAACGATACAAATTGTACCTAGCACTTCTGCATTTTTCACTTATATTTGTGGAAGGATAATTCTGTACCCAGCCATACTCCCAAATACTTAATACAACCAACCTAAACCATATTTAGGAATCCTCTACATTTTGTACACAATAACCTAATTTTGAGATTAGTTTCACCTTCCCATTATGGTGCTTGAAGTTCCCCAACATACAAGATGTCTGATACTGTAAATCACATGTTGTATTGATTTCTTATTGCTATTTGAATTGCCCCAGAAGCCTTGTTAAACCTTGTTGCATGCCCGTGCTACTGCTGCCCTGCTACTGTTGCCCGTGCTACTGTTGCCCGTGCTACTGCTGCTACTGTTGCCCGATGCTACTGTTGCCCGTGCTACTGCTGCCCCCTTGCTACTGCTGCTACTGTTGCCCGTGCTACTGCCCTGCTACTGTTGCCCGTGCTACTGTTGCCCGTGCTACTGTTGCCCGTGCTACTGTTGTCCCGTGCTACTGTTGTCCCGTGCTACTGTTGCCCCGTGCTACTGTTGCCCCGTGCTACTGTTGCCCCGTGCTACTGTTGCCCCGTGCTACTGTTGCCCCGTGCTACTGTTGCCCCGTGCTACTGTTGCCCCGTGCTACTGTTGCCCCCCCTGTTTGCTACTGTTGCCCCTTGCTACTGTTGCCCCCTTGCTACTGCTACTGCTGCCCCTTGCTACTGTTGCCCCTTGCTACTGTTGCCCCTTGCTACTGTTGCCCCTTGCTACTGTTGCCCCTTGCTACTGTTGCCCCTTGCTACTGTCGCCCCTTGCAACTGTTGCCCCTTGCCACTGTTGCCCCTTGCCACTGTTGCCCCGTGCTACTGTTGCCCCTTGCTACTGTTGCCCCTTGCTACTGTTGCCCCTTGTTACTGTTGCCGCCTGCTACTGTTGCCCCTTGCTACTGCTTCCCCTTGCTACTGTGCAAGTGACCCTTCCTGGTCACTGGAACCCTGCCCCTTTCTGGATCGGACTAGGGGTTTGATAAATGTCCCATATTTCATTTCTACTTCAATAAATTAGAGATCACTGAATAAAATGACTGCAAAAGTCTATACCAAAATCAAAACACGGCTCAGACCTCATACTCACAACACAACATACTTAACTCTGCATGGGAAAGGAAATGATTGTTTCTTCTATTATCTTATCACTGCATTAATTGGCTGTTCATAACTCTTCATGTTTTAAAAGGATAGTGAACAAGAAACAGGATGAATGATTTCCTTCCATTTTAAAAACACAAAGGAAATTCCATCTTGGCAGTAGTGGGTCTCAGGGAATCAAACAACCTAATACGGTACATTAATTTCATGATATAAATCACAGAAAAATAAAACTTATCAGCACAACTTCAGACTCAAATTTCCCAGCTATGCAGCCCTTTCATCAAATGGTTATGATTTCATCATCTGCCGCCTACTGTTCAACTTGCAAAGATACTGTATTTAGGCTGTATTAATTACTATACCAGGGCTTTGAAAAATGCGAGCCCAATTTTGAGTCTAACTTTTTTCTCATATGCATTTTTGACAACCTTTCTTTGATTTTCTTTGATTACAAGTTTGATTGAAATGGAAGCTAAGATATTTATCTTTTAAGTAATGAAAGCCAAATTAGGAAATATTGGACAAAAAATGCAATTTAAACAATTTTGGGCTAAATTTGGTCAACAAATGGCACAAGTATGACTTTTTGTCAATATTGAAAACAGAGATGTGTTACATATTTAGATTCTTTATCAAATTTCCTTTCCAATGATGCAAATCTATAATTTTTAGAAAGAAAGGAAACATGAAAAAATGATTTGAGTTAAATGACCCCTGAAAACTGCAGCAGAAAACTTATAACGCCGTAGTCACGATGGAACTCGAACCTGGTGCGCTCGCATGCTGGCTGCGTTCATATCCACTACATAAAATGATCATTGTATTTATATATCAAATGAAAGGAAATTGCTAGCACTTTCGAACAGCAGTTCAGCGAACCATGTGCGATGTATACGGTTTTGGTACACAATTATTTTAAGAAGAAAAAAACGGGTCTAAAATGGCAGAAATTCATAAAATTTCTCTGGAACAAAAAAGATTGAAGGTTGGAATTATAAAAAAAATAAGACCAGAAATCAATAATATCATGTCTTAGAATTTGCATGTTTGATTTTGAGGCAAAAATGTGATCTAGAAGTTATTGTAAGATTTAAAAGAAAAAAAAAACATTTTTGCCAATTTTTGAGTTTAACCCTTTTTCAAGCTACTTTTTCCCCTTTTCAAGCTACTTTTTCTCAAAATTCTTTAATATGACCCCTATAAAAAAGTTAAATTTTGTGAAAGAAATATCGAGTACTTTAAAATGATACCAAGATTACTCCTATAGGACTTTGGTAAAGTCCAGATTGTATTTTTAAATAAAAGTGGTTTGAAAACGGCAATATTATCGCCGCATGGTAGAGAAAGGGTTAATTGCTCATTTAAATTCCATTCAGAAACCCCCCTTTTTTCATGGTCAATTTTTTAAAGGGGTGAGCTAAATACTACAACTGGAAATAAAACAGAAGATAAATATTACTTTAATTCTTGACGGCTAGTTGGTTGGTGAGGGCTAAAGCAGTACCATGACAGCTAGAGATTAAGATGACAATACTGTACATCCTGAAAACAGTATAGGTATAATTCTGACAGGTACAGTAGCAACAACAACGTAAGCATAAATGCAATGTACTTTAGCAAAAAAGTCCCATAAAAATTGGTTAAAATTTACGATTTTACAGATTTTCAAATTTAGATACCTAATTACCATGAAATATGCAATATTAATTGACTCAGAATAGCACATTAATTAAAGAATTTTGTTCTGTATTCCCCTTCATACATCAACACTTTTGCACATGCTATAATATTTTACGAACTGTGATAGGTTTTATTTAAAAACTGTTAGCGCTACTGTGACCATTTAAAAGACTGTTCTGCGACGAGTGAACACACAATTACAATGACAGGGTCGTCGCCTGCGCATTCAATTATGATAGTAACAATGCTATCACAAAACGCTTAATACGACCTGGACGAGAACACAGGTACGACGTACGGACAGACATAACATCGACAACTAAGTCAATGTCCACGGCCTTTGATAACCAGTTGTGGTGCACTGGCGTGTCTACCCAACCCAAGCTGGAACCCAGGACCTCGTGGGCTGTAGACATGTATGATAACTGCTACACCACAGTAGGCTGTTCTGCTCAGATTTAATGCTCTTTATCTCTACCTGCCCATTTACCTTTAGACAACAAAGTTTCCTATAATTACTTAAATTAGTATTGACCACAAATTAATGCCTTAACTATTTGGAATACACAACATGTACACAACCATAACAGTAAACAAACTTTAATCGACTGTGTGTTTGGGGGAATGTACTTTAGGTTAAGTTTGTTGATGTTTAACGGCACTGCAACAGTCAGCGTCAAATGTGCCAAGAGGGTGTTAATAAATAATGGTGTAAGAGTTAGGTTAGTGAGGAGATGGAAGGTTTGTAAGGGAGATAAAGAGGAAAAGCTGAATGTGGGAGAAAAATTTAGGTGAATAGAAAGGGGTGTGTGTAAGGTTAGGTCTAGAAAGGGAAGGGAGATTATATGTGGTGGAAGAGGTTGTTGTGGAGAAAGTTGATGTTTGAGGAAGAATTGGTTTCGAATAGGTCCGAGATTAATTTAGCTAAACATTTTGTAACATTATACGCCAATGAACAGAAAATGGTAACCAAGTAACAGAAGATTGCTGTTAAGTTCTTTTAACATGATCAACCAGTCTATGTTAACGTTTAGATTATGAATATTGTGCTGTAATTATTACCATCATAACCAATAAACAAAGACAGAGCAGATTGTAGTCACGTTGCTATTAGTGCTTCACTAATTACCATCTTCCTTCATCATTCCTTGTTTTACTGTCAAAAAAGGTTGCGTTTTACACCGAAATGGCCGTTTTGTACGCATTACTGGTACAAATCTACATCCAAATAATTGCTTCCAACGTACAAAATAAATATCAATTACATGAAGTTACGTCCAAAAAATCTGCATAAAATTTACCAAAATACTTAATATACAGTAATTGGTTAATCAAATCATTATAAAATCAGTTTTCTATAACAATTATAAGTGAAATATGATCAAATTTCTAAATCGTTTACTGTTTATTCCATTTTGTTGTTGCTCCCTACGCATTGAATATGTATCACGTTTATAGCTAGCTACTGTAGCTGCTAGTACAGTGTGCGTACGGCCCTGCTCTCGGGAACAACGTTGTTATGCAATGCTTGTTGTTTATACTGCACATGCACTGCATGTACTGTTATGTGTGTATGGCTTATTAGCAGCGGACATGACAGTTGTTGATTAGAAACTGGAATAATGTGGATATTATTTTCAATTTACCTAATTATGTTTACTGACATTGGTATTCTTAAAACATGTAATGTGATAAGGATTGTTTTCTGGGACATTTCAACGCTACAAGAGGGTAAGCAAACTTTGATTCTGCTAGGCCAAGAGTAATGTTACTCGTTGATTTCCTGCGATCGTCGGTCAGTAGGAATACACGTACTAACGTAAGGCCTAGTGCAGTAATACTAGAGCTCTATTTACACCTAAAATTTTGAACCTTATGACCAAAAATTGAAGTCTGGCATTAAACAAAATTAAAATACTGTAACATTACAACCATTTTGTTTTTTTGGAGAGGCAAACTTTGCTGTCAAAAAAATCCAATAATAAGCGATTCTGCATGACATGCTTAAAATAAACGATGTCCTCTCAACTATATCAATATTTATCATAAAAAAATCTGACAGGAAAAAGAAGGGCTTTTTAGTTGGGTTTTAATACTCATGTGTACAGATATCTCTTTTTTAAAGAAATATGATTGACTTAGTCAAACAGTTGCTACTATAGCAAAAGAATTCAGCATTAGTTATACCAATTTTTTTTTAGTATGAAATACCTTATGAGCTGTTTTATCTGATTAACTCATTAACTGTTGTTAATTGTTGTTAACTCATGATTCTAAAATTATATCAAAATCTTATAGAACTTTTTCACATTTACTAGAAAAACTTATCGATATGGTCGATATTGAGTTCAAGGGTCATATCGATATATCGATATGTTTTCCACCGATATTGTACTAAACATGAAGTAATAATGAAGATAAGATGACAAGCAAAAATGCACCTTTCCTTACTATACAGCCACAAAAAGTTTGTAATTTGTAATAATATCAAAGTTGCAGGCAGTCAGTAATTTAAGAGTTAACTAAGTCATCAATATTTCAATAATTATTACCTAAAATTATGTTCCACAGGCAGGATATTCTTAATTTGGATATACAGTACTGTACTCTGTACATGTATGTACAGGCCGCTATGGACATTGCACAATAATATAAGTTAATTATCATGATTGTGATGGTTGAGCAATTGCATTCAATGAGATTTTAAAATCCTCAAACATCGCGTCTAAATTCCTCAAAAAAAAGCCAGCATCCCCAAATTTATGAGGCAAAGCCCTTAATTGACACCTGAAAGTAGATTTTATCATCAAAACTAAAAGATTTCATCCTCAAAACTATAAGATACTTCCCGCTAATTTGTCCGTTCACACATCAGATTTTGTGTACAGTAAGCAGCACAAGTACAAACATTGTGTAGATTTGAAAAATAAAAATTTTAAACATGTTTTTAGCTGTACTTCCTTAAAAACAATGTTTATTTTTTTCTATCTATGGAGTTAAGCTATGGAACACACTGAAGGATAAGCTGAAACAATGTACTTTAATAGTAAAAGGATCTTTAACACAAAATTTTAAATGTGAAATTATGGATGTATGTAGAGACATACAAAATTGGCATTTTTTTGTTGTGATATATTTGTGTTTAGTTCCATCATCATAAGTTCAATTAGTAACAATTAAACCAGTTACATTTACAAGACATTATTTTACTGTTGTATTTGTTGTGATTTAATCTACATAAAAGTTTTGGGGAGAGTTATCAAATAAGTTTTTAACTTCTTTCTCTCTCCTTTTCCATATTGAAATGTATTACTGGTAACAAAGCCAGAAACTTATGTTATTTGTTATATTCAAAATTTGAATGTACTTTACTTAATGTGGAAATAAATGTTCATGAAATAAATTTTTGAGCCCACTCGTCTGTTTTTTAGTAGCAAATTTTTCTATAAATATTTATTGACTTCTAAATGGCCAGGTTTAAAAAAAAAAAAGTGCAAAATTATGCCCTTACAATAGGAAATTCAAAACAAGTAAGTGGACCTAGCATTCAAAGGTACAGTTGGCCCATTTTCATTACCAAACAAGCTATATACCAGTTCCACGAAAATAATGAAAAAATGGTATGTTGAAACTTATGGAATTTCTACGTTTCTTAATTTCTTTAAGAAAAAGACAATGTAAAAGACGATTTCTTTCAGAATAATGGGTGTTTATTTGAAGATTTATGTACATATTTTCCATTAAATTCTAAAAATTTACTTTAAAATTTGTACTTTGATATTTTTTGTGCTGGAGCAAGATTATCTGGTACAAAACAGTTATATTAATTCAATTGCAATTTGCATATCGATATTTTGATATAATCAATATATTTCTTAGCGATATATCGATATTGCCTGAAAGTGAATATTGCCCAAGCTTATGCCTAGCCATGATCAGGAATCTAACTCTGTCATTTAAAAAATTTTACAGGACGAATGACTGTCAGAAAGAAAAAGAAAACGCTGACTGTTAATCAGACCAGCTTTAAAGTCCGAGTCGTTGAACATTCTAGCATGCTTACATATCACACCAGTCTTCGCATTAACGTGGGTTACGGGATTTAAAGAAATTTTAAGAAATTTTATCTAATTCTTTCACTATTTAAATTACTTTTTCTAAAACTTTCTTTAGGTAGTATATTATAAATACCCTTCCTAAGATTCAGGTTTACTACTTTTTTGACATATCCCATGGTTTTTAAGCCACAAAATTGCAGGACAAAATATGATAGAATACATAGACTTTGAGGAATTGGAGGCTATGACGTCACAACTAGTCTGATTTCAGTCATTTCTACACAAATGATACCAAACTTTAAACTTGAATATCTCCTTAACAAAATAAGATGTTGCAATGCTTTCTTCACCATTTTGTTTCTTTTGAAGTCCTCTTTATTTAAGATAAACATGTCTGACAACTGAACAAATCCTTTACCTTATCCATCAACCAAGTGTAATGGAATCTATGTTAAAGTGTGCACTTTATTTTCACAAGGAACTGCGACTGTGTACAAAAATTAATGTTCAAAACAAAGAAGGAAACTTAAAGAGGAAATTTAAAAAGTTAACTTTTAATTTCAAAAGGTATCAAACTCACGGGATCCTGGTGTTCATGTCTAGCTACACAAACAACTTCTAATGGCATTTAACGAGGAATCAACTTTAATGTGTGGACAAGGAAGTACATAACCGAAAAAAGTTACTCCACAGCTGGTGTACAGTAATCCATGAAGAAACACATAGTTGAGTGTAAAATGTTGAATAAAAACGAAAGCTTTCAAGTTTGAAATGTCAGCAAGGAAAGATTGTATTGCTGATTGGACTTGAGACTGGCCACCTTGCCCAAATATCACTTACAGACACTTTGATTTTCATTGATTAGGGTATCAAATCAATCATCCATTTTATTGTAATTTTAAGTCATAAATTTCCCACATTGTTTAGAAAATGGGCATGTGCTCTTAGTCCAAGCAAGATTTTGAAAAAGAACCTTGTACTAATGTAAGTTTGCTATTCATTTCAGAATAATGTTAATTGTTCCACAAACTTCTGGTTTTACAATTTACACAGAAACTACAGGTGCTTTTGATATACTTTAACCCTTACTCTACCAGGGCTTTGAAAAAAGCGAGCCCAATTTTCATAACTTTTTATTTCCAAATGCATTTTTGACAACCTTTCTTTCATTACAAATTTTATTGGAATGGAAGCTAAGAAATTCATCTTTTGAGTAATGAAAGCCAAATTAAGAAATATTGGACAAAAATAAGCAAATTATGCAATTTTTGGCTAAATTTGGTCAACAAATGGCCAATCTTTCCACAAGCATAACTTCTTGTCAGTAATGAAAACAGAGATTTGTGTTACATATTTAGATTCTTTATAAAAATTTCCTTTCCAATGATGCTAATATATAATTTTTAGGAGGAAAGATGAAAAAACACCAAAAATGCTTTTGTCAAATGACCCCTGAAAACTGCAGCAGAAAAATTATAATGCAGTAATCACAGTAAAACTCGAACCTGGTGCGCTCGTGTGCTGGTCGCCTTCATATCCACTACACCAGATGATCATTGAAAATGCTGTGGGGAAATATAATTATCATAGGAAAGGGTCCAAATAGAGAAGTGTATTTATATCAAATGAAAGGAAATTGTAAGTACTTTTGAACAGCGGTTCAACGAAGTATGTGCAGTTTACGGTTTTGGTACAATTTTTTTTAACGCGTCAAAAATAGCAGAAATTCATGAAATGTTGAAGAAATTTCTCCAGAACAAAAAATTGCAGGTAAAGATTTTTAAAATTAGACCAGAAATCAATAATACCATGTCTTAAGATTTGCGTGTTTGATTTTAAAGCCAAAATATGATCTTGAAGTTATTGTAAGATTTAAAAGCAAAAAAAACATATTTTGCTAATTTTTTAGCAACTTTTAAGTTTTACCCTTTTTCAAACTTCTTTTTCTCAAAATTCTGTAATATGACCCCTATAAAAAAGTTACATTTTGTGAAATATCAGAGTACTTTAAAATGATACTAAGATTACTCAATAGGACTTTGATAAAGTCCCGATTTTATTTTAGGAAAAAAAGTGGTTTGAAAACAGTGATAATATCGCCACATGGTAGAGTAAGGGTCAAAGACTTCTTTCATAATTTAAAACTCCCTTCTTGTGAACATAAAAATCTCTACCTGTCCATATACCTTTCAGTAAACATATACACCCAGAAATATGTGAACACCAGTCCCCACAAAATGATTCCAAACCTTTGTTTTGCTTTTACCCCTACAGAAAAGTATGAAAAGAACATGGCCACTCTCTGGCACTGTATTATGTGCAACTTTGTAGACTTGTAAAAATCTACTGATTTAAAGATTTATGGACAGGTAGCAACAACTTGAGCTTAGTAGGAAAAAAATAAGACTACAACCAATGAAAATAGAAATCAGACCCCTAGCTTGATTTAAAAAAGGCAGGGTGCTAGACTTGTTGAGAGGCACATCAAAGCGCATGCGAAGCACTGTGTCTTTTCGGCATGGAATCCAGGAGCCCCCTTGAGGCTCGATCCCCTCGTAAAGAAGCTCGGGGATTTTAGCTATAATCATACATCTCAAAATGAAGCTATTCTGGCTGATAAGTATCAGTCATTTGTCAAACAGAATAATTGCTTACTATGCTATCATTCTGTGTTCTGTATCCATGTAAAGTATTTCATTTATGAGGCTAATTAAGATTATCAGGTTTAAAAAAAATCTATCTGAGGGGCAACGCAAACCCCAGGGAGCAGGGTGGACCCCAGGGTGCAGGGTGAACCCCCAGGGTGCAGAGGGGATCCATGGAGGGGCAGGGTGGCCCTGTAAAACAGCAAAGCTAGGGTTCTCAAAATATTTCATCAAAATCGGTCAAATATTGGCCACTTTACAGCATTTTGAATTTTCAGGCGTTATTACAATAAATCATGCAATATTTTTGAAATTTTGTGACATCACATCAAAAAAACCTTTGAATTTCCTTACGTTAAATTATTTTTTTCAATCTTCAGTGTCAGTTAGATGAGTGCAGTCAAAGTAATTTGGCCAAAAGGTTTTGAATCGCCATCATACCCTTTATTCAAATTTAGCAAGACAAAACAGCTGATTTTTAGTGACTGAAATTTAGGGCAGAAAATTGACACGCCTTTGACGACGAGTGAACACACAATTACAATGACAGGGTCGGTCGTTGCCTGCGTATTCGGTTATGATAGTAACAATGCTTTCACGAAACGCTTAAAACGACCCGGACGAGAACACAGGTACGACGTACAAACAGACATAATATCGACAACCAAGTCAATGTCCATGGCCTTTGATAACCCAGTTGTGGTGCACTGGCGTGTCTACCCAACCCAGGCTTGAACCCAGGGCCTCGTGGTTTGTAGACATGTATGATAACCGCTACACCACAGTTGGTAGACATAGAAAATTGACAAATTACATTAACGATTTTGAGTGGTCTTCTCTTTTATACTTTACAACTTTTCCTACATTAAAAAGTCTTTAAACTTTGATTGGCACTTACACAGGAACTACAAGAGCTTCTGACATTCTTTATGGACTTCTTTGCAGAACTACTGTAAAGCTCCTTCTTTACAGAATTACTGTAAAGCTCCTTCTGGAGAATATAAGATCTCTACCTGTCCATATACCTATGAGTAAACATATACACCTAAAAAAATGTGAGCACTTAGCCCCAAAACAATCCTAAGTAAACATATTTGTACAACTAATGTAGTAGTATGTGAAAAGTATTGTCTCCATATCCAAATAACCACATTCCAAATCAGTAAAATAATTGTTTCCACAGTATAAAACATTATTTTAATGGAAAATTTGGCATAGAAGTTCCCATAATCTTGTCAACAAGAAAATGGCCGCAATCTTTGCGAAGCATGCTGGTAGCACGGAACTAATAAGGTATCACTCCGCCATCCAAAAATGAGAACCCTTAGAGAAAAGACTAATAAAAATATTTTTGAGAGGTCCCATGTCATGGGACAGGAAGCTGAGGAAGCTGAACATTTCAGCAATGGTAGAGAAAGGATAGGTCTCGACTATGCATATCCAAACTTGGCAAAATTTGTTTCAGTAAAAGTTTCATGGGAACCATTTTACAATGGACCCATACCCAAATTTGAGCAATTTGATGAGGGTGTATAACGCTTCACTTCAGCCCCCCAAAAAGGGCCAAAGGATATTAGATGATACTTTTTGAAAAACATCACAAAAGATCCCAAATCTATTACATTCTGGTACAAAAAGGACCCAAACTTCACTTTTTCATCATAGGCTTTAATGGGGCAAATAATTGGTTCCGTGCTACCTGCTGAATCCCAGCTCTGTTGAATAAAACCTCATGTGCGTTTATTTTGTGACATTTTATCTTTTTTGTACAATTTATGTGACTCATCAGGTAGTTTTAACATTTATATGCAGCAAGCACAACAAAGCTGTTGTGGTCAAGTATCTTTAGGTCAGTTGTGCAGGTTACAACTGATCTTGATGAAGTGAAATTGCAGCTCAAAGGAATATTCCCATGGAATTTCATTTCTATGTATCTGATGGAGACAAATTTAAGAACCAGATATTCCAAAAACCATATAAATACCATGTTGACATCTCATTCCTAGAAGAAGCCATTGAACTTTATTGAAGCTATTGAACTTTACATATCTTTTTTTTTGCACGGTATACCGGTACTAAGAAAAGCACCGGTACTTTACGATGCCGTTACATTATGATACCACCAAATGAAAAATACAGAAGTACCGTCGAATACCGTCAGTATCAGTACTTGCAACAATAAGTTATAAAAGATACTTTAATTCACTTAAAAATCAGAAGAAAAAAAGAAAAAAAAAATTAGAAATATATATATATGTATTTAAACATGGTACATCACCTAAAAATTTCATACCAACATAATAATTATGGGAAGACATGGTTGCAAAACTTGCAAAGTTTGTAAATATTCCAGCTATTCCTTGACCTTTCAATAACAGCTGGCCTAGTTATGGTGCACTACCTGTTTTGTGAATATGCAATATACATGTAGTACAGTAACATTAGTACAGAGCAGAAAAGTACCGATTATAACTTTTGTGCAAACTTTCTAGGCCCAACTCATGAAATATGCCTGTATTTTTAGTACTATCGTAACAAGAAAATTTCAAAAGAATATATTTTAATTCTCTTGAAAAGACATGTACGAGAATTGCTTCAGTCAAATAAATAATTGTTGCAAATTCACAAGTGTTGAATATTTTGTGTAAATTTTTCCTTTTGTCACGAAAGGAAAAATTAAAAGAAAGAAAATAATCCCCTTCCCCCATCATGCCACATTTACCTTAAAAATATTAATCTGCAAGTCACATAATGAAAATTCTCCTCACAATTTCCAAACAAAACTTGAACAAAAAACTGTAATATGTCAAGATCGTTTTAATCGGAAAAAGAGCCAAATCAGTTCCAAAAAAGCCCAAATTAAGCTACAGTATCAAAGCCAAACTGTAATCAGCTTGAATTCCAATATACCAACTAATATACCAACCCTGGCTCATAGGCCAGTATTGCGCAACGTTACAGCAAAATAAAATTTGCTTCTGGACTCCATTATTTTGAAGTTCTTTTAAACCTTTGATGGCTTAGAATTTCAAATCTAGGAGTTGCTTTGCCATTTGGATGTGGAATTTCAGTAATCCATCCATTTGTTCATGGTTTTAACCTCATTTAAGGTGAGTTTTCAAAACTTTCATGGACTTCGCCATAACTCATTAAATGTACAAGCTGCAAATTATGTGTACTGTAGGCCCTAGTTAGTGTTGATTTGTGTACAAAACAATCCCAAGTCAGTTGTTGTGAACAGAATCACAGAGGTTTTAGTTCCATTGGGATTTCAATATTAATAGGTATTGTACTTAATATTAGAAGCCGTAAAAGGTATGACAAGACTTTAGAATTTGAAAAATAATGATGAGAAATCAATTGCCTGTAACATCTCCAAAAGTTTTGCAAGAGTATATAGGCCTACACATGTGTTGTTCTTGCTCGTTTGGTAAATACTGATGTTTAAAAATAGAAAACTTTCGACCAATTAGGCACATGCGCAAGTCACTGCAAGACCTGCATATTATTACCATGGGGTAAATTCTGCTGATATACGGACATTATTAGTGTTGAAAAATATATTTACCCCTGTAACGAATGGATTTGTCTGAATTGAAAAAAAGTATATAGATTTAGAGTTGAATAAACTTTCAATGCACATTGCAAACTTGTGTTAACAAATGTAACAGAATGTCAGAGATTCTAGGAGGTGTAATCGGGCAATTAAATTGATCTTATTAACTTAGAGATACAGTATCGCTCTAGTAGAACTACCGCATACAAAACGTATAGAATCGAATAACACCGTGTAACTTAGTATATTCCCTCGTAATACCGTAGACAGTTTAAGCTGTCACATAAGACCCAGATAATCCTCGCATAAGCCCCGTATAAGCTACGTAGACACTCCACGCAGAGTCACATTTTATCCGCCCCACAAAATATAATCCCCACGTAAGCTTTTAAGCATAAATGCGTAAATCCCGTATAATCCTTCTGACATCGCTTTTTGAAAAATCGCAAACCTAACCACACACATACACCACTGATTAACTGTGTACACCCTGACGATGGCCCGATGAGCAAAGTGTACAATTAATAGCCATAAGTTAGTTGTCCATGATTTTAAAAGGTTACGGCGAGATTGAATATCTTTAAAATTCAGAAGTCCCGGTCGCACAAGATTTTTTTTTCTTCAAGATATCTTGAGTTAAGCAACAGTATAATGGTTAATATGTGCTCTAAAAACATTCCTTATGTAATTGTGTAATGAATGGTACATTAAATTGTAAAAAAGGTAAGTATATAAAGTTGCATTAACGACATTAATATTATTTCTGTCACGATTTTTCGTGGGAAGATTTTCTACACCTTTATGTAGATCTGGGAAATGTTATATGTTTGTTTGTTTGTTTGTTTGATGAGGTCTTAACGGCACCACGACAACGAAGGTCAAATTGTGCCTGAGAGGTCAGATCATTTTAGAGGTAGTAAGGAAAGAGACCAGGGGAAGAATGAGAGAAATTCAAGAACAAAAGCCAGAAAGCTGTGATCGAGAGAGGAGGTGCATGGGTAAAACTAAAAACAAAGTAGAGAGGGGGTGGAAGAGGAGGATTAAATATGGTTGTAGAGGGATGCATGCTGAAGGAAGGAGACTATTTTATCTGGAGGATTTTTTTGGAAGAACTCAGCAATTGAGTTGTGGGGAGCGAGAGAAGCTCTGGGAAGGTTGTACAGGGGGCAAGCAAGGAGAACGTGTTGGATTGTAAGGATGCAGTGGCAATTGTTACAGAGGGGTTGGGGGAACCAATAAGGAGGTGGGAGTGAGTGAGGTGGGTGTGACCAATTCTAAGACGGGTAATATGAACGTTGTCGATACAAGAAAGGTTGTTGATGGTGGATTTGATCGGGATTGTGGGCTGGATAACATGGAGTTTGTTATCAATTTGGAAGTTCCATAAGGTTTGCCAGCGGTCACGAACAAGAGAAGCGATAAGCGGTTTGATGTCAGAGAGGGTTTTGGGAAAAGGGGAAGGGAGGAGGTTAAGGGCAAGCTTAGCGGCTGTATCAGCCCTGTCATTGCCAGGGATGCCAACATGGCTGGGTATCCAGAAGAAAAGAACACTTTTCCTGCAGAGGGTGGGAGAAAAGAGTTTCGGAGGAGGAGGTGGCAGGTGAGGTTATCCCATTTAAGATTGAGTAATGAAGTAAGAACAGCCTTTGAGTCAGAGAAAATGGCAAAGTGACTAAGAGGAGAGTACTCAATAAAGTTGAGGGCGAGGAGAATGGCCTTAGCCTCGGCTGAAAAGATGGATGAGTGGTCAGGAAGCCTGCTACTGAGGGTGATGTCTTGGATGATGGCAGCAGCAGCTGTCTTGTTGCCTTCCTTGGAGCCATCAGTATAGATGGAGGTGTAATTTGAGAGTTGGTCTTTGATTTGGTTGTGGAGATTGATGAAGAGATTAGGGTGAGTTTGAGTTTTGTTATAAGTGGAGAGGTCTAGGTGGACAGAAGGAGGGGGGGTGGCCCAAGGCGGAAAAGTGGGCCAGGAATAGGTGCCGAGAGTGGCGGGGTTGATGCCAAGTTGAAAGAGGTCTGATTTAATGCGTAAGCTGAAGGGGCGATAGGGTTTTAGTCCTATCAAAGAGGGAGGAGAAATTGGGGTACCTAATGAGGTTGTAAACAGGGTTCTGGGTGTTGGTGAGGACTCTAAAAGCATAGGAGAGGCTAAGCTTTTTACATCTAAGTAGAAAGGGGGTTCGTTGGCTTCAACATGAAGGCTAGTGATTGGGGAGGTCCTGTAGGCTCCTAGACAAAGCCTGAGGGCTTCATTTTGGATGGTGTTAATGTGGTTGAGGTATGAGTTGTGAGCGACACAGTAAACAATATTGCCATAGTCAAGCTTGGCACGAATGGTGAGCCTGAAAATTTTGAGGAGAGCATAGCGGTTCGCTCCCCAAGTAGTGTTGGAGAGCAGTCGGAGGAGGTTGAGGGAGCTATTGCATTTTAGTTTCAGGTTGGTGATGTGTGGCTTGTAGGTGAGCTTGGGGTCTAGAGTTAGACCAAGGAACTTTGTGTTTTCAACTTTAGGGATGCGATTCCCATTGAGCACAAAGTTCGGGTTGGGGTGGAGGTTGTTGAAATGACAAAAGTGCATGCAGACTGTCTTGTCTTTGGAGAATCTAAAACCGTTATTGTTGCTCCAGACTTGCAGCTGATTGAGGCTGGTTTGAAGCCTATTTTCAACAATAGGAAAGCTAGGGAGGAGTAGAAGATGGTGAAGTCATCCACGAGAGGGTACGTTTGATGCTGGGGCCAAGGTCATTCCCGATGTCATTAATGCTCAGGTTGAAGAGAGTGGGGGAGAGGATGCTGCCTTGGGGGACGCCCTCTTCTTGGGGGTACGGCTTGGAGAGGGTGTGGCCAATACGAACTTGGAACTGCCTGGGTGAGAGGAAGTTTTGAATAAAGATGGGGAGGTGGCCTCTGAGGCCAATGGTGTGAAGTTTCCGGGTAATGCCTAGGCTTGGGCGATATATCGATATTTCGATATATTTCGATATTGACCTATATCGATATGGCCGATATTGAGTTCAAGGGTCATATCGATATATCGATATTATGTTTTTTTTTTAAATACACAATACATGAATTATTAAAAAGCTAAACATGACTATCAAACATCCAAGTATTTTTTTATTAAACAGCCACAAAAAGTTAATGAATTTCATTTATATCAAAGTTTCAGGCACTCAGTTATGATAAAACTTTTAAAACATTACTATTGTGATAACAATAACCCCAAAATCCTTCCATGAACAAAAAACCACTTGACTCGCGGAGCACAGAGGCATTGCGCAATACTTCAATTTTATACTTGATGGCTTACGATGTTCGGACAACAAAAATCATAAGTTGTTGAATCCTCAAACATCGTGTTAAATTTCCTCAAAAGGAATACTGAATCTGAATTTTTATATCAAACAATCATTAATTGACAAATTACTGACAAAACTGTGAGGTTTTTCTCACTATTTTGTTCGTTCAGAAAGTTTAAAGTAAAAGTTACAGACTGGTCTTACCAGATCGATCAGATAATGTACAGTGCATTAATTACATACACTTAGTATCACTGTACAGTCTATGTACACACATACCATCTAGGCTATCACTGTTTCTTCTGAGTGACAACACTCGTGCGATGATTGAAGCAGACTAGAAATTGGATAATACGCATCATATATAGACTTCTGAATGTCTAGAAGTCCATATAATGCTACCAAAATAATGCCTTTTCAGTACAACTTTCATAAGAAGTAAGTGAGTTATAAAATTTTAGGAAGAATTGGAGCCGATTTTCGTAAGGCATACAGTGTAGGCCTAATACCAGTTCCACAACATTTTTTTTTTTTAAGAATATGCTGAGGTCTAAACTTTTTCAAAGTTTCTGTGATTGATCTTTTGAGATAGAAACCATGTAAAGAACATTTTAAAACACAATGGGTGTTTATTTGAAGATGATATGTTTATATTTTGCAGTGATTTCTGTTAATTTGTACAAAAGTTTTACTTAACTTTTTTTGAGCCGAGGCGAGATTACCTTGCCCAGAACAGTACATACGACTTACGTATGACGTCCCATAATTTGCATATCGATATTTCGATATTATCGATATTTTACAGGCGATATATCGATATTGCATCATGTTCAATATCGCCCAAGCCTAGTAATGCCGTATTTCCAAGTAGTGTCGAAAGCTTTCTCGAGGTCAAAAAATATGGCAATGAGGTGTTCCTTTTTTGCAAAGGATTCCCGGATAGCGGTGTCGAGCGTAATTAACTGGTCTAGGGTATTGCGACGTTTTCGGAAGCCGCTTTGGTGAGGAGAGAGGATTCTGTTGGTCTCGAGGAACCAGTTTAGTCTCTGATTAATGATCTTTTCCATAATTTTACAGAGACAGCAAGTAAGGGCGATGGGTCGGTAGCTGGTGGGGTCGGTGCTATCCTTCCCGGTTTAAGGACGGGGATGACAATAGCTGTCCTCCAGATAGGGGAAAGGAGTGTGAGGACCAAATGTGGTTGAAGATGGTGAGTAGGGTAGTGGTGGCTTTGATGGGGAGGTGTTTCAGAAACTGATAGGGGATGTTATCTGGGCCCTTGGAGGTGCAGCCAGCGTCGCTGATGGCTTGGTTTAATTCAGAAAGGGTGAGAGGGGTGTTGTAGCTTTCGGAGTTGTCAGAGGGAAAAGTGATTCTCCGGGCTTCATCGCAAGCTTTTTTGATTTTGAAAGCATTGGAGTAGTTGGTCGAGGCCGAGATGTTGCTGAAAGAGGCGGCGAGGTGGTCAACGATGTCTTTTTTTTGCGGTGAGAAGGTCTCCATTCCAAGAGAGATGGGAGATGGAAGATTTGCCTACTCTGCCGTGGAAGCTGTTAACCATTCTCCAAATCTTCTTAGTGGGGTGTTGGTGGTGAGAGAAGAGATAAAGTTGTTCCAAGTGTTGGTTTTACTGTCCTTGATAGTGCGTCTGGCCTTGCACGGCTGATGCGAAAGAGGTTAAGGTTATGGGTGGTCGGGTTAGTTTTAAAGTTCCTGAGGGCTCTTTTCCTGTTCTTGATGGCGGTTTTGCAGTCATCTGAGAACCAGGGGTTGGGGGATGATTTGGGGTTTGGAGGTTTTGGGAATTGAGCAGGTGGCGATGTTGATAAGGATATTACTGAAGTTAGACATGGGATCCTCATCCTCGAGAAGATGGGGGGAGAGGTGTGAGTCACAGAGGGTTTCAAAAAGGGACCAGTCAGCCTTGTCGAGGTTCCAGTTGGGGTGTGCTCAGTGGGGATTTGAAGATTGGAGTGTATAAGAAGAGGGTAATGATCACTACCACAGAGGTCAGCAGTGACTCTCCAACTAAAGTCAGGGAGGAGGTTAGGGGAACAGATAGACAGGTCAATACAGGTGAGAGAGCCTGTGGCAGGATGAAGGTAGGTCGGGAGTTAGTGTTCAGTAAGGACAGGCTGTGCTGACGGAGAGCGTTTTCGATGAACTTGCCTCTAGGGGTGGTGGTATTAGAGCCCCACAGAGGGTTGTGAGCGTTGAAGTCACCAAGAAGGATGAAGGGGTGGGAAGCTGAGAGATGAGGTTGTTAAGGCTGGTTGGTTGAATGTTGGTGTTGGGAGGGAGATAGATATTGCAGAGAGTGAAAGTTTTGTGGAGGGAGATAGAAATACAGATGGCCTGAAGGTCGGTGTGCACACGAACAGGGCTGTGTGGGATATCGTGTCTAACGAGAATGGAGACGCCACCACAGGCCCTGTCAGCATCCACTTGATGTTTGTGATAGCAAGCAAAGTTGTTAAGGGAGTAATGGTCGGTGGTTTTCAAGAAAGTTTCTTGTAGGCAGAAGACGACCGGGTTGAAGGTGGAGGCCAGAAGGTCGATTTCTTCAGAATTAGCCTTAAGGCTCCTAATGTTCCATTGTATGATGTTGTGGGTGTTATTGTAATTGATTGTGGTGTATGCCATAAAGGAGGCGGGGGGTTATCTGGAGGAAGATCTGCTGGGTCTGAGTTCGCTTGTTTTTTCTTTGGATTTGTTTCTTTGGGAGCGATTGTTTTTGAAAATTGGACGAGAAGTATGATCGGTGTGTTCGTAATCAACAATCCATACTCTCTTCAGTGTGGGTTTGGGAGGTGGGTTGTTTGTTGATTGGTTGTTTGTTGATAGGTTGTTTGTTGATTGGTTGTTTTTTGGTTGGTTGTTTGCTGGTTGATTTGTTGGTTTGTTGGTTGTTTGCTTGGCTGGTTTTAGCTTGATGTATGAAGGTATTAGTGGAGTTGGTGTAGGGGCGGTAGGGGCTTTAGAGTAGGAAGGGGGTTGAGGAGAGAAGTGGTGGTGGAGGTGGTGTGGGTATTGGGTGTGATTGGGTTGTTGGAAATGGTGATGGGCTTAGGACTAGGTAAGAAGAGCCAGGTGAGGTCGGTTTGGGCATGGGAGTTAGTTTTTGTTGTGTTAGTTGTGTTTGGGGCGGAATTAGAGTTAGAGGAGACTACGTTTGAGTAGGAAGGCTTGGAGTTAAGGGAAGCGAGGAATTGTTTCCTGGCCTCAGGGTAGGTTATGTTGGGGTTAAGGGTTTTAAGTTTTGTTATTTGTTTTTCCTGAAGCCAGGTGGGACAGTCTTTCGAGAAGGAGGGATGGTTTGCTGGGTGTTTACCGTCACAATTTGTGCAGAGTGGGGGGTTGGTGCAGGAGGTGTTGTCATGGTCCGGGGCTCCGCAGTTACCACAGCGCGCTTGGCTGTGGCAGGAGTTTTTCCCGTGGCCATACCTCTGACAATTGTAGCAACGTAAAGGGTTAGGAATATAAATTTAAAAAATGTTATAATTAATTCCAATAGGACTGTGACGATTACACGTGTAAACGTTTAAACGAACAAACCTTCGATTAAACGTTTAGTCTAATCCGCCCACAAGTTTAAACGCTCGCGATTTACACTTGTCACTGAAAATCAATAACATTCAAACACACACAAAACTTTCATTCAATGACTTTTACACTTCAATCTTTACATATGATCAACAATGGATCTATTCCCTTTTAAGGCAGGAGTTGAATTTCATACTAATTAGCTTATAAATGGGGCTATATTTGGCTTTGATTCGCTGAATTCTAAGAGCTAGTTGATGTGGATGCTTAGGCCTGATTAACAACAGGCATAAATCTGCATTAGGTTAACACCTGTTTTACAAGCTGTATAACTGACCCAGAAATTCACAAACAAAAAAAGCTTTGAATGTTATTTTCACAACAAAAAAAGGCAGTTTACCTGATGAGTCAAATAGATTGCACAAAAAGGAAAAAAGATTGCAAAATAAACGAACAAAAATGTTTCAAAGTTGCCAAGATTTTAGTGTGGGTTCGCAAAGAGCCCAGATTAATGTGAATCTATACTTCTCACAATTACAAGGATTATGCTAATGATGCTCAAAGTCTTTTAATTACCTCTGATGTTGACAAAATTGCTCCAAAAATAATAATCTACATTGTATGCTTCAGATACACTTTAAACTAATACAGAAAAGAAATATCAGCAAATTTCTTTTAACACATCCCAGTGAACAATTTTCCTTGGCAATCATTTGGTCCATGTGTTTAATCCAGGGGCGGCGGAGCGTTCAAAATATTGGGGGATTGTACTGTTAGCTGTATTTCCCGCTAGCGCCGTAGGCACAAGCACCTTCAGCATGGGGTCCAGTGGCTCACTTTAGGGACCTTGCCACTACAAGGGTTGGTTGGAAACCCTTGTAGTGGTCCAGGGGATGAAGCCCCCGGAAAATTAGTGTGTTTTAAAGCACTGAAAATGCATTAAAATTGATCCTGTTTTGTGGTTTTTAATTGGGCATTTAATTCATTCAATATCCCCATATTATACAGAAGTATAAAAAACGGATTCAGCAGTTCGAACCATGGGGTTGAAACAGGAATTCATGGGAAAACATTATTTCCCTCATTTGCAAGTTTTCCAAGCTTCGCCTGTACATGCTTAACGGACCTCCGATGCATGCACATTTCATAGTGATTTGCCCCTTATATACTCTTATTATGATCACCGTAAAAACAGAGACCCTTATGCACCTATCAATTGTATGACGCACCCCTACAACCCCCGGGAATGGTGCGTCAATGTCCACATTTGAGTTGGACATTGAAAGCCCATGACGCACCCCTGTGTAGTGAAATTGAAGCACCATTGCATGAAATTGACTCACCTCTGAATATATTTTTGACTGACCATTTAATGACAATGACGGACCCATTGACACACCCAGGAACGTTGTCATTACAGTACCGTTCACGTAAAACTAGCGCACATTGACATACATTCGTAAATATGTACCAAAATAAATTGCATAGAAAGTTTGAGTGTATTTCGTAAATATGTACCAAATTAAATTGCATAGAAAGTTTGAGTGTACATACAGTATTTGTATCCATGTATACAATTTTGTGTTCATTTTTACGCTAAGATAATACTTTAAATTATACGCTACCCCGTGCACATGAATGAAAATTTTGTATTGCCTGTACAAACATGTAAGAGAATAAGGATTATATTCGGATAAAGACTTTATCCAAATATTATCCTTATTCTCTTAAAAGACGCAGAGAAACTTGAGGTTTTTATAAGCTTCTTAAATTCCTTCACTTATCGATTGCTTACAAATCTGTACACAATATAAGTTGTGATACCGTAACGAAGAGTCGGTATGCCTAAAGTGCATAGTATTACAACGAGAAGGGATATAGGCGTGCCGTGTAGTTACGAGAGATTTCTGACAAGTCACATTTTTGTTGAAGAAATTCATAATACTTTCTTTCGTTTAGATAAGGGAAAACAAAATCAGATTACTACCATTGCTATTTAAAGGAATATTCCTATGTTTTTGTGTAACCTTTCATAAGAGAATTTTTTTTAGAAAAAATGTTGTACAAAAATCATGTTATGTTATTCCTACCAAGAGATACTCAAAGTTTCACAAAACATGCCAATAAACGAATAGGAAAGGGCTCAGTATGACATCACAGCAACACATTTTCCCACAAAGTTTATTTATTTCATTATCTATCATCCTTTTTTTATTAGTAAAACCTGCTAGAAAAATAAAATGATGAAAGTAAGGCATTTATATACATTGCCAAATACTCCCTGCTTCAATCATTTTTGGAAGATTGTTTCTAATCATACAGAAACAACCTATTGACATTCAAAGAAATACATGAACATTTGCAATGGAATTGCCTCTATGACATCATCAAACACAAGTTCATCATACTCTACAAAATCTTCATAAAGCAATTATGAAATCTTGAAAATTCTATATCTCCTGAACGGAATATGATATCAACTGCTATCCTCTTTTTTCCCTCTGCGACCTCCCCCTTTATTTCTGGCTACACCCTTCACATGGATGTAAACAACGGTGGAGTTGACAGTATAGTCCCCAACCCCTGAAAAAAAGGTCCAAAAAAAAATGCTTCCCTCCTTGGACATTACCTCCCCCAACCCTCACCCCCATCCGAAAGGCTGGTTACACCCCAGAACATAAATTTGCTCGGCACGGCAACCCAAATGTGCTTAATATCATTATTTTCCAACATATCATCATCTATAGAGCTGTCTGAATGACAGCATGCTCGACTATTCGAAGCTGCAGGGGGGTGCGCTACTTGAAGGAAGTAAGCAGTTACTTATCCCATAACTTCCAATGAGATAAATTTTAATAACAAGCTAAGCTTTAAGAAGTCCACTTACAGTACCTAATTCTGCTTTCATTTTCGGTTCAGATGCTATCAGCATCAGGAAGCTATGCAGTGGTGTTGGCGTATGCATGTAGGAATGGCTGTGTGTGTGGGTGTGAAGCTTTGCTTGTAAACACGATATCTCATTTATTCACTTTTCAATAATGCTTATTTACCAAATGGCATACATCTAACAGGCACTGCAATTACTGTAGCAAAGTATGAAATTTAATTAGTTGGATGAATTCCGCCTGAAAGTCATCCCCTCCACAGTGGCGCCATCCATCCCTCCCTCAAGCGACGCCATCCACCCCTCCCCCGGTGACGCCATCCATCCCTCCCGGGTGACGCTATCCATTCATCCCTCGGTGACGCCATCCATCCATCCCTCCCTCAGTGACGCCATCCATTCCTCCCTCAGTGACGCCATCCATCCATCCCTCCCTTAGAGACGCCATCCATCCCTCCCTCAGTGACGCCATCCATTCATCCCTCAGAGACGCTATCCATCCCTTCCTCAGTGACACCATCCATCCCTCTCTCAGTGACGCCATTCACCCCTCCCTCAGTAATGCTATCCATCCCTCCCTCCCTCAGTGACGCCATCCATCCCTCCCTCAGTGACGCCATCCATCCCTCCCTCAGTGACGCCATCCATCCATCCCTCAGTGACGCCATCCATCCCTCCCTCAGTAACGCCATCCATCCCTCCCTCAGTGACGCTATTCAACCCTCCATCAGTGACGCCATCCATCCCTCCCTCAGTGACGCCATCGATCCCTCCCTCAGTGACGCCATCCATCCCTACCTCACTGACGCCATACCTCCCTCCCTCCATCCCTCCCTCCCTCCCTCCCTACGTAATGCCATCCCTCCCTTCCTCCGTAATGCCATCCATCCCTCCCTCTGTAATGCCATCCATCCCTCCCTCTGCCATCCATCCCTCCCTCCGTAATATCATCCCTCCCTTCCTCCATAATACCATCCCTCCACCCCTCCGTAATGCCATCCCTCCACCCCTCCGTAATGCCATCCCTCCATCATGCCATCCCTCCGTAATGCCATACCTCCCTCACCAATGCCACCCATCCCTCCCTTCCCCGATGCCATCCACCCCATTCTCCTTCCCCAATGCATCCACCCATCCCTCACTGATGCCATCCATCCCTCCCTCCATAATGCTATCCATCCCTAACCCCAATGCTATCCATCCCTACCTCCCAGTTGCCATCCATCCCTCCTTCCTCAATAACATTTATCTGTCCCTCCTTCCCCATTGACATTTATCTGTCCCTCCTGATGTCATCATCCCTTCCTGATGCCATCCATCCCTACCTCCCAGTTGCCATCCATCCCTTCTTCCCCAATGGCATTTATCTGTCCCTTCTGATGTCATCATCCCTTCCTGGTGCCATCCATCCCTCCCTCAATCCCTGATGATATCCATCCCTCCCTCAATCCCTGATGATATCCATCCCTCCCTCAATCCCTGATGCCATCCAGCAATCCCTAACTGATGCCATCCAGCCCTCCCTCCCTGATGCCATCCATCCCTCCCCAATACTATCCATCCTTCCCTCCCTGATGGCATTTAATGCCATCCATCCCTCCTTCCCTGTTTGTTTGTTTGATGAGGTCTTAATAGCACTACGACAACGAGGGTCAAATTGTGCCTGAGAGGTCAGATCTTTTTAGAGGTATGAAAAAAAGGAAACAGGAGGAAAATGAGAGAGATTCAAGAACAAAAGTCATTAAGTTGTGATCGAGAGAAGAGGTGCATGGGTGAAACAAAAACAAAAGTAGAGAGGGGGTAGAAGAGGAGAAATAAATATGGTTGTAGAGGGAAGCATGATGAAGGAAAGAGATAATCTTATCAAGAGGATTTTTCTGGAAGAACTCAGCAATTGAGTTGTTGGGAGCGAGGGAAGCTCTGGGAAGGTTGTACAGGGGGCAAGCAAGGAGAACGTGATGGATTGTGAGGGTGCAGTGGCAATTGTTACAGAGGGGTTGGGGGGAACTAATAAGGAGGTGGGAGTGAGTGAGGTGGGTGTGACCAATTTTAAGACGAGTAATATGAATGTTGTCGATACAAGAGAGGTTGTTGATAGTGGATTTGATCGGAATTGTAGACTGGATGACATGGAGTTTGTTATCAATTTGGGAGTTCCATAAAATTGACCAGCGGTCATGAACAAGGAAAGCGATAAGCGGTTTGATGTCAGAGAGGGTTTTGGGAAAAGGGGTAGGATACCATCCCTCCCTCCCTGATGCCATCCATCCCTCCCTCCCTAATGTCATTCATCCCTCCCTCCCCAATGCCATCCATTCCTCCCTCCCCAATGCCATCCATCCCTCCCTCCCTTATGCCATTCATCCCTCACTCCCTAATGTCATGCATCCCTCCCTCCTTAATGCCATCCATCCCTCCCTTCCCAATGCCATCTACCTCTCCACTGCCATCTATCCTTCCCCCGCTGTTGCCATCCATACATCCCTCCCCCTTGCTATTGCCATCCATCCATCCCTCCCCCTTGCTAATGCCATCCATCCCTCCCTCCCTGATGCCATCCATCCCTACCCGATGCCATTCATCCACCATCATCCTCCTCCGATGCCATTTATCTCTACCTCCCTGATGCGATCTATTTCTCCTTCCCTGATGCGATCTTTTCCTCCCTCCCTGATGCCATCTATTCCTCCCTCCCCGATGCCATTTATTCCTCCCTCCCTGATGCCATCCATCCCTCCCTCCCAAATGCTATCCCTCCCATCTGTAATTACCATCTTACATGTCATTCTTTAAGATCCTTATATTCAAGTTCTAAATTCCAAGTGCCAATTCTAATGCAATGAACACTTCTGAAATTAGTAAAAGAAGCACATGTCATTGAATGAATACAACAAATTCCTGATTAAATAACTGGCCACCTGTACATTGGTGGAAGTTATTTGTGTACTTGGAAGAATAAAAAGAGTAATCAGTGGTCTATGTCCCTTTACAAATGTAAACTGCATACTCTTTGTTTGTTTGTTTATGTTCATACATAGATAAAAGTCAGTTCATGTAACAACTCTATGCAAATTAGCAGTCATCCTAAATAATAAGGTGGACGCCAATGCCAAGGTGAGCAGAATAGCTACTACTATCCTTTGAAGTCAAGCTAAAAATGGTTTCTTCCTTTTAGAAAGATTTAGATAAGTTACGATTTTACAATAAAGCATCCAGTACAAGAAAACATTTGAGTGCTACCATATGGCAAGTACATCCATGTATTTGTATGTTTGTTATGTACCCATATCATCTCATTTAAAGTATATGCGTGTTTGTGACATAATAACTTTCTTTCATCTCATCAATTAAGCTAAAATCAAAATTTGAAAAATAATTCTGACCCGAAGGCTACGCACATTTTTATTTTAGTACAGAGTTCTTTGAAATTGTTTCACTATTTTATACAATGAAATCATTGAAACAAGTTCTAAAAAAAAAAAAAGGCCACAAAGTTATTCAAATTCAAAGAATACATGACACAGCTATTCAACAGCAAAAAAATCATTTATTTTTACAACCTGGACTTGATTTATACAGTAATTGTCAAAATTTTTGGATTTTTCGGAAAGAAATGTCTAGTGGTATGGTTAGCTGGGCCTGGAAAAATCCCTTTCCTTCCATGCCTCCCCCACCATCCGCCATGCCCAGAAGAAACGAGTAGCAACCCTGTAGATATGAAAACCACAAGGACATGGCAGACGTTCATCAAGGGCCACCATACAAGAGTAAGGCTGCTGATTCTTATGTCGTGGACTTATATCATCGTTGTAGAGTCTCGGAGGTGATATATTTATGTTTGAGGAGACTTTTGTTTTGTATGATGTAAAAATTACAATAAACTGTTCAATTTTTTTTTTCTTCAAAATAAAATAACAGGAAGAGACTATTCATATTTCTATTTTAGTACAGAGTCTTGTAAATGCCATGATTTGTGTACTTTCACCATTTATGCTATAAGAAAGTCATGTTGGATGGGCCACCGTACAATATTAAGGGCAATTATCTCAGTATATTCATATGTCATTATTCTTGTGTAATCTTGGAGGTGATATTATTCCGTTCGTGTGACCTCTTTTTGTTTATATGTATGTTAAACCACCCAAAAAATTTTTTTTAAAGAAAATACACTAACAAAAAAGAAAGGCTATCCACATATACGCTTTTACTTTTCACTATTTATGCTAAAAGAAAGTCATGTTAAACTTTTAAATTATACCGTAATTTAAAATGTACTTTAACCTGATGGGGGTTGAAATTCCATCAGTCGGGGTGCCACAAAGGGGTGCCACAAAGGGGACTCAAGATGAGGCTGGGTAGACCGAATTTAGTTTTCTTCTATTTTCAGGAATTTTCTTTAATTTTGGGGAGGGGGGGAGGCTAGAACAGGGATGGGGGAGCGGCATCGTAATTACCCGATAGCCCGTGTGGCCAGTCCGCACCTACATACTTGATCAAAGAATAAACACAAAGTCGTCTTCACAATTTATTTTATAAAGTCTGATAAAATATATTTGAAGTAACACATGTATTGTTTTATTGTAAGTTGCAAAGAAATGGCTTTATAAAACCTTATATTATTTTTAATACAAAGCTATATGGGAAACATCGTTTTGAAAACTTTTGAATATGGAAACCCTGCAGACCTTGCCAACTACCCTCCAAAACATAACAAATAGCTACAATAGGCATTATCCATGGATTTTCTCACATGAACAATACTCATGAGAACACTGCTCTGTCCAGAATCAATGATGAACAGATTTAATGTTATCCATAGATTTTCTCACATGAAGAATACTCATGAGTCACACTGCTCTGTCCAGCATCAATGATGAAGCGATTTAGCCACTAATAGCAACAAATAATCCACAAAAGAGCAGTCCTGGCAACTACAAAAATTGCTAACCATATCCATTGTCCCATGAAAGCAAAACAAATCAGGACAATTAAATCTGCAGGGACAAGATAAATCAAGAAATTTATTGTCATGAAGTAGGGCCTACATGCTGCAAAACAGAAACCATAGGGGGTAAAATTGGACCAAACATCTGTAATTTTTGCTGTTTCACAATGATGTAATAAGATAAATGATGAACAGAAGGTTTATTACACTAAACGACTCCGTATTAAAATTTAAAAAACTTGGATACCTGTGCATGTTTTTTTTTTTTTCTCCTCCAAAACATGATATTCGATGGTTGATTACTATTTTTGCTGATAAAAAAACACAAATGTCACAAAGCATAAATATATCACCTGGACCTCGACAAACATGCACCCATATGCAGGAAAGGGTGAAGGGCAAAGGCAGTGGTGTAGAGCTAAATTGTGAGCTCTTCTCAAAGTTTTAAGTTATTGATCAAGTGCAACTACGTTATCTGCTACAAAATGTGCGATTATTGGACATTTCCGTGAAAATAGCTAGAGGACCCCCTTTCTTCTTGTTTCCCTTCTACACCACTATCAAGGGGAGGAAGGTCAGGGGGTCCAAATTAAGATACCAAAGAAAACAAAAACATCAAGATATAAAATTGGAAACCTGCCTGTCTGCCTGTGCATTGCATGCATCACTCTGCAAGGGTGTTGTTTAATATGCCAAAATGTGAAATATTTCGAAAGTTACCAGAATCTTGCTCAAAATTAAGATAGCATTACCTTGTAAAAGGAAGGAAATCAAACATATTCAAGTCAAAACATACATGATAAATTAAAATTTGTAATAAATGGTTTTAGGAGGGAAAGAAAAATAAGTAAACGGAGGCCTTTAAAATCTTACAACTTATATAGATAGGAACTATAATAAGATTATATCATTAGGACAGATCAGAAGTAAAATCTTTTCTGGCACACCAAAGACTCCATAGATTTGAAAAATTGTGATAACAACCCCCATATATCTAATTGTTTCATATTTATAATTTTTTTACAGGGAAAGGGGAGAAGAGGACAGTTGAAACAAATACATTAATTCACAAACATCACATAATTTGACACAAGACAACAAATATATTTACATTGGACGATTAGCTACTAACCTAGGCTTGAGGCTATCATCTGATCAATGAATTCTTGCATTTGACGTCGTAGTTGTTGTTAGGGGTGGTTGCAAGGTGAGGCAGTTGGGGCCAAAAAGACCTGATTTTACATTTCAATGTTTTGACGTTCTCCTCGGTGTAAAACAAGTTGGTAATTTGTACTTTGTGCTTCTTTTTATATTCATTCACCGTTTCCCACCCAATGGTCAGATGGTTATTGATCACTTATCTTGATTATAATGAATTGCTGCACAATACTCTCAGAATCTATTATGTATCTCCTTTCCATGCATGCACGATTTATTTTGATGGCTACTAATGATGTGAATACTATAGTATAGACCAGCCTGATATAGGACCTATGTACATGTATGCACATCTTATGTCCCGGTCTCTCCCATTTGGGTACAATGACCCGATGTGCATTCATTGTCATTGTCATGACGCTTTTGGGGTTTATCTGTTAAGATATTGAAACTATCTTTTGTCTGCAAGTTTCTTTAAGGTCTCTTTCTATAAGCATTCGAAACCTGCATGATGTCGGGAAAGGACATGGTATAGACGGTAGGAGAAATACATCAAGGAAAGGGCATTTGGCTTGAATGAAATTGGGCGTGGATCCAGGGGGTGCCCCTCCCCCATCCCCCCTCCCTTCCACTCTTCAGACCACATACCCTTCAAAATAGTAGTCTTTTTTTTTGCTAAAGGTTCCCATTATTGAAATAATGGTTGATATTTACATAAGCCTAGAGCTATAGTGTCAGAAGAATAACATCTTTGAGTTATGCATCAAACGTCATGCACAACAGAACAAAAATTAGTCAGAAGTGATGTGCACTCCTTCCCCCTCCCCCTTTTATGAAATTACAGGATCCGCGACTGGAAATCCAAGCTTTGTTTGATTATAGGCCTACAGTTGTATGCCTACAAAGTATAATGCACTTGTCAGTTGTATGACTCGCCCCTAGTCCCCTACTACTGCCGGGCAATGTCAGTCAAAGGTGAGTCATTGACATATGAAATAGTAACTTACATGTGTGCCATTGCACCAAATTGTCAGTCATCAGAGTGAGTCAATTTACTTCAGACCCATTGACTTTGTACATGTGATTGATTTGGGGTAAGTCATTCACAAAAAATGTCAGTCACCTAAGTGACTGAGGGCTGCATCAATGTACATTTTTTGTCAACCCACTTTGGTGTAATGACTCCAGGGGTGGAGGGGTGAGTTACACAATTAACAAGCTATTGCACAACATGTAAAGATATCTCAAGTATAAAATTCATGCAGAAAACAAGATGTATGTGAATGTTATCTTTCTTTGTTTAAGTGTTAGGTATATGAAACAAAACTGCAGAGGCGGTGGAGCCAGGGGCTTCATCCCCTAATAATTTTAGGTGAACATGTGTCATCATGTTACTCGGACTTATTAGCACCCCCCCCCCCTCCCTAATGTTTTAAATGCTCCACTATCCCTGCACTGAGATATCGTAAGTCCCTGCACTGAGATATCGTAAGTATAACATTCCTTCAAAAACATGATGTATGAACTAAATTTAGTCAATGTTATTTTATAAAACAAATTGTTCCTGGGGTTAAGAAACTGCTAATTAATAGTAAACAAATCTCAAACATCAACTAACCTCTTTTGAAGAAAAAAATAAGAGAAAGAAAAGCATTAGATTTTCACGGAATTAAAAGGATATAATTTCATAAGAATCAAGGTGCAGCTAAATTTCTTTCAGGGGAGAAAGTTGTGCTGCACAAGACTTTCAGGGAGAAAGTTGTGTTTAACAAGAACGTTAATATAATGTTAACATAAACGTTCGTCAAATTTTGAGGTACAAAGGGAAAGAGGCCTATAGCATGAGTGTGCAGGTGGGGTGTACCAACTACAACCTTTTTTTTTATTAGGGCAAGAAGGCAATGCATTAAGATAAAGTTACTAATATCATTAAAAACAATTTTAATAAAAATGTCCAGTACAATCAATTAGGCCTGTTAAAAAATTAAACAATATTTTAGAGCTTTGACCTTTTAGCCTGTACACGCTAAGCGCTGGCAAATCCTTGTAAACGTTTACTAAATACTTTATTGCGAGTAGTTGTTTTTATAGTCATTCTTGCCGTTAAAAATCAATATAATCATTCATGATTCAAATCACAAACACATTCAGCTGACAAAATTCTAATCATTGACTTTCTACAAACTGTAAAGCAGATTAGCATAATCCTTTTTAAATGTGAGAATCACAAATGCACAGTAATCTTCTATGAATGGGGATATTCTGCACTTTGATTTCGCCGAAATCTGAGTGGGCCAACTTGTAAAATGCACCGCGAATGTGCAGCAGTGAGTAAACAGTGAAACTAACAATAGGCCTAACGTTGGTCCATAAGGCTTTAAATCCCGCGCAATCAAGGCCCATTTTACAAGCTGTTAAATCGACCAACAAACACAATTAAAATACTTGAATCGTGACAATCAGTACATTTACATGTAAATATTACCTGATAAGTCAAATAAATTTTGCAAGAAAGAAAAAATATTGCAAAATAAACAAACATAAAAAGGTTTTGACAGAACTGAAATTCTAGGTGCTTCGCAAAGATGGCGGTCATTTTTTTCGAGAGGACTAACATTTCAGAACTTCTGGGTGGTGGCGTAGTTTTGAAATGTTTTACGGCCCGGTATCATAGGCCTAGTATGCAAGATTTTCACAGTAGAACTTTGAAAGCCGTAGCAAGTATGGCAAAATAAGGTACGCGATGTTGAGTTCAAATGACATTGAAAGGAAGTCATCTGTTCTTTCTAAACTGAAATTTGATGCAAATTTTCCATAAAAATGATGGTTTATACTGTAGAAGTTAACCTTTTACGTTTGGAAAGCAAAACTCGAGTGTCTGTTTGGGCAATGGAGTCAATACTTTTGCCATACTGGTTGTGCAATTTCTTTACTTCGCATCGTAAGTCTTGAGCAATTCTGGTGTATTTTCGAAAATAAGGTACTAAACGCGTGTAAACGACACACGCTCGCTTTTTTTGGCGGGTACACGTTTACCCAAATCCCTAAAGGTTCACAGCTCTACAATATTTCACACTAATATTAAGATTCTTATCTTTGTCACTACTGCTACAATGACCTTCAAAGTGAACGATACATGCTCGCTTTTTTGGCGTGTACATGTTCACTAAAATCCCTTAATGTTCACAGCTCTACAATATTTCACACTAATATTAAGATTCTTATCCTTGTTACTACTGCTACAATGACCTTCAAAGTCAGGCATTATTTGGCTAAAAATTTCAAGAAAATGATATCAAAAATAAGCATACGTTTTTATAATAATTGATCTACATGAGCATAAAACAATAAAAGTTGAATTGCACGTTTCCTCATAAGATATTCGTGAAACCGTCACAATGTTTTAGGCCAAAAACCGAACAATAAAGCACTGGGCATACTATATAGTATACAAAGTTCAGTGTATAAACCACAAATAAGAACAAGATTACAGCACTGGGCATACTATAGTATACAAAGTTTAGTGTATAACCACAAAAGAGGATTCAACATTAGGCCTGTCGTATTGAACTAGAGATTAAAGCTTTAACTACATGAGAAATGGAACAGAATATGCTAAAAAATGTCTGTAACCCTAATAAGAAATATTATACTCTTGGCCAAAGTTAGAATTATGTTAGTAACCTTTCACCAATCTCGCCTAACTTTATAAAATCATGGACAACTATCTAAAGGCCATTAATTGCGCACTTTGCTCATCAGGCCATCACCAGGGTGTACACAGTTAATCGGTGGTGTATGTGTGTGGTAAGGTTTGTGATTTTTCGAAAATCAATGTAAAAAGGATTATAAGGGAATTACTAGTTTATGCTTAAAAGCTTACGTGGGGATTACATTTTGTGGGGCGGATTATACGTGACTCTGCGTGGAGTGTCTACGTGGCTTATACAGGGCTTATGCGAGGATTATATGGGGCTTATGCGACAGCTAAAACGGTCTACGTTATTACGAGGATATATACTTATTACAGTGTTATTCGATTCTATACGTTTTGTATGCGGTAGTTCTACATGAGCGGTACTGTAGGAGTCAATGTAAGTTTCTGCCATGTAACGGTCAATTACCGACGTTATGTGAGTGCAAAGGTCGATTTGATCGCAATATATTGTGAAATAATACATACTGGAAACAAAATTACCAACAAAGTGATCATGTACACATGTTCCAAAAAAGGTTACGCTGGGCTTTGTAGCCCTTCTTTACTTTAAACATTTCACACTCAAACATAAGGTACGTTTTTTCATTGCCTAAGGCCTGTCGTGTGACTCTATGAGCAAATAAGATACGTTTTCAAATTGTTAATAAAAAAATACATCAGGATCTCTAGCTTTTTTAAAGATTTTTTGTATAAACTCTGAAAAGCAAATATTTCATCGTTTATGTGTAAGGCCTACAGTATAAGTGTACGACGATTATGCACAGTATAGTAATGCCTTTAGCAATGGCCTAGCACCAGTTCCACTATTGCACAACATGTACGGACATTGACGCACCTTGACGCAACTATTGTACTTCCGATGACGCACCAAATGTGTACTTTGATGCACCCAGCGGTACATTTTCTACTTTTTTTGACATGACACACCCTTGACGGACCCTTCCCGAGGGCCGTTAGGTCCGTCTTACAATTGACAGGTGCAATATGTTGTCTCAATACCTCAGAACAACCACGCAAAAACAGAGATCTTTCAAATGGTTTAAACAATTAATTATTTAGTGCAAACACATCACAGAGAGTAGAGCACTTGCTCTTGATTTGTGATTAACACACCAAACATTCTATCAACAACATTTGCAAGCAGCGGCTTAATTAAAGAATACCCCACAACTCCTTAAATACTCTCTGCAGAGCCGGCTCCACACTCACAATTACAAAACAAAGGAAACACTACCAGTATATTCGCCAAAATGAACAATGGGTCTTTCCTAAAATAAAAATTCCTGTGATAAGGGTGGAGCCAGTGGAGCCGCAACGAGGTGTATGTATCAGATTATAATAAAAATTCCCATCGCAAGCGTGAAGCCAAGGGAGGCGCTCCGATGGGTTTGTATGAGATTATGAAAAATTCCCATCGCAAGCATAATTTAATCCCGAAAGTCCACTGAGCCACAGAGCTAAACTGGGGGTATCGAGGAGACTTGTGTAAAGTTCATTCAAAAAGTCCGCTCCAGTGCGTTTGTATGAGATTATGAAAAATTACCATCACAAGCATAATTTAATCCCAAAAGTCCATGGAGCCACGGAGCTGAACTGGGGTATCGAGGGGACTTGGGTACAGTTCATTCAAAACGGCCACTCTGATGTGTTTGTATGAGATTATGAAAAATTCCCAAAAGTCCACTGAGCCAAAACAGGGAATGCCTGCTGGTCTTAGAAAATATTCCCCAACATAAATTAATTCCAAAAGTCCACAGAGCCACTGCGCCGGCTACGAGAATAACTTAGCAGTCCCAGGGTACTCTACAATAACTCCCAAACATTTAAATGATTTAGCGATTAATCACAACAAAGTTTCACCTAGTGCTGTCCTGACATGTCGATTACTGCTATATCGCAATATCTTTTTTCCAACAAGATGAAATATGCCTCTCGCGACATATCGCATTAAAAACGTGCAAATATACCGTGAAACATAAAAAGCTAATCAAAAATCGTGCTCTCTCATCCCACACTGGCATGCTCCAATGTTCGCAAAAAGAATATAAAATTGGCCCAGAACACGTGTCTCGGACTCTCACTTCAATGATTCATTGTCACGTTCGCTGAATTACCAAACACGTGCGTAATAAGTGATAAGGGTAATAGTCACACGATTATGTCGTCTAATAATTGATACGTGATCGAGCAAAGTCGTGGCAGCACTAGTTTTACTGAAAAATTGGTAAAAAGGAACAAACTTTTAAGTTTACCACATTCACACAAATCTAAAAATATAAACATAACAAACATTTTTAATACTTCACTGACTTTTAACAAGAAGGAACTCTCCCATACCACAACCCAAAACCAGGATGCTGCCTTTCATCAGTTTCGACTGAAAATTATTTTCAGTATTTATTCATAACACAAATAACTTGAATCTTTTTCATGTGCTTATTGGAAACTAACTAACATATTTAAATCGTGGTGCCTGTTTGTGACAAGGAAAATATTTGTTTATCTTTCTTGCAATTGTCATCGTAAACAAATTCTACTCAACTTATCCATAATTAATGTCATTGCCAGTAAGATTCAAACACTTAAAATAATTTTCCATCCCATACCACTTACACTCCTGCAACTGACAATCTGTGCTATGACTTACAAGATATCAAGAAAGTTGCTGGCTGGCCAACTGCACACTCAAGCATATGGATATACTGCATTGAGAGTATAATACAAAGTTTAGTGTTTAGCCTTTGTAAGTTTTGTCACATGTAACTTGCGTTACAGTTATAGGATATATAGATTCCAAAATATATCGCCTGGAGGGTGAAACTTTAGAAGCCACTAATTACAAGCCAAATATTGTAATTCAGTCTTAGTAGTATATTTCAGTATTATTGAATTTTTAAAACTAGTAATACAAATCTGTACTATAACGTTTACGAAAGGTTACATATTTAACGGATAAAAGCAGATTTAGTCAAATGGATAACTTTTCATGAGCACATAAAGCGCAGGCAACGCCCTTAAAACTTTTCACGACATATCAATTCCCTGTATGTGATTTATTACAGACAAACTTCGTTGGCACTAGACTGCTAGATTTGATCCTGTAAAACAACAGTGAATAATGAAGTTCAAATAATGGTTTCCTGTGAAGTTCGAACAATATTATTTCAAAGTAAACAAATCTGTAGCCTCTCTAGAGATTTAAGAATATCTTACCACAACTTTCAGGATCTTGAAGTTGACGAAAACGTTAAATTTGGTATAAATTAATCCGAGCCGAACTTCACGCTAACTGAAAGTTTGTTGGATCAATAAGTATGTTGTAATTTGCATATAACCTCAGGTCACTTTAACTTTTGCGAAACTTTTTCGAACCAATCGCATACCCATCCTATCATTGTGTCGGTAAACACCTTTGTGTATATAAATCGATGACAATGTAGGTTTCAAGTTTGCGTCTGAAGCTGTTATATCATGTTCTTTGTTAGGGTAACAAAACTAACCTGCTTTGTTTGTACAAACGTTAAAAAAATTGCAAAATATTTTTCTATGTGGGGAATAAGGCTTCAAGGGGAAATGTATAAATATTAATAAGTATATGATTTTCATTCCAAAATGATTTAGGCCAAAATTTTGTTTTTGGCCAGACAATCACACCACAACCTTCTTGCAAGGACTGCGGAGACGGGAAATAGCATAGTAATAGTATAGTAAAAAAATGATAAAACTTTGACCTTATTTCATCTCAATTGGTAAACCTCCACTTGCTCCCTGTTAAACAACACATTAATTTTAAAGTCCTCATCATGATCTTTAAAACTCTCCACAACTTCGCTCCTACCTACATCTCAGATTTACTTACAGTCCGACAGAGTCCTAGACACATCAGATCCTCAACATCTACTTTACTTCATGTCCCCAGAACTCATCATGTTATATTCGCAGACAGATCTTGTTCTTGTTATGGCCCAAAACTTTGGAATGAACTACCATCCTTTATCAAGAATGCTACATCTATCACCATTTTTAGAAAACACCTAAAGACCAACCTATTCAAACAAGCTTACCAGAGGTGACTGCCTGTATCTCAAAGCGCCTTAGTGCAAACTTTTGGCTTTTGGCGCTATATAAATTTCATTGATATATTGATTGTATGCTGAGTACTAAATTTAGTATTTGCCGGAGATTGTGGGAGAATGGCCAGATGTCCTCCGTTTTGAGCCGGGTATTTTGTGCTTCTTCATTTTTATTATCATTTGTCTTTTATTTTGACTACTATAAGATTTTGTCTACACCTCCCGATTTCCCCTTCTCCATCGTCCCTGTCCTGTGCGTGTGTATTAGCTGATGAGGGTGGAGGTATATCAGTGCCGTAATTCCAGAGGGATTCTTCCCCCTCACACTCTTCATCAGAATGAAAAAAAAGGTTGAGAAAAACACTGTCCTTACTTTGTGGAGGAAAAGGTGCCCCCCCCCCCCCCCACACACACACACACACTCTTTTAAAGAAAAATTAAGGACCTGGGTGGAATGCAGGGGCTTCGCAAAATTTAATTGGGAACATCATTTTAGGGCCTCTCGTAGATGTTGCTAAGGGGGCTAAAACATTGTGAAAAACAGAACAAAACTTTAAAACGGTATCAACTTACTTTCTTTCATGAACTCGTTATTTGACAATACCTAGCTAATCAACGTATATCTTTTTAATGAATTTCGCAGATTTATTGTGAACAATTAACATCTATAACCATAATAATTGAAAATCAAAAGCGAATCTTCACTACCCTTTTTTTTTGTTTTTTTTTTTTGTACCACACAACATTTGGGGATGCAGGAAAATATATAATCTTATTAACATCCCAAAAATCCTTTATTGTAAATAATAACTTTCCACAATAGCTGCAATGTTTACGACATGGACAAATTTAGTCATTAAACCTTTCCTATCCGTGAATTATTCCTTTGTTACCTCCGTCAGTCCGTGGAGTACCAATGAAATTGACATGTGATGAGAGGGTCTGCGAGCAGGCGAGAGGTGCGACAAAGCTCAACTTTCTTTGCTTGCGAGATTGGCATAGTTGGAATAGTTTTGTTACTCCTGCAGTGATTTGAGTTATGAGGTTCCAGTTCTATCACGCACAGACGAGAAATTAACCAGAAATTTGTAAATAATTACGTTACTGGCTGACTGGGATGATTCAGTGTACATGTTGCCCTTCATTGTATAGCTCTACTTTGTCAGAGTACATACCTGTATAGGGGAGTAGGGGCATACGAAGGGTCACCTCTTAGGTGGCAAAAACCACCCAAAAAAATCCCGGTGACAAGTGAAAAAATTGCACTGGTAAATAAACAAATTTCTATCAAAAGTTGCTGCTAATCAGGAAATCTCCTTCAATATTTTTCCATTTTCAAAATTTCCTTCATTTTCGGAAAATTTTGGCTAGGAGATATCTAACTTTAAAGTTTGGTATATCATTTGTTTGAAACGACTGAAATCCGACTAGTTGTGATGGCATAGTCTCAGATTCATCAAAGTCTTGATGTATTCTATCATATTTTGATATCTTAAAATCCATGGGATATATCAAAAAAATAGTAAAACTGAATCTAGGAAGGGTATTTATAATATTTATTTATGTATTTATAGTATTTATAATTTATAATATACCACCTGAAGAAAGTTAGAGGAAAATATTTTAAATAGTGAACAAATGAAATAAACATTTTTTTTAAATACATTAACAATTGTTACGAAAGTGAGGATGAAGGCGCCAACTTTCGATAGTAGACTTACAACATCAGTCATTTCTACACAGATAGAGATTTAAACTTGAAGATCTCCTTAACGGAGTAAGATTTGGAAACTTTTTCTTCACCATTTTGTTTCTTTTCAAGTCCTCTTTCATATAAGGTCGACATGCTTCACCACTGAACTAACTCATTAATAATGATGCCACATGATGGAATGGGCGCAGAGACAAGCTGGGCACTTTGTCGAATTTGAGGGATTTTTTTGTGGAAACTTAATTTACCAATGTTTCGCCTATAACCGAAACAGTCATGTAGTTAAATACCATGTGTTGTAACATGAAAAGAAGTCATTTTTTATGAAACGGTGACAGGGTCTCAATCTTATAATAATTTACATATAGGCCTATATAGGCAAAAATCTCAAATTTATATGAAGCTTGGGCAGCGGTGTCACATGAGAATTTATGATCCTACACCAGCAATAGTTTGCAAATATCATACAACAAAAAAGGGTTTTCGTATAAAGTTTGGGTTGTTATTAATTGTTTTATCTAACAGTCTAATCAAAATACAAAATCAATATGAAAAGTTTGTTTGCCATTATCATAATCAATAACACATGCCTATTACATCTAAACAATTTTCGACTGAACAAGACAAGTTTATGAAACTACCTTTCTAACTTCTAAAAGCAGATGGATGTATGCGATTGAAAGGATTCAGTGGTGAAGACTGCCCAAATATAGAAGTAAAATGAAACTGAAAAATAACTTCAATATCTTGTTCCGTTGAGGAGAATTTTAAAGAAAATGTATATCGTCCCATAAATAAATTCAGAAGTGAACGCCGCCGTGCTAAACGTCACTTCCGGCTTCCAATTTCCCTTATTGATTGTGAGAAATCTGTGATATTATCGATAACAAATGTAGGCCCCTATATGTTCAGTCCTGTGGATGTGTTATTGATGTCATCGCGCTGCAAATTTCTCGCAATCAATAGGCAAAATTCAAAAACGGAAGTGACGGTACCAGAACGGCGGCATTCGCTTCTAGATGTATTTATGGGATGATACCTTTCATATCCATACATCACAAATATTGCATGAACTAAAGACTGATCAATTTTTAATCAGGAATAACTCGAAAACCAAAAGGGCTATTTTCAAAATTTAAAAACTGATCTGCTCAGATTTTAATATTCTTTAGCTTTCTCGCAAAAGAATCCTTCAGCTCTTTAACTCTATCTTGCCCTTCTACCTTTTCAGCTCTATCTTGCTCTTTCAGCTTGCCCTTTCAGCTCTTCAGCTCTATCTTGCACTTTTAGTTCTTCAGCTCTATCTTGCCCTTTCAGCTCTTCAGCTCTATCTTGCAAACAATATAGAATTTAGTACTTTTCCATAGACTTCAATTTGTATAAAACTGACAAAAGTGCAGTGCAGAAAAGTAGAAGTTTGGCGCCCTAATAGATTTTCAAGAAAAGTAATTCAACTTTTCTTTAATTATTTAACTTCTTTTTTCAAAATGTCTTCAATTGATAAATAGATAATATCTTTACTAGATTTTCCTTTTCTTATTTCTTGACACAGACCTCCGTGGTGTAGTGGTCGCCCTATGATACATCACAAATTTGCATATTGATGCCGAATATTTGAAAACGTAAAATTTTCCATTAAACGGATTTTGATGATATGTTTGCCACTGTCCTGGTTTTAAACAGATTTTAAAGCAATTGAATAAATGTTGCCTCTACACACGGTCCAATACTTATATCAGGGACTGCGGATACGGAGGTGGACAATTGGAGAGGGGGTGGCGCGCAAAAACTGACGTGGCTTGAGAGGATTTTACCTTTCTGTTTGACAATTACCAGGAAGTTTTTGATGCTATTTTCCCCTGAGAAGTAACCTTTCCTACGTCCCTGCCGGAGACCTTCCTATACTCCCCTGCCTAACACTGTGTATCACTATGATTGGAAGTATGGGGTTTAATACTATTTTTTCGCCATTTACTTGTTCATCCTCCTCCACCTTTTTGCTTTAGTGCTTTGTCATCTCACCCGCACGTCCCGGGTTCGAACTCCGGTGGGTCTGCAACCAGTAAGTTCACAACTGGTTATCAAAGACCGTGGCTGTTTTGACATAATGTACAGCACTGGATGCTTTCGGGACGTTAAACTTTACTATGCTATATGTGCAAGGGCAAATAGATCTGTTTTGACGGTAATCCCTATGAATTTTTTGTGCCATTTCTTAGATTTTCAATATTGGTTTGAGAGCTGTGTAATACCCCATAAATGATTGAAATTTCAAGCTTGCCTTGCTGCTTTGTAAACAAATAGATTTTTGATCTGGAGTAGAATGCCCGTAACTAGAAAAAGATGAGTATACATATTACAGAAAAGTTAATTCATTTCATATTTAGGCCAGGAAAAGGGTTGATAGTTTATCAATCCCATTGATTCTGACGTCAGAAATACTTGCCAAAACTTTGCAATCTTTTAAATAGTCAGACTTGGCAGACCGCTCAGAATCGTTTATATAAAGAATTTGCTGCATCAATCAAAAATTTATGTTAGACAATCAAAAATAAAGGATTTATAGAAGAAAATACCAAGGTCGCCCTATGATACATCACAAATTTGCATATTGATGCCGAATATTTGAAAACGTAAAATTTTCCATTAAACGGATTTTGATGATATGTTTGCCACTGTCCTGGTTTTAAACAGATTTTAAAGCAATTGAATAAATGTTGCCTCTACACACGGTCCAATACTTATATCAGGGACTGCGGATACGGGGCTGGACAATTGGAGAGGGGGGGCGCGCAAAAAACTGACGTGGCTTGAGAGGATTTTACCTTTCTGTTTGACAATTACCAGGAAGTTTTTGATGCTATTTTCCCCTGAGAAGTAACCTTTCCCACGTCCCTGCCTGAGACCTTCCTATACTCCCCTGCCTAGCACTGTGTATCACTATGATTGGAAGTATGGGGTTTAATACTATTTTTTCGCCATTTACTTGTTCATCCTCCTCCACCTTTTTGCTTTGTTTGTTTTGCACTTTTAGGCATATGCCAGGGAAAACATATGTAAATAACAATAACTTGTTTCCAGAGTGGACCCAATGAATTTGCCAGGATATAAAGTGGATGAACACCCTGCTCTTTTCGAGAAGTGTTTAGATAAGCAGGCAGAGGGTGAATCTCCTACCATCGGGACTGACAGTTTTATGCCCCCCTCCCTCACTTCCCGAAGGACGGTAAACGCCACCCAACCATTTGCCACTTTTCCCAAAGGTAGGGGAGAAGGTGTGATGCAGAAGACAAACATCTGCGCATGATTTCAGCGTATATCGTTCTGCATATCTGTGCCGTTGGACTCAAAACCTGGGACCTCCAACTTCTCAGTCGTACGCTCAGTCGACTAAGTTACTTACTTCCCACTCCCCCGCTTTAAAAATTGTTTCGCTGTCCCTCTATTCGCTTAGTTGGTTACGTCACAACCAGAAGATGACGTTTTTTGCTGGAGTGAAAACAAACTTGTGCGCGATACACTTAACAAGTCTGATCGCTTTTGTTTTCACTCCAATGCGGGGTAAATGCGCGCGGTTGCAAGCGTTCTGATGACCTCGGGTCACATTTCCAACCAAGTGAATATAAAAGATGCCACTTCTAAGCTCCCGGCTGTGTTGGCAGTTAATCTTCAACAGAAGTCCCCTATTCTATAAACAGAAGTGAGGTCATCTGATCTCACGACCTTTAAACTTATGAATAATAATATTTTCAATTACTCATCAGTTTACTACATACGCCTAGCTTACTACTAGCCTACGCGTCACACCGGAAAATAAAAACAAAACTTAAACATGTTTTAGAAAATACTACGTTCATGAAGTTAACAACAAGACACAGAAAATTTGATTTAGTGGTTAGTTAATAATCTCCTGGCAAAGGTAAGTTGGTATATTTCAAGTAGGAAATTTGATTCGTTAAGCGTTGTACTTGTAGCTATAAGTTGTAACGTTAGTCTGTCAAATTTAAATATTTGTGCTTGCTTGTCAACCGTTGTTAGGCTCCACACAATTGACTCATTAACGTAATACTATAGGTTAACCTTAGGCTAATCTTAAGGTATTTTCATCTTTCATCTTCTTTAACTTAAGTTTTAACTTCGGCATTTTCATCATTCATCTTCTTTTAAGTTAAAATTAGGCATTTTCATTATCAACAGGAGCAATAATTGATGTGACTGTTTCTTAGTAGGCCTACGGCCTAGTCCCCTATGTAAAGCTAAAGTAAGTAAGACTAGTAAGAGTAAGAGAATGTTAAACAACAGATTTTACTCATGGACTAGGCCCAATCTCTCTTAGCCCTGAACCCAGATTACATAGGCCTAGAATGTTTAACGCGGAAAGCGCGGAAGATTTTCTGCGCTCATTTTTCAATTCGCAATTAAAACTTAGCTATAATCGGTGCTCAAGTAAAAGGCTTGGTGCCTGTATTGGCACACGGTGCTCAGGAAACTGATGTAAAAGTTGCGGCGCACACACGAATTATGGAAAATATTGCCAAAATAGATTGCCGGCAATATCTTTTCCACACCACACTTCTGATACACACAGCGAGGAAAATCACACAGCGAGTAAAATCACACATTAAATTAATGGGAGTTTTGTCTCCGTCATATAGGCTACACAGATGATGAATAAAGAATAAGGAAAGCGCATAACAGTATCAAAGGATCGGCGCATATTCTCGAATGATCGGCACATATTCTTGAAGAATCGGCACTCATTTTGTTACTTGGGTAAGGTTGCTATATCAATCACTGTTGTTCAAAAGACGCAATGCAAGATTTTAAATTTTCACTTCCGTGTTGGTACCTACAGTATTCCTAGAAACAAAATGTCTGATGAATTTTAAAGAAAAACAATAATTTTAGACCCAAAATACTAATAAAATATACATTCTTTCCTTAAAATACTTACCTTTTGTTGTTAATTTGTATATTTCTTTTCAGCCCATTTTCTCGCTGCATTGAAGTACATATTTGGAGATTTCAGTAGCTTTTGTTCTGAGTCACTCGTTAGTTGTTCAGTGCTTTAAATAGATCTATTGCTAAAATGCACTGTGGCATGCAATTTGCTGTGGAAAGCCCGTGATATAATCACTGTGCGCTCAATTTACGTTGCTATAAAAAATCTATAGAAAAAACTACTTAATTAAAAAGACATTATTTTTAGCTTTAAAGAGATGCACATAATGTCTAATAAATTTTTAGGGGGTTCTTTATACTTAGTTTTTAATTTTTGACCAAAGTTTTATTATCTTATCATTCACATTATTAGAAAGCCTAATTATTTCTCCTTTGATTAAGACATTGTTGAAATTGGTGCACAATTGCTGTAACTCGCGCAAAGCAAAAGTTTGGGTAAATATTTTCTCAATTTTTAGTGCAATTAGTTTATTGTATTTATGTGTTAAGTATTAAATCTTCGTTATGATATTATGTTTTGATAAAAGCTTAATTTTGGTCCATAAAATAAGTTAAAAACTGACTTAAACCTTTCTGGCCGTAAGAGAAGACCATAGGTTATATCATACTTAATACTAATGTTACTACTAGCGTTAGGCCTACAGTGTATAATATCAATTGAAATGTAAGCTACTATTAAGTAGACAGTAATGTCCTACCATATGTTATTATGTAAAATTACATACTGTAGAGCTGTGACCGTTTAGCGTGTACACGATACACGCTCGCAAATCTTGTAAACGTTTACTAAATACTTCATTGCGAGTAATCGTTTTTCATACATCATAGTGTCTTGCCGTTGAAAATCAATATTCATGATTAAAATCACACACACATTCGGCTGACAAAATTCAATTCAATGACTTTTTACAAACTGTAAATCCGATTAGCATAAACCTTTTTAAATGTGCGAATCACAAATGCGCAGTAATCACCAATGAATGGGGATATTATGCACTTTGATTTCGCCGAAATCTGAGTAATCTAACTTGTAAAATGCACCGCGAATGTGCAGCAGTAAACAGTAAAACTAACAATAGGCCTAACGTTAGGCCATAAGGCTTTAAATCCCACGCAATCAAGGCCCGTTTTATCGACCAAAAAAAACTTGAATCGTGACAATCAGTACATTTACATGTAAATATTACCTGATGAGTCAAATAAATTTTGCAAGAAAGAAAAAATATTGCCTAATAAACAAACAGAAAAAGGTTTTAACAGGGCTGAAATTCTGCATGCTTCGCAAAGATGGCGGCCATCTTTTCCAGAGGACTGATATTTCAGAACTTCCTGGTGGTGGTGGCGTAGTTTTGAAATGTTTTACGGCGAGGTATATCATAGGCCTAGTATGCAAGATTTTCACAGAACTTTGAAAGCCGTAGCGAATAGGACAAAAAAGTTACGCGATGTTGAGTTTAAATGACATTAAAAGGAACTTATTTGTTCTTTCCAAACTGAATTTCCATGCATATTTTCTATAAAAATGATGATTTATACTGTAGAAGTAAAGTTTTTACGATTTGGAAAGCAAAACTCAGCGTCTATTTGGGCAATGCAGTCAGTACTTTTGCCATACTGGTTGCGCGATGTTTTTACTTCGCCTCGTAGTTTTGGAGCAATTTTAGTGCATTTCCGAAAATTACAGTACTAAACTCGTGTACACGATACACGCTCGCTTTTTTTGGCGTGTACACGTTTACTAAAATCCCTAAACGTTCACAGCTCTACTGTAGTGTAATAGGCCATAGTGAAGGCTATAGGCTTTGCAGTCAGACAGAACAAATTTTAATGTTAGCCTACAGTAACATTAAGTTTATTATTGAAGCTTAAGCTTCATCCAAAGCTGCTTGCACTTTCCAGTTCTCCCGATGTTGATCGCAACTCGACCTGATGTCATGTAGATAACCTGATGTCATGTAGATAAGTGTCAGTTTAATTGATTTTATATGTTTTTAGTGCCGTTTTGCACCATAATTGTACGATGGTTTTAGTGAAAGTTCTCTAGTTACAGGGATCATCTAGATGTCAGTCAGTTAGTGTACTAGCTACTAGTGTTAGGTTACACTGTACATTGTTGTCAGGGCAGGTCAAACTCCAAATGATGTAATGATTACTCATGAGGTTTCATTCACAACTTGGGTTTGTTTACGTGTGACGTTATAGTAGAAACTTAAAGCGCGCATAGCGTAAGGATTTAAAATATAATGTTTTGGACATATTAACAAAAACGTTAATGGCAATAATAAATAAAATAAAACTGTTACAGACTTCTTTGTATGTTTGAAAGAGAGTATCTTTTGGACTGTGGTGGGGTGAGGATGTGCGCTGCAGGTTGTGATAGGCTTGCACGGTCTACCGGTTTTGAAATTAATTAACCGGTTTCGTGAAATCTGATTCATATTTTATTTTCAAAAATCTGAACCGAAGTACCGAAAATAACCAAATCACTACAAAAAGATTGCCAAAAGATGGTAAAAATTTGTTTTATTTTAAGGAAAGAAAGTTCATGCTTTGTGTCAACATGTTTTTGTAGTTTTTTTTTTATATATTTGTGGAATTATGTGGTATTTATGCAGATTCAATCAATAAATATGATTGAGAATGTTTGGAAATAAATAATGTAATGTACCTGTAATAATAACAGGTTCGATGATGCTATGTTTTCTTTCCGGGCTAATATTTCCTGACCACATTCTTTATCCCTTATTTTGAAGTCATGTCCTTTTTTTTTCTTAAGTCCTTTTGTTGTTTAAAATACTTGGAAATCTATTATAAATCCTGACAAATATATCTCAAATTTCAAGCCAAGTATTATGAGACCACTTACGAATTCACACCCAACTACGTCCTGCTGCACTGACTGACCCTGTGCATGTACTGACTGACCCTGTGCATGTACTGACTGACCCTGTGCATGTACTGACTGACCCTGTGCATGTACTGACTGACCCTGTGCATGTACTGACTGACCCTGTGCATGTACTGACTGACCCTGTGCATGTACTGACTGACCCTGTGCATGTACTGACTGACCCTGTGCATGTACTGACTGACCCTGTGCATGTACTGACTGACCCTGTGCATGTACTGACTGACCCTGTGCATGTACTGACTGACCCTGTGCATGTACTGACTGACCCTGTGCATGTACTGACTGACCCTGTGCATGTACTGACTGACCCTGTGCATGTACTGACTGACCCTGTGCATGTACTGACTGACCCTGTGCATGTACTGACTGACCCTGTGCATGTACTGACTGACCCTGTGCATGTACTGACTGACCCTGTGCATGTACTGACTGACCCTGTGCATGTACTGACTGACCCTGTGCATGTACTGACTGACCCTGTGCATGTACTGACTGACCCTGTGCATGTACTGACTGACCCTGTGCATGTACTGACTGACCCTGTGCATGTACTGACTGACCCTGTGCATGTACTGACTGACCCTGTGCATGTACTGACTGACCCTGTGCATGTACTGACTGACCCTGTGCATGTACTGACTGACCCTGTGCATGTACTGACTGACCCTGTGCATGTACTGACTGACCCTGTGCATGTACTGACTGACCCTGTGCATGTACTGACTGACCCTGTGCATGTACTGACTGACCCTGTGCATGTACTGACTGACCCTGTGCATGTACTGACTGACCCTGTGCATGTACTGACTGACCCTGTGCATGTACTGACTGACCCTGTGCATGTACTGACTGACCCTGTGCATGTACTGACTGACCCTGTGCATGTACTGACTGACCCTGTGCATATAAGGCTAGAACAGGTTACATCACATTATTTAATGTGTTTGGGCTCTGATTAACGGCCAGGGATACAAATGAAATTTTGCATGAATGACCCTAATGAATGATTCATGTGTTGTTATTGTAATATGATTAATGAATGGGTTTTCAAGGGTTGTTGTATCATATTTTTGAAAGTTTTTTTGAGTTTGAATTTATTTTCTGCCAGAAAAAAACCATCGCTATAGATAACTGTAGCATGGTTTAGAGGTGGGTGAATTAATTGCGTGATCGTTATGGAATAACAATGTACTGTAAAACGAAGATAAATTATCCCTGTGCTATCACGAGCTTGGTTTGCCAAGCTGGTATGATTCACATTTCACATTGAGGTCGCAAATGAAAACAATCATTGATTCCCTCAAAAAGCTTGTAATCCTTGCCCTCATCTCATTTTCACGTGTATGATAAACCTTTGAACAACAGTCCTGTTCAAAATTGTTCTGATTTGAAAAGAACAACAAATTTCAGGCATTTTGTTTAAAAAAATGTATTCCGTTCTCCTGTTAATATGTAAGCGATGGAATCTTTCATGCCAATCATGTCTTGTACGCAATTGACCTATACCATGTGTCATTCGCTTGGTGGTACAAATTCAAAAGATTTCATTGGTTTAAAGTGGAGTGAGTTTATATCTATTTTTTGAGACCCATTAGGTGATTGCGTGTTGGTATGCATAAATTAATAATATTATCTCTGCATTCTGCTCTGCATATCCTTACACAAGTAGAAAGTACAAACAGAATGTTTAAATACAGATGTATTTTGCCATTTTATATGATTCTGAATGACCAAAATCACTGTTTTATCATTATTAAATGTTTCAAATCAATGTTGAACTAAGTCTTATCTTTAGAGTGCCGAAGAATTGCTTTTTCTTGGGTGTGGGGCCTGTTTTGTAGAAAGAAAATGTTTTTGTAGCTCCTTGCTGAAACAAGGTCCAGTTTAAGTACCGAATACAATGTATTTCAATTTAATTTTTAGTCCTGATGTATTCAAATCATGTATCATATTATCCATATAATGATTGCAGGTAATACACTTATTATATTTTTTCTAATTTTCATTTTGATGAAGAAAATACGAATTTTGTGGGGTGTAGGACACTACTTTTCATTAGCAGACATTTTTTTTTCTTCCTTATTACACTCCCGTTCACACAGTTTTATAGTACATTGAAGAAGGCGAATACCATATTAGGGAACCTTTAGTGGCTTCAAGTATATAAAACGCCACCAATGCACAAATGGGGCCTATTTAAGGTAAAAACATAGCAAGAATGATTATTGAACTTGAACTGAGGTATGCATGATTTATGAAGATTTTTGGTTGAAGTGTTTTTGGTTCGCATGCAAAGCATTTTTACGGCCGGCCGTCCATCTGACCGTCCACAGATTTGTCCTGAGATTTCCTCAGAAATGTTAAAGTTTTTTGAGAATTCCTCAGAAAATGTTTAAGTTTCTTTAGATATCCTTATGGAAGGTTAAAATTTCCTTATAAAATGTTGAATTTTTTCAGAGATGCTAAAGACAGGATTGTTAGTTTTCTTAAAATGTCTACAAAAATTTGGTAATTTCTTAGAAGATAACTGTAAAATAATATAATTTTCCAATATTCTTCAGAGATACTCAAGCATCTCTCTCGTAGCATTCAAGATTTGAAATTCTTTAAAATATTTGGGCACCTACATTAAACTCCACATTTATTATTGTGGTCATTTGCATAAAGTTGCTACAGTATATGACCTGATTAGACTTTTTTAATTAGTATGCTTAGTCAGGGAGTGTGACAAGATGTGATTGCAAATAGACATAGGCTTATTTGTGGTTATTGATCAGTGCAGTTACATAGTTATTCAAAGGTATATTAATGTACATGTATATTGATATACATGATGATGTACATGTATGATATATTTTGGTTATTCGTTCGTCTTGGCATTTTGTTACACATGTGTGTATTTGTAACCATTTGTCATTGAAAACATTGCAACAATTTGTGCACAATTGAATATGATGCATCTGTTTTTAAACTTGAAAAATGTTCTATACAAATACTCAACTACTACTACAGTACGTGCAAAGTGCATTACTTAGTTATCAGCTACATCATCCTTTTGAGTTTAAACATAGGTTTTTGCACGTATTGTAATTTTGTATGTAAACCAAGTACGACATAATATATACTTGTCATTAAGAATTAGGGTGCAATTCATTGGTTAATTTAATTAAATGTGACCAAAATTTTCTTTGTTCTACATTTAATTGCCATTGCACCCTCACAGTCCATCATGTTCTCCTTGCTTGCCCACTATACAACCTTCCCAGAGTTTCCGTCGTTCCCATAACTCAATTGCCAAGTTTTCCAGAAAAACCCTCCGGATAAAATTATCTTTTTCCTTCACCATGCTTCCCTCTACACCATATTTAGTCCTCCTCTCCCACCCCCCTCTCTCTACTTTTTTTTCTTCACTCATGCACCCCTTCTCTCAATTCCAGCTTTCTGACTTTTAGTTTTTATATTTCTTTAATTCTCCCCGTTTTCTTTCCTTCCTGCCTCTAGAATGATCTAACCTCTCAGGCACAATTTGACCCTCGTTGTCGTGGTGCCGTTGGGCCCTCATCAAACACTTCATTTAATAGTATATGAAGTGGATATTATAATGATGCACTGTATTATGTACACCTGTTATGAACTTTATAATGATGATTTGTTGGAATATATGCCACAGTTGCCATTCTTGACTTTCAATGGATATCTGGTTTGTTAGAGAAATTGCTAATTTTATTGTTGATTTTATAAGCTCGTAATACATCTTAATTTTTTTGTTGAATTTTCATTTTAGCCTAGAATGGCGTACAGTTTTAACCTCTTAAAACTTCAAGCTAATGGGGTATTCAAATTATGAAGTTTTAGAAATTTAGATGATTGAAAATGCAGGTTTCCACTTAATTAGGCTAGTAGGTCAAAATGTATTATATGTAATTAATGGTATATTTCCAGTATTTGAACTGTAAAAAAATTTAAATGTATAATTTATGTTGGTACAGTTGATTTTTGTGGGAAAATGTTGCCCAATCTGCTAGATAGGCAAGTTTGCCCATATTCTGAATTACTAAATGAAAATCCAGGCCTTTTGAAAAATGCACTTTATTCTGTCATGGCAACAATTGCGCATATCAGTAAAATTCGAAGGACCATAGCTTTACATTCCTTCAACCAATTTCACTCACTTTTGTTGTTGTGACTTTCTTTTAAAGAGCTCTTTCCAACCATGTAACTTTTAAATTCATATCAAAAACTTCATTTTATTTCCAGTGGCAACCCCACTTGTGGCGCACAACTTGAGTTTGAATTTGCATCTTCTGCGCTCGAATTTGCATCTTCTGCACTCGAATTTGCATCTTTCGCGCACGAATTTGCATCTTCCGCGCTCGAATTTGCATCTTCCACGCTTGAAATACAAACTATGCAATCTGGGACTAGGCTAGACACAGATTTGAATAGGCCTAAACATTAGGCCTAATGTGGGGGGTCTAAATATGAATAGAATTAGATTTAGAAATTTCTTGAAATTTTTACCTTGTTCCAATTTTTTTTTGATGGCATAAATTTACAATCAATTTTCTAAGTTTGTAATTCCTAACACAAGATCAAGGGATAAATTGTAATATAGTGGTAAAATACAGTATAGTAAGTGGTCTCGAAGTTTGTGTGGGCCCGAAGCTAGTGCACCCCAATATTTCTCCTACTTGGACAAAAGATCACATCAAATTCAAGATATCGCCTCTTAATTTGAAACATTTAAAAATAATATTGGCTATATTTGCAATGAATATGCACTTTGGACATTAATATATTTCTAATGTTTTCTTTCCGTATTTTTGTTCAAGCCCTTTTGAACTTTACTGGTACAGCTGCTGAAAGTTGCTTCTGGGAATTTATTATAATTAAAAAGAGGAGAAATCAAAGAATTTATTTATATTGCTGACAACGAAAACAAAATACAAATAAAATAAAATTTCTTAGGTGCATCAACTTTGGGCCCACCATGCTATAACAAAATCAAACAGGAACAAATCTAAAATCACAAAAATATTTGTATAAATTTGGTCTAAAATCAAAATCAGTAAAAACATACATACCCTAAATAAAAAAATCTAAAGATTCTCTTCATATCAATTTACTGCCCACTAAGGATTTTTCTGGTTCAAGGTACTGTATTTTTGAGTCTCTTTTGTCTTTTCAGGAAAAAGAAACAAAAGGTAATGAGAAGATCTGTCAAAGAGCATCTGTTTTGTTGTTGCACATAATGGATGCTCAAGTCCCCCAAAACCAGATGATGCAGCGGTAGCGGACAATGAGGATATGCTGCAAAACTTATTCAAGAAAATGAAGGTGGATCCAACTAGGTATGAAATCTCCCTCTGTTATTTCATATTGGTCTTTGCGTTTTTGTTTAAAGGATATGAATTCTAGCTTTTCCGTTTTACATGTGATAGAAGTAATAATGATATCATCATCCGACCAATTTTCACATCTTTAAAAGCAAGCCACATGGTGATAGTATCGCCTTTTTCAAACCACCTTTTTCTAAAAATAAAATTGGGACTTTACCACAGTCCTGTAGGAGTAATCTTGGTATCATTTTAAAGTACTCGGGTATTTCTTTCAGAAGATGTAACTTTTTTATAGGGGTCATATTACAAAATTGTGATAAAAAGTAACTTGAAAAAGGGTAAAACTCAAAATTTACAAAAATCTTTTTTTCTTCTTTCAAATCTTACAATAACTTCAAGATTGCAATTTTGCTTAAATCAAACAAGCAAGTCCTAAGACATGATAGTATTGGTTTTTGTCTAATTTTTTAATTCTTACCTGCAATCTTTTGTTCTGGAGAAATGTTTTCAAAATTTCATGAATTTCTGCCATTTTTACCTGTTTTTTTTGCTTTGTTATACCGCCGTTCGAAAGTGCTTGAAATTTCCTTTCATTTGATATATAAATAATGGCATACCACCCCTCCCCCCTCCTATTTAGAATATTATTAAATGGAGTGTTCATTTAGGTTAAGGTTATGTTAATAATGCATCATGAAAACTGAAACATCGAAGTGAGAGCCTGAGTGGCACTTTCTGGACCAATATTTTTAGTACAATTTTTAATTAGTTGTTTTTATGTTTTATGATTATTTTGCACAATTTTAATGGCCCTTAACTTGACTTTTAGATTAAGTTCTGTAATGTTAGAATTGTAAAGTAACCTAACCTAGTTTACGCAAAAATTTCTTAGTTGAGTATTAGTTTTGGTATCGCGATATGTCGCGAGAGGCATATTTTATGTCGTGGAAAAAAGAGATATCGCGATAATCGATATGTCATGACAGCACTATTTATGAGACAAAAATTCAAGAGAAGTGTTCACATTGAAAACAAAATATGTTTTTTCCGATTTCTTTCTTGTTGCAGTTATTTATTTTAAATTTGACTTGAAATGAATTATTTTGAATTTTGATGTTTTAATACTTGATAATTTTTGTTTTTGTTTTTCAGGAGTCCCAAACAAAGAACTTTAAAGGGAGCATTTTACAGCCACAAAAAATGGTATTCGCTACCACTGAGAAAGGATAGGGCAACCAATAAGACTCTTCTTCCAGGAAAACGCTCATCTATCATCCGTGCTTCAAATTTACATCTTACTCCATTCAAAAGTCCAGGAGAAGCACAAAGAACGTTCTCAAAAATGTACACCTTTCCTTTAAGCCCATCGACAAGCTCTTGTCATTCTTCCGATGGAGAGTTTTTATTCAAAGGAGCAGCAAGTTTGGGAAATCAAACAAAACGAGTGAGTTCTGTCACAAGGAGAAAGAGACTGCATCCCAATGAGGAGAAATTTCAGAAAAAAAGAGCAGCGGTCAAGTCTAAAGGAGCCAGTGAGTTAATTTGCACAGAAGGTATTTTTGTGCCAGAGTCGGGCAAAAACAAAATGCAGTCTTTTCAAAAACTGGCAACAATCGAAGAAGAGAATATTGAAGAAGAGAAGAAAAGTGTGCAAGATATTTCTGAGTGCTCAACGTGTGGTAAAAATGAAAAAGCGAAAAATAATATGTCACCTTTGGAAAATAGAAACGTGTTTGGTTCATTTTCTGGTTATCGGGAAGCGGACTTTGGGCAACTTTTTCACTTCTCGCTAAGCAAGTCGAGATGAGTCACAATAATGCTGCGTGCAGTCGCTGCCATCAGGTGCATTCGAATCAGAGAACTACAAGGAGATTGATAGGACACAAGTTTCCTATGAGAGGGGCGGATAGAACTTGCTCCCAGCAGGCACGAATGTCACAAAGTGTCCCGTTGGATGACACCACAGTGGATGAATTAGCCGGGTACTTTGAAAATTTGGTGCACATACCTAAGAAGATGTCTCTATGGCTGAGATGATGTATACGTAACCAAAGGTGTGTCACTGATATGAAATAGTTTTTCATGGACGTGAAATTGTGAATTGACCTTTTCTGAATCATGTTTTTGGAAGAATTTGTTGATTTAGGATGTGTGTTCATATCAGACCATAGCCTGTAGATGCTAGCCTAAATGTCATGTTGTTAGATGCCTGGATGCTGGACTGAAACCCCCTTCCCCTTTTTTTCTTAATATCATGTTGGTTGAAAGAAATAGTAGCCTGTAGATGCTGGACTGTAATACCCCCCCTCCTCCCCCTTCCTCCTCCTCCCCTTCCTCCTCCTCCCCCTCCTCCTCCCTCCCTTTTTTTCTAAATATCATGCTGTTGGAAGAAATTGTTGATTTAGAATGTTTTCATATCAGACAAGAGTAGCCTGTAGACTAAAGTAATACCATTAAACCTCCCCTTTCCCCTAGAGTTGTGACTGTTTACATGCTCGCAAATCCTTGTAAACATTTACTAAATACTTCATTGCGAGTAATCATTTTTCATAGTCAGTCTTGCCGTTGAAAATCAATATGATCATTCATGATTCAAATGACAAAAACATTTGGCTGACAAAATTCCAATCAATGACTTTCTACAAACTGTAAACCGGATAAGCATAATCCTTTTTAAATGTGTGAATCACAAATGCACAGTAATCACCTATTAATGGGTATATTATGCACTTTGATTTCGCCAAAATCTGAGTTGGCTAACTTGTAAAATGCACCGCGAATGTGCAGCAGTGAGTAAACAGTAAAACTAACAATAGGACTAACGTTAGGCCATAAGGCTTTAAATCCCCGCAATCAAGGGCCGTTTTACAAGCTGTTAAGTTGACCAACAGAAACAGTCAAAATACTTAAAATGTGACAATCAGTACATTTACATGTAAATATTACTTGATGAGGTCAAATAAATTTTGCAAGAAAGAAAAAATATTGCAAAATAAACAAACATGAAAATGTTTTGACAGAACTTGAAATTCTAGGTGCTTCGCAAAGATAGCGGCCATTTTTTCTGGAGAGAACTGATATTTCAGAACTTCCGGGGTGGTGGCATAGTTTTGAAATGTTTTACGGCGCGGTATCATAGGCCTAGTATGCAAGATTTTTACAGTGGAACTTTGAAAGCCGTAGCGAGTACGGTAAAAAAGTTAGCGATGTCGAGTTTCAATGACATTGAAAGGAAGTTATCTGTTCTTTCTAAACTGAAATTCCATGCATATTTTCCATAAAAGTGATGATTGATACTGTAGAAGTAAACTTTTTACATTTGGAAAGCAATACTCGAGCGTCTATTTGGGCAATGGAGTCAGTACCTTTGCCATACTGGTTGCGCGATTTTTTTTACTTCGCATTGTAAATTTGGAGCAATGTTGGTGTAATTTCGAAAATTACGGTACTAAACGCGTGTAAACGATACACGCTCGCTTTTTTGGGCGGGTACACGTTTACTAAAATCCCTAAACGTTCACAGCTCTACTCCCTCCCCCACACCCCTCCCCACCCCCTCCCAATCCTTCCCTACCTTCAATGAGTAAAACATGTTGTTGGCAGAAGTGCCTTCAACTGACATGCTGGTTTCTTTTTTAGATATCTTCCTTGTGGGTTATTTCAGGAAAAAACATTCAATATTTGCAGTGACCCTAATGTACTTTTTATGACTTTAAAGCTGCTTTTAGCAGTACAAGATGTGTATCATGGAAGAGGGGTTAGAAACTTGTCACAATGCAAGGACTTGTGACGTAATATAAATTTCTTCGATAAATAGTGAAATGATTTTTGGGTCTCTATGGGGGAGAAATTGCCCAGCTGCAATTTTGTATAGTTTTAATCTTATCCAGGTCACTTAGGGAATGAGTTTCTATGAAAACTGACAGTGGAATGATTATTTTTATTTAGCCAGTGCTGCAAACTTTCTAGTATTCTAATAAAAGATATTCAGTCGTATGTAGAAAGTTTATTTCCCTCTGTTTTAAAATTTCATATCTTGTGAGGAATAAGAAATTGATAGCAAACAACAAACCGATTAACCTGTCCAGGTTTCCAAATAGGCCACACCCACCATAGCAATGCGGTAACTATGTGGGGCAAACAAACCTCAAATCTGCATTCTGCATTACTAATGCGTTGACATTTAGATGTTCGTGAGGCCTGTTGCAAGCTTTGATCCATTTATGGCACTTCTCTGGATCTTTAAAGTTTTTAGCAAAAGGGATAAATAAAATTCAGTTTACTAACTGTTTTGGGTAACAGCAATCAGACTTACAAAGCCCGCAGCGGGCCCGTAAGCACAAGTTTTGTAAGTTGTATCGACTACATGAACGCATGCCATTAGCTATCTGTACTGTACCAGTACCACGTAGGATGTTTGCCCCCACATAGTTATGCAAATTTTGTTGCTAGGCAAATTCGTGCGGTGATTGGTTAGAACAAGCTGTCAATCATTTAACCCAGAAAGGTTAATTAAGCTGCTTGTATAAACTGTTTCATGTGTCAATGTGTGAAAACTTGAGAAATATTCCCATGTTTTTTCATAACTTTCATAAAAAAGAGAAATTTTTAGAAACAATTTAGTACAAAAATCATCTTGATATGTTATTGCTACCAGGAAGAATTCAAATTTTAAGGTTCACAAAAAAATGCCAATAAACGAATAGGAAAAGGCTCAGTATGACATCACAGCAACACATTCTTCCACAAAGTGTATGTTTTCCATTAAAATCTATCATCCTTTTTTTATTAGTAAAACCTGCTAAAAAATTAAATTGTTAAAAATGAGGTACTGTATTCATAATATACAATTGCCAAATATACCCTACTTCAATAACTTTTGGAAAATTGTTTCTAATCATACAGAAACAACCAATTAACGTTCAAAGAAATACATAAAAATTTGCAATGGAATTGTCTCTTATGACGTCAAAGATAAATTCATCATACTGTGCAAAAACTTTAAAATGCAATTGGAAAATCTTTAAAAATCTATATCTCCTGAACAGAATCAACCTGATTTTTGTACCAAATTGGTTCTAAAAGTATGCTCCTTCAATTAAAATTAAAGAAAAACAATACAAGGTAATGTTCCTTTAGGCTAGGAGGGAGGCCCTCCAAAGAATGTTCAAGTTAATTAACTTGTTAAACTTGTAATTAATTGGTCTACCTATTTTCATTTTGTGCTAGAGTTTTATAAGAATATGTCAGTTAGCAAGTTAGTGTTGAAACTTTTAAGACGGAGGGAACTTACACAGTTAGACATTTGTATTCAGAGTCCAGGGCACAACACACATTATTGTGTTTGCTCAAAATTATGGAGGAAGATGAGGGAAGGGGGAACTGGGCCACTAATTTATAAAACGATGCCTTCTCAAGAGTCAAATCTAAAACAATCTTGTAAACATTTTGAAGGACAAAATTTTCTTTCTTTCTACACAAGTTCTAATTTTGTGTTTCAGAATGCTTAGAATATTTCAAGCTTTGTTCATTTTCAAATTCAGTGGGAAATTTGGAGGTTGTGATTGTATTATCATTTTGATAAACAGTTATTTATGGGTGTCATATAGTTTATTTATCATGTGTAATTTTGGTTTTGATGTCATTAATATCATTATTAAATTCTAATTAGCTTCATTCATACATTCATTTTCAATCGTTTTGTATTGATTATTGATTATCGGCGATACTTTATGTTGTTAGTTGTTTCTGCAATTCCAATGTTTGTCATAGATTTCATGATGTAAGAGGTGAAATATTTTCCAGTGCATGTTTCTAAGCACAAAAATTGTTAAGCTTGAGTACTTAAAGGATTAGTTCAGTGGTCAAGCAAGTCTAATATGACAGAGGACTTCAAAAGAAAGAAAAAGTGAAGAAAGTATTTAAAAATCTTATTCTGTTAAGATATCTAAGTTTAAAGTTTGGTATCATTTGTGTAAACGACTAAAATCGGACTAGTTGTGGTGTCATAGCCTCAGATTCCTGATAGTCTGTATGTATTCAATCATATTTTGTCCTCTGATTTTTGTGGCATAAAAACCATGGAATATGTCACAAAAAGTAGTAAAACTGAATCTATGAAGGGTATACCACCTGAAGAAAGTTTGAGAAAAAAATAATTTAAAGTGAATTTTTTAATGACTTTCTTTAAAATACATTAACAACTGTTAAGGGTGCCATCCTTCCATAGTAGACTTACTACACCAGTCATTTCTACACAAATAAGACAAAGCTTAAACTTGAATATCTCCTTAACGGAATAAGATTTTTAAATGCTTTATTCACCATTTTGTTTCTTTTGAAGTCCTCTTATATTTACAGTGGTCATGACCACTGAATTAATCCTTTAATGGAGACGGTCTAACATAATCCTCATTTCATATAATAGAATTAAAAATCAGAAATCTCCCGACCAAGTTTCATACCTCCTAAAGCAATCTAACACATTTTTGTAATTATTAAAAACTGTAATACTACTACTAAATAGTGCCATGGGAGCTGCCATTTTAATTTCAATACAAATTTAAACAAAATGGCAGCCTATGGCAGCCTCCATGTGTCGGCTTCAAACATGAATAACTTGAGATAGGAATAAGATTTTGACTTGCTGTTTTTTGGCAGTTGGTTGAGATTTTTTATCCTCTATCATATGAAATAATGATTGTATCAGACTTTGTCTCCTTTAAGAGACCTTGAGGTAGAAATTGAAGTAAATCGTTATTATTTTGTGTCATTTTCATGATTTTGAGCTATGTCAAAAGCAATTAAGCAAAAGTTAATCCTACATGTCCACAGACCAAGGTTTTGAACACATATATGCGTTTTGGTTGCTTGCAAATCTCAGTGAAATCACCTGAGCAAAGAAGAAAAATGTTAGCTTTAAATCATTTTTCACTAAGCATTAGGAAATTGCTCTTTCCGATTTGTGTTAACTTGGGAATCTGTTAGCTAAGAAAATCAATAGCATACTTAAAAATAGGACTTAATAATATTGGAATGATATCTTGCTTAGTGACTTGTCAAAATAGAAGGCATGGTTCTTTATTTGGATTATGTTAGATCTGGTGGAGAAAAAAATATGTATTTGGGAAAGATGTGACAGAATAGGTAGTAGACATGTTTGTTATACACGATCAGCTGCTTGTAGTTGTTTACAAGGTAATCAAGAGATGGAAAATATAACATGCATATTTGTATTGAACGTTATGGGGAATTCCCTTTGCAAGGTGAATGACGGAATATTGTGTTTGGGATCATATTACGTGCATCTGGAGCTGCATTGATGTGACCAGTAAAGTATAGAATACAGACCCCTAGCTTTATTTCTAAAAGGGGGCAGGGATATAGTTTAATGCAAGGAACCTATAAAAGGGCAAAAATATGCAGTTTTGGGGCAATCAAAGCAATTATCTCTATTGAGAGGAGATTAGAAGCCAATGAGTACTGTCAGTGGGATGCATATGGTTTTGAGTGTCTTGGTAGAGGGAATGAATGAGAGAGTAGAGGAAATGGAAGGACAGTGTAGAGGAAATGATGGACATGGTAGAGGAAATGATGGACACGGTAGAGGGAAATAGTGGACAGGGTAGAGGAAATGAGGGACAGGGTGAAAGAAATGGAGGGGAAATATGGACAGGGTAGATGCAATGAGGGACAGGTAAGTGACATGGTGGAGGAAGTAAGGGATGGTGGATAAAACGAGGGACATGCTACAGGAAAGAAGGGACATAGTAGAGGAAATAAGGGACATATTAGAGGAAATAAGGGACATAGTAGAGGAAATAAGGGACATAGTAGAGGAAATAAGGGACATAGTAGAGGAAATAAGGGACATAGTAGAGGAAATAAGGGACATAGTAGAGGAAATAAGGGACATAGTAGAGGAAATAAGGGACATAGTAGAGGAAATAAGGGACATTGTAGAGGGAAATAAGGACAGGATGGAAGCAATGTGGGACGGCAGAGGGAAATAAGGGACATGGTAGAGGAAATATAAGGGACATGGTAAAGGAAAATAAGGGACATGGTAGAGGAAATAGGTGGACATGTAGAGGAAATAAGTGGACATGGTAGAGGAAATAAGTGGACATGGTAGAGGAAATAAGTGGACATGGTAGAGGAAAGTGAGGGACATGGTAGAGGAAATGAGGAACAGGGAGGAAGAAACGAGGGACATGGTAGAGGAATTAAGGGACATGGTAATAAGGGACATGGTAAGAGGGAAATGAGGGACATGGTAGAGGAAATAAGTAGGACATGGTAGAGGAAATAAGTAGGACATGGTAGAGGGAAATGAGGGACATGGTAGAGGGAAATGAGGGACATGGTAGAGGAAATGAGGGACATGGTAGAGGAAATGAGGGACATGGTAGAGGAAATGAGGGACATGGTAGAGGAAATGAGGGACATGGTAGAGGGAAATAAGGGACATGGTAGAGGGAAATAAGGGACATGTAGAGGGAAATAAGGGACATGGTAGAGGGAAATAAGGGACATGGTAGAGGGAAATAAGGGACATGGTAGAGGGAAATAAGGGACATGGTAGAGGGAAATAAGGGACATGGTAGAGGGAAATAAGGGACATGTAGAGGGGAAATAAGGACAGGTTAGATGAAATAAGGGATGGTACAGGAAATGAGGGATAGGGTGGAAGAAATGAGGGACAGGGAAATAAGGACGGTAGAAGAAATGAGGTACTTGGTTGAGGAAATAAGGGACATGGTAGAGGGAGTACGGGACAGGTGGAAGAAATAAGGGACATGGTAGAGGGAGTACGGGACAGGTGGAAGAAATAAGGACATGTTAGAGAGAATAAGGTGCTGGGTAGAGGAAGTAAAGTAAGAACCTTCCCTCTGTAAATGATGACAACAACACTATGTAATGGGGACTATTTCAATGAGGGTAACCATTTCAATGAGTGTAACCATTTTCATGATGGTAACCATTTATTTTTGGTTGTGACTTTCATTGATTGTGATGATTTTGGTGGTGACCATCAGTAACAGAGAAAATGTTAATTAATGTCTCGTTACATTTTCATAACGGCAGATATGAGGAGTTGATAATAAGGCAAGGTGTGCCTCCAAAGAGAAAGCCTTGAGCTTTATGTGTACAAAATGGTTTCTTAGGATGGTATGGTAAGCTCAGACACTTGTCAATGTTATTCCTAACAACATAAATGACAGTATGGTCTGAAAACAATAATCAAGATTTCCATGAGAAAAATTTATAGAACAGTAAGTAAGTTCTTGCAAAGGAAAATATTACATATACCAGCCATCCTGAAATTTGATTTGCTGAAAAGGAAGGAATTTTCCATTTTTTATCTCGCTTTGCTTTTAAAATAAACCTACTTTGTTAATCTGGCAAAATAACACAAAATCTGAACAATTTTTTTTTCTTCCTAGAGAATGTACTTGGTCACCCTTGAACAGTGATAACAAGGATTAATAACATGTATCAGTTTATTATCATTTGAGTAATTGAAAATGAGAAATACAAAATAATTTTCAATATTTAGTGTAAAATGTGGGTAATTATGGCTAAGTAATTTTCCCAATTTCATTTTAATGGCTAGAGTTTATGGAGGTTATGTTTGAATTGTGTTGTTACATAATCAACATAAGAGTAATACTCTATTGGAAATGACTTATAAATATAAATATATATATCACACAGTTTTCAACAACGTTTTGTTTTTGTTTAATGACCGGAAAAATCAATGAAATTATTTCTGAAAGGAGGGAAGATCATATTAACATCCAGAAAAGTGTGACATTTTTACATACATCAATACACATTCACATACATAGAAAAATACATAGAAATACACATACATAGAAATAAACAAGAAAAATCAAGACATGAATTTGAACTTATATTTGATATTATTTACATGGCCATTGCACTTTCTCATAAAGTTTCTTTTAGTCAGGTTCATTATGTAGTTTTGTGGTAAGTTGTTGGGATTACATATACATTTTTGAAAAGGTCATAACACCAGGATTTCAAAAATTAATGTTTCCATTTGCCTGGGTGCCTGCATATTATTCAAAATAGGGGGGAAAACAAAATGGCCACCAGCAAAGAAAATATTGCCAAAAAATAATCATATAAATAAAATTGGGCAATTTAACTTTGAAATTGTGTATTATTTTAATGGGTTTTAAAACATATTTTATACATCCCATCTTTAATAATAAATTAATGTCATTAAAATTGGCAGAAAAACAAAATGGCCACCAAAATATAGAATTATTACCAAAAATAATCATATGAATAGAATTTGACTTTGAAATTCTGCATTACTTAAAACAGTTTTTAATTTTATACCTCCTATCTTTTATAATAAATTCAATCCACATCTTGAAGTAATATGTTCTAAACCTACAGAAGATGTACTACACGCCCTTGCAGATACGTCTAACCAGTCAAACAAGTGTACAGCTGGCACATGAACATTTATGTCAAGCTCTGGCTGAAGAGGATGTCCTTCATATGTTCAAAGTATGGGAAACTGAAAAGTCCTCTAATGTCATGTTCAAGTCAATAATAAATTACCTTCATTAGGTGGAAACGATCTTGTTCTTTTTGGCAGCATCCAGAAAATTGCATTGAACAAGTTATTTTTTGCTGTTGATCGAATCAAATACAAGGGTCTCTTGCCACGGTATGTTGCAGGCATGTGTGAGATGCAGGCAAACACCCCAAAACATGGAAGGAGCTTCAGAATGGAAACTTCTCCATTGCCAAGAGTTAGATACCCTTTGTTTCCATGAGTGCAGATCATGCCTGTGAGTACCTCAACAAGATGATGAAGGTTTATTCTGGCTTAATTAGCATTTTAATAATCCTAATGCAAGACACTACTGATTCTTCTTGGCATTTTCTGAGATGGCAAGTATTTCTACAGAGTTCAAAAAACAGTTTGGTCTCCAAAACAACAAGAACATCATTGCTTGCATCCAGCGCTGTTTAAAAGGAACATGAGCTGTTAACAAAATCAAAAATGTGATTCTGTGCCACGAAAACCTTTCAAAGTTCAAGGAGATGAGTTGTTGTTACAAATGCATGTTCCCCAAGAATATGTCACACAGATATTGAGTGCAGACAAACATGGACAAGAGTTGTATGAAAAGTATGTTGCCAAATGTATCAATGGAGATAGCAGTTTGTGGGCTCCAGTCCAAAAGGAGAACTTGATGTTCATGTCAGGTAGTAGTGGTAAAAAGCAATCTGTAAAGATTCGTGACCAGACAGTCAATCTGAAAAAACCAAAGATCTAGTCGACTTGTAGGGTTTGCCAAGTCAAATAGAGATATTGACAAGAAAAATGTGAATAGTTCACACTGACTCCCACAGGGCATTCTTTGCACCTGATGGATCACATCTACCTTGTACTGACAAGTCAAAGAAAGCTGATACATTGCCTGCAGGAGTTGGCTGAATCTTCTCAAAAAACAGAAGCAGAAGTTCAACAGCAAGACAACACTCCAAACAAACAAAATTGCTGTTGTTGATGGAATCATGTGGTTGTGCAACAGATGACAAACAAACCTCAAAACTGTGAAAGACCTTGGTAACAGACCAATGAAAGAATTGTGACCATGACAGCAAGCTTTGATGAGATTGTTGTTTTTGACACAGACAAAGTAGACTCACTCAAGCTAAAAAGTAACAAAAGGGAAAGGATACTGTTCTGTAACAAGTTAAAGATGATATGAACATTCAAGCACATCACAATGAAGTGCTTCCTATCACATGAAAAGACAAAAGCAGATCTAACAGATTACCTTGCAAAAGCAGTGCTGGAGTACAGCAAACATTCACAGAAATAAGTCATCACCACAGCAGTAGTAGGTCACAGCAAAAGCAACCATCAACACATGTATTGAAGATAATAGCCACTAGAAAGCTGACAATGTGATGATGGTATGTCTATCACCAGCTTTATTGCAACAGAATACTAATGCAGAGCTTGTGTTTCCTCTCCTGACACTGATATGTCCTTGTTCTGGTAGTTGCAAACTTTGACTAGTGCAAAAAGACAACAATTTCAATGGCTTCAGGACAAATTGACATAGAACCAATCTGGAGAGATTTTAGGCAAAGAAAAGGCAAAGCTTTGCCAAATTTCCATGCTTTCAACACAAAGTGACAACATACTGGGAGATTTTCAGAATAGGCACGACAAAATGGTTTCAGCAGTAAAAGCTAAAAGTGATGTTGTTGAAGCGCTGATAAAACTACCAGAAGATGGTGACTCCCACAGGAGTTGAAGGAAACAGCCAAGTTTATTTGTTCTGTTTACTGCTCTTGAGGTTATTGCATAACAGATATCCCAGATTTAAAGGATTAGTTCAGTGGTCAAGCAGTCCACATTATATGAAAGAGGACTTCAAAATAAACAAAATGTTGAAGAAAGCATGCACAAATATTTTTCCGTTAAGGAGATATTCAAGTCCAAAGTTTGTTATAATTTGTGTAGAAATGAGTGAAATCAGACTAGTTGTGATGTCACAGCCTCAGATTCTCCAAATTCGTAATTATTCTATCATATTTTTTCCTGCAATTTTGTGGCTTTAAAACCATTGTATATGTCAGGAGAGTGGTAAAACAGAATCTAGTAAGGGCAATTATAATTTACCACCTGAAGAAAGTTCAAGGAAAAATAATTCAAATATTAAAAAAAAGGTTAATCAATTTTCTTTAAAACCCCTTTTACAATTGTTATTAATAAGAGGATGAGGACGCCAATCTCCCATAGTATACTTACTACACCAGTCATTTCTACACAGATAAGACGAGCTTTAAACTTAAATATCTCCTTAACGGAACAAGCTTTTTGAATACTTTCTTCACCATTGTGTTTCTTTTAAGGTCCTCTTTCATATAAGATAAACTTGCTTAGCCACTGAAATAAACCTTTTAAGGTGGCATCTTTTTTGCAAGCACCAAGCAGAGAGTAAAAATTTGCCCCCATCACTTGGTGCTCTTGAAAACACATCAAACGTGTGTGCTTCCAAAGTAGAGTATGGTGCCAGGCAACAGCCCTGCAGCATACACCATTTAATCCTCTTGAGTATGGCTACTACAAGGATAAGAATGGTTGTCTCTTCTCAGTAACTACAACAGTTCCTCCCACACCACAGGCAATCACAGAATTTGTCAGGTGTCAATGATGCAAGACGAGTTCCCGGAGATGTTCATGAATAGGACACAATCTGCCTTGCACCGACCTGCGGCGGATCAATGCGAAAACAATGAGGACTGTTTTGTTGGTTAAATAAGGTGACAGAGAAGATAAGCAATGACGAACATATTGCAAGGTACCGAAAATAAGTCACACCTTTTTGCATTTTTTACTGTTCTCTAAACTTTCTGTGATTTGATAATTTTAGTTCCTAGTTTAAAGAGTATCATTTTTTGTGCTCATAACTAATTTAATATCCAAGATCGTCATTTTCAGATCTCTAGAAGTAATTTGGTTTTAAATGGTTTTACAAGCATGATTTAAAAAAAACATGAAAGTACACTTCAATAGTTTTGAAGTAACATGCCTAATTTAACCTAATTTTCATGTTTTTTGGCAATTTTATCATTTTAAAAATCCAAGATGGCTGCTGCAGACTATTTTGTATGTTATTTTGCCATCCTGGATGATATCATTTTATCCTAATAAGGTAAAAGAAATAAAACGTTTTAACAAACATGAAAGTAAGCATAATCTCCAACATACTACTCAATTTATTTTTCATGATTTATTTTTGGTCATTTTTCTGTTTTGTCAGCCACTTCGTTTTTTTCCGCCATCTTGGATGACATGAATGAATTATATGAAAAAGGTGGCAGATACAAACCGTGCTTTAATATAAAACTATGAAGCAAAATTTCAATGTCACATGTCATAATTTTATCTATATCTTTATTTTTTGTTATCTTTATCAGTTTTGGCAGCCATTTTGTTTGCTCGCCATTTTGAATAATATATGGGTACCTGAGCGAATGGAAACATTGATTTTTGGAATCCCTGCATTATTACCTTTTCAAAAATGTATGGGTTTGCTAATCCCTAAAACTTCCCACGAAAAAGTAAAATCCCAACATACTGAACCTGACTATTTGTTACAAATTTACAAAACATTTACAACATACTGTAGAGAAACCATAATGCAAAACAAAGCTTGATTTACATATTGCATAACCTTGTATCTCATCCATGAATAAGGAGAAAGGGAGAGAAGATACCAAGCACAGCTATGGAAGGAGCTCGCCTTTTTTATTTACCCGTCTGCATCATCAGAGTAGTCTGGCTTATGCAGCTGTAATATTAGGAAATCTCAGGGTGGGTCTCTTGCTGGAATACAATTAAGAGTAGATTAAATCTTTCAAAAGGAAATCAAATCATGGGGAAAAATACAGATTTTACATAAAGAAATGAACTGAAGAATAGTGCTGAGATGGGTAAGGAACACTAATGGTGCTAGAAGTGGCAAAACTATTATCAGAATTCCCTCCCCCCCCCCCTTCCCACACACACACCTTAGCCTGGAAACATAAACAATCTGGCACTAATCTGGTATCAGAGAAAGCAGCCCTCTCTACTCCTACCATCCTCCCTATCAATTAATGCAGTGACCCAATTTCCACTGGTCAGCTGTACTCTTTCTGGAAGTAGTTCATAGTAATAGCCCCACTTATTATTAACTTTGAAAATACACTACATTGAATGTCAGACTTAACTCTATATATTTTCTAATAACCTCTCATCCGTCGATCTGAAGCGTCTTGATAATGAAATATCATCACCAAGGTATCTTTTCCTTTAGCTCCCATTCACATCCCTTCCCAAACCCCCCCTAGGCACACATTTGTAATGTTCTTGCCACATTTGTAATGTACTAGCTCCCATTTACATCCCAGCCCAGACTCCCCTAGGCACACATTCGTAATGTTCTTGCCTTCATATTTCTAGTTTCAATAAATCTTCAATCAAGATCGTACTAGTTATCCTAAAACAAATATGCCAATAAAAAAAATAAAAAAATGTTTCACAGCTTAAACACTTGGTGGGATTTCAAAATAACTTCAGTGCAGTTTGCAAGAACTTTAGGCATCAATACATGTGGCAAGTTCTTTATATTTACAGAGGCCACTGCAACACCCTAATAAATACACAACATTCTTAGAAGATTTGCAGAAAGTGGACATTTGTGCATGCAAACATGGGTGTCAATTTCAGGGAGGACATGCCCCTGACACTATCAAATGTCTGAACCCCAAAGGAAAAAAGGACACTTTTTTGCATCTTCAAATGTCTTTTGTACATTTTTTATAATTTGATGCAAATATATCAGTGGGCGATGGAGTCGCTCCCAAAAATTTCCAAAAGAATAAAAAATCACTGTCCTTAACAGTAATTTTTATCATTTTAATAAGATTTTACATTTTTACTATAGCTGATATATCTGGCAATCGAATAAAATATTGGCATTTTTAGGCACCCTCTAATCTACCAAAACTCATAGCTTCCAGGGAATTCGCCCCTGGACCTAATGCGCAAAGCATATACAGCTGGCAAATCCGCCTTCCACCCCTCCCACCCCCAAAAAAAAAAAAAAAAAAAATTAAATCAAAACCGTCGTTATGCCCTTGATATTGAAATATTTCCGAAATTCTGGCTAATTTTCCTTAATTTATTTATCAGCAACCAAGCAATTCCTTTTGTGGCCAAATAAAGGAATAAGATCTTACTTATTCCTTTAATGTCTAATAACTGCTAAAACCTTGGGGTAAGAATTTTTTTCTCAAACAAATTGTGTCCCACCCACCTGACTACGGATTGACGCCCCTGCATGCAAACACTGGTAATCAATTTCCTGAACCTGTGTACTAAAACAATGATTATTCACTGATCTTTCAAATCTACACACTTGATCAAAATGAGTCAAAATAAATTATCAAGGGACTTTTTATGTACACTAAATCTGACAAAAAATCATGAACTATTTCAAAACGTATCTTTATGTGAAACCAATATAAAACTATGACCTGAGTATGCATATTCACGTCAACAACTATTTTGGCATTACTTGGCAAAACTTGATGTCTTGAGCTGAGAAAAAGTTTGAAAAAACCTCAAAAAACATTAATCTATCAGATATGAAAACAGTTATGTATGAAAAGATCCCCAAACAAGGTCTGGGTATTTTACATCCTTTCTCAACAGCTACGGTTATATAGAGATGTCCACAGCCATTTGATAAACCAGTTGTGAAGCACTGGTTGGAGATCCACCGGGAATCGAACCAGGGATGCTAACTTGTCAAGCTGATGCTATGACCACTAGACCATGGAAGCAACAGGGAAGTGATGTTCAATGCACTTGTTCTCTTATTCTAATACCGTATTTAACGTATTAAGCACCCCTGCTCTAATAAGCGCAACCCTTCATTCATTTAATTATTCTTCATCTGACGCTCACAATGTTTTTGTGTTGGTTATTGTGGGGCTAGTATAGAATCAGTTCACACAATGCAGTTTGAATAGCACACTGTACACAGCCCAGGACATGGGCATTTATTAGAAAGAAACTTTGGGCCTAAAAATTGGTGCAATTCTATTTATGTAAGCACCATGGGCACTTATTATGTCAAATATGGTATGTTACCTAGAGGAATGGGGTTCCGAAAGTTGCCCACAGCCTCATCTTTAGTTGAAGAGAAGCTCAAACCCTACCAATAAGAATATAGGACAGGGGAAGGGGGATGCCTCCTAATATTGAAATATATTGGAAATCAAAGAATTAATCAGGCAAAAAAGGCAGTGAAAAAGGTCTGAAAGCTTTATCTACAAGTTAACTTTTAGGCTTCCTTATTTTAAATAAAATCATACTACCTATGTTAGAATAAGTAAATCATATTCGGGCAAAATACCCTTAAAAATTCTGAAATCATAGGCCTTTGATACCAATCCACTAGTAGTTGGCAAGACAAGTGCACTGACCTTAACAGCAAATAGGGTAAACAGTTTTCAAGAAATAATTTGTTGCATGGTAGTATGGCAACTGGTTAAAACTCAAGACAACTACTGACAATATCATTAAAATTTGTCATATTTACATTATCAGTCAATATTACTAATACTGTGAATAAGATTCATCCTTTAAGAAATGTGACTTTCCACTAAAAGGCACAATCATGCTTGCATAAATATGAGCTGGTGCCAGTTATCTCAGCATTAATACCTTTTACATGGAGACCTCAACATCAACACAAACTTATTTACCTGTGTGTGATGATCCATTTTTTCAAAACTTTTTAAACATCCCTCATTGTTCTCAATGAGAAAAGAAGTTGTGAGAGCAAGAAATAAATTGTTTTTCAAACAATTTTGGTAAAATGAGTTTCTCGATCTTGCTCAAAATGCATGAAATTGCATAATTTTCCAATAGAAACTAATTAGCGTTATCACCATTTGGTTGCATTGACAAAGATAGGACCTAGAAGAAACCTCAACTGCGATCAAAAGTAACTTATTTTCCTCAATTGCAATGAGAAGTAACTTATTTTTCTCAACTGCAACAGGAAGTAACCCATTTCCCTCAACTGCAACCGGAGGTAACCCATTTTCCTTGACTGCTAAAGTGAATCTATCATTCCAAACGTACTGCATCTTCAAAAGCAAGCCATTCCGTGAAGTATCACTGTTGTACGATGCGTCTATAGTGTGGCATCACTTCATGTTCCTGTGTATGCAGGGCAAACTGCAGGGCGACAAGTACTGGGAATTCAAAAGCGAGCAACTCCTTCCTACTCTCTCGGAATGTGTCCTCTACTTCCTGCAGAGGATGATAAAACAAAATGATCAATTTACCGAGCTAGCATTAGCCCTAAATAAGTTTGTTTGGTTGCCCTCCTCCTCTGCCCCTAAAACAAAGTTTTATTTTAATTTTCAAAAATCCCTACGCTTTGTTAAAATCCCATGGAGCCTACCGCCCACAAGAGCTTGAAAATACAAAGTTGTCCTGCCTGTTTGTAACAAGTGTGTCAGGCAAGGGACAGACAATCCCAAGTCACACAAAAAGCATCAGTGATATATAAACACTGAGCAAAATAAAAGGAACCAACAATCTGAAAAAGAAGTGAATTGTTTTATATTTGTTCTTGATACTTAATCTTGAGGGAGGAATTCCATCTGCCCCTCCCTTATAATTTTCCACAAGAAAAAGCAAACAAACAATTTTTTTAGGCCTCATGATTGGTCAAATATGAAAGTAAAATATCCTATTCCATCAATATGAAGCACTTGCATATTACAGGAATAAAAAAAAGGGCTACAACCAAAATCAAAATTATTTTCAACTTGAGAAAGTTCTTCAATTAATTGGTAAGAATTTGAGCAAGAATCTAAGTATTTAGCAAGAATCAGAGTTTCAGGTTCATTTTGCTACATGTAAATGGCATCATTTCACTTACTTCTATTATGAAATTACTTCTTTTGGGAATTTTCTGAAAGAAATTGTGTCTACTTCCTACCATTTTCAAAAATTTCAAGCAATAATTATCACAAATGGCCAGTTTTTTTCAATGAGCAAGTTAGTTGATTGACAGCTTTTTAACCAATCACCGCACGAATTTGCCTAGCAACAAAATCTGTGTAACTAAGTGGGGCAAAAATCCTAACGGCGTACGCTAATACAGTCAATGCAATATACTACACAAAACAAATTTCTGCACACACACAATGAGTGAAGACAAAATAGTAAACAAAATCTGTGACTACGAGCTTTGTAAATCCGATTCCTGTTACCCAAAACAGTTATCAAACGGAATTTTGTTTAGTCCCTTTGCTAAAATCTCTAAATGTCCTGAGAAGTGTTCATAGATAAATTAAAGCTTGCGGCAGGCCACATAAAGATCTAAATGGACATGCATGATTGCAGATTTGATATTTGTTTGCCCCCACCTACTTACCGCATTGCTATGGTGGGTGTGGCATTTTTCTGTACTCAGAAAGTCAATTCAAACTGATAGCATAAAAATAAAAGAATAAATGAGCATTTCTAATAATGTCATACAGGGGTAAGTAGATATACTTTCCATCATGACAAGTTTATCAATGAAGAAGGGGGTAGTTTAGGTACTTCCCATCCCTTTCTCAACAGATAAGGTTATATGCAGATGTCCACAGCCATTTGAAAACCAGTTGTAAAGCACTAGGTAATGAAGACCCACCAAGGATTGTACCTAAGACCTCTAGCACGCCAGGCTGATGCTATGACTGGCTGGCTCTGTGTTAGAGCATCCACCTTCTGAGCCAGTAGGCCCGGGTTCGATACTGTGTCAGATCATATCAGAGACTTTCAAAATGGCATCTGCTGCATCCTAATCTGGCGATCGACATTTCAAGGATAAAGCAAGGTAATAATTACATGTTGTTGGGGTTGTTGCATTGTTGTGATTGCACTGGGGCATTGCCCAGCCCAGCGTAGTCCCCAGGGACTTGAGTTCAGTTTTGGTGTATGGATGATTGATTGATTGATTGTAAGTGCTGTGGTACTTTGGTGAATAGCGCATCTAGATGCCGTGAAGTGATTAATGAATTAATTAGACCACTGAGGTTTCTTTCATGGTGGCATTCTAACTTGCATCATCTCATGCTGTTGTCACAATAGTTTAGCTTACCTTTATAAGGTTTTGCAGCTCTGTACCTTTAATGTCATTCAACTTTGCAGCAAGCACCAAACAAACCCCTGTAGAAAAAATGGAACATCAAATCAATCAAATGATAGTAATCATCCTAAAGGCCAGTTATCGTGCATTACGGACGGTAAAATAGATTTTTATTCGTGTGTTTTGATTGGTCGAATACCACATAGATCAGGTTACACCTACACAGATGAGCAAATCAGTAAATGTCTCGGATCAAATTACTGTGTGCTGGAATGAAATGTACCCGCCACAATAAAATCAGAACAAATGGCCTTTAATTTTTGTTTGCTTGTTAGTTTAACAGTACTTTTAACAGTTATAAGTCATATGTGGCAAGAGGTTATTTATGAATGGTTCAATGCCCAGTCTGAGCACAAGGACAAGCATCAATCTAGTGGCAGTGCCATGGGGCTACAGTAAATGATGATGCTAAGATTAAATGTTAGAAACCAGAAGAGACATGTAGAGAAATGTAAGGGGGTAATATACGGACCAGCTAGTGGTTCCACTGTGAAGATTGAAAGGTCAGGCTGGTCCAGCGATAAAGACCGGCTCAAGAGGACAGTGGGGGAGAGATATTGCTAATCATCATAATTATGTTGGTTACAAAATGCGGTATCTGTTTAAGTACAAAGAGAATCAACTTATGTTCAAGACATTGATTTGCTTCTGATTGAAGCACAGTGGTTTGTAGGTCTTCAATTTTGTCAGTGGACTGCTCCTTTTGGGAACATCCATAAAACAGGGAATGAGAAGAAGAGGTGGTGCATGGGTAGGAATGTCAGATTGCTTTGACCACAAAATATATATCTCAGGTAAACAAAATCTTCATCTTCATTTAAAAATCATTTACTGAAGTCGGTGGATTCAATTTTATATTCAACAGAAAGAATCCTGAACGGAATAGGCTGTCACTCATATCAAAGGCACCTATAGTCAGTCTCAGAGTTAAAAGATAATCATGGTCTAAGAATTGTTACTATATGCAATTGCTGTGATGTATGAAAGCGAAAACAGGTCAAAATCTTTAATGTAATTCTTAAAATTTCTGAGCTAAATTTCAAGTCACTAAAAATCAGACTTGTTTTCTCCTGTTATATTGTGACTTTTGGTCATGGTCGAATTCAACTGCTCCCATTCAAATGACATTAGTGAAGGATTGAAAAACAGTAAGCTAACATGAAGAAGTTCATAGTTTTTTCTTTATTATGTCATAAAATTTAAATATACCTGGCCGTGCATAATTTATTAAAGCCTTTAAATTCAAAATGCTGTAAAATTGTCCATTTTTAAGTGATTTTAATTTTGCTATTTTCATTGTTAATAATTAAACTGAGTATTTTACATCTCTTGCTAAATTCCCTTCCAGCCAATGCTTTATACAGATGTCCAAGGCAGTTTAATAAAGCAGTTGTGAAGCACTGGTAAATGATGGCCCACCAGGGATTGGACCCATGACCACTAGCATGCCAGGCAGATGATATGACTGCTAGACCATGGATAACTTCCTTTTTCTTTCCATTTAAGCTTAAGTTGTTGCTAGATCCATAGATCTTTATTTAACTAAACAAGACTGCATCATTGTGTACCTTGCCTATCAACGTTCAAAACAGTAGTCCAGTGATTGGTCACTACCCACCTGCTAATAGCTTTCTGTTCCCTTTGCTGACTTTTTCGTACAGCACCAGTTTTTCAAAGAAGACATAGCTCTGAGCCAGGAGTCCCGCTTCCAGCTCGCACACCTCCATGGCAATCTTCTTCATTTCCTTTTTGATACTGTTGAGAAAAGAAGAAATACAAGCATTATACAAAATATTCTATTGTCGATTATAAACATTTGCATAATTTGAATAGTGCTATCTGCTATACCATTGGTTGAAATTTTGTAACTAAAACCATCACTTAGGCTAAAGAACCTTTTAGGATTACTTCAGGGGTCAAGCAAGTCAATCTTATATAAAAGAGGACTTCAACAGAAACAAAATGGTAGAGAAAGTATTCAAAAATCTTATTCCGATAAGGAGATATTAAAGGATTGGTTCAGAGGTCAAACAAGTCCAATCTTATATAAAAGAGATTTTGAAATAAAAAAAAGAAACAAAAATAGTGAAAAGCATTCAAAAAATCTTATTCAAAAGAAACAAAATAGTGAGATATCTAAGTTTAAAGTTTGGTATTATTTGTGTAGAAATGACTGAAATCAGACTTTGTGATGTCATAGCCTCAAATTCCTCAAAGTTTTGATGTATTCTATCATATTTTGTCCTGCAATTTTAAGGCTTAAAACCAATGGATATGTCAAAAAGTAGTAAAACTGAATCTAGTAAGGGTATTTATAATATACCACCTGAAGAAAGTTTGAAAAAGTAATTTAAATAGTAAAAATTCAAATAAACTTTCTTTCAAATACATTAATAATTGTTAAGAATGTGAGGATGAAGATGTCAACTTTCTAAAGTAGACTTACTACACCAGTCATTTCTATGCAATAAGACATATCTTTTAATTTGACTATCTCCATAATGAAAAAGATTTTTTTGAACACTTTCTTTACCATTTTGTTTCTTTTGAGGTCTTTTTCATATAAGAAGATAGATTTTTCTGAACACTTTCTTTACCATTTTGTTTCTTTTGAGGTCTTTTTCATATAAGACAGACTAGACCACTGAACTAATCCTTTAAAATCTATTCATTGAACCTGTTTAATTTAAATAGTGGGAAATCTGCAATACCATTGGTTGCAACTAAAAACATCACTTACACTAAAGGACCTTAAACTTTCTTCGCTAAACCTGTTTTGGAAGAAAATTTTGACTTGTGCCTGATCAAAGTTTGATTAATGTTAATTTACACTGAATTTATGACGTATGACTGGGTGGACACCTTAAAACCTGATGTAATTGGTTAATCTTCATTTCTATATTCCAGTCACTGTGATTATGGGAAAAAATATCAGCACTCTCTAGAGCGCATACCTCCGCCTCGTTGTAAGTCCAACATGCCTAGAATAATTGTAGAGTTCATTTGATCCCCATACCCACTATAATCTACCTCAGAAATCCTAGACCCACCAAGCTTCATCCCCAAGGTTGAATCTGTAATAAACATTTGCATTCTGAACACTTGAAGATTATCTTCTGACCAGGGTTGGCGCTAGGGTCGAAAATTAGAGAGGGATTGTCCCTCTTTTACCAGAGCAATAAGGGATTGAAAAAATAGAGGGAGTATTTCCATTATGAAAAATATCTGTATGTGAGTTGTTAAAACTTAGTCAAAGTTTCTTGTCCCATGCCCATTTACTCCTGTAACTAATACCATATATGGGCATGCTATATTTCGCAGGACTTTGCACCCAAGGCCGCTTACTATACTGCAAATGCACTGTATATACTATACTGTACACAGTACATGACACATGCTCTCGATCAGCTAACTCTGATCCGACTGTCATGTTATGCAACTTATTACCATACTCTACATTGAAACATTTTCGCATTATGTACGTTATTAAATTAATATTTGGTCTTATTGCTTAGATAATCATTAATGGATTGTAAGGGTGCAATGGCAATTGTTGCAGAGGGGTTGGGGGAGCCAATAAGGTGGGAGTGAGTGAGGTGGGTGTGACCTATTCTAAGACGGGTAATATGAATGTTGTCGATACGAGAAAGGTTGTTGATGGTGGGTTTGATCGGAATTGTGGGCTGGATGACATGGGGTTTGTTATCAATTTGGGAGTTCCATGAGGTTTGCCAGCGGTCACGAACAAGGGAAGCAATAAGCGGTTTGATGTCAGAGAGGGTTTTGGGAAAAGGGGTAGGGAGGAGGTTGAGGGCAAGCTTAGCGGCTGCATCATGCCTGTCATTGCCAGGGATGCCAACATGGCTGGGTATCCAGACGAAAGAACACTTTTCCTGCAGAGGGTGGGCGAAAGGAGATTCTGGAGGAGGAGGTGGGATGTGAGGTTATCCCATTTAAGATTGAGTAAAGAAGTAAGAACAGCCTTTGAGTCGGAAAAAATGGCAAAGTGGCTCAGCGGAGAGTACTCAATAAGGTCGAGGGCGAGAAGAATGGCCTTAGACTTGGCTGAAAAGATGGATGAGTAGTCGGGAAGTCTGCTACTGAGAGTGATGTCTTGGATGACGGCAGCAGCAGCTGTCTTGTTGCCTTCCTTGGAGCCTTCAGTATAGATGGGGGTGTAATTTAAGAGTTGGTCTTTGACTTGGTTGTAGAGATTGATGAAAAGGTTAGGGTGGGTTTGAGTTTTGTGATGAGTGGAGAGGCCCAGGTGGACAAAAGGGAGGGGGGTGGCCCAAGGAGGAAAAGTGGGCCAGGAGAAGGTGCCGAGAGTAGCAGGGTTGATACCGAGATGGAACAGGTCTGATTTAATGCGTAAGCTGAAGGGAGGGGATAGGGTTTTAGTCCTATCGAAGAGGGTGGAGAAATTGGGGTACCTAATGAGGTTGTAAACAGGGTTCTAGGTGTTGGTAAGGACTCTAAAAAGCATAGGAGAGGCTAAGCTTTCTACACCTAAGTAGAAAGGGAGGTTCGTTGGCTTCAACATGAAGGCTGGTTTCTTCAGGTGGTATATTATAAAAATCCTTCCTAGATTCAGTTTTATTAATTTTTTGACATATCCCATGGTTTTTAAGCCACAAAGTCGCAGGACAAAATATGATAGAATACATAAAGACTATGAGGAATCTGAAAATATGACATCACAACTAATCTGATTTCAGTCATTTCTACACAAATGATACCAAAATTTAAACTTAGCTATCTCCTTAACGAAATACGATTTTTAAATGCTTTCTGCACTATTTTGTTTATGTTGAAGTCTTCTTTCATATAAGATATAAGACAGACTTGCTGGACCCCTGAATTAATTCTTAAATAACTCCTTAACGGATTAAGATTTTTGAATGCTTTCTTCTCTATTTTGTTTCTGTTGAACTAATCCTTTAAGCCAATGAGACACCACACCTCAAATGTGACAAACAATATCAAAATTTGTTTACCTTCTTAATTTACTGAGTGTAAGATCTATCCGTGGGTACCTCTCCTTGAACTTTTGATTGATCTCTCGCTTCAGCTCCGATGGTTTGGCGTAATCTATGATAGAAACCTGTCCACAAAAACAAAAACAAAAAGTGTTATATTTATCGTTTTTTGGTGATACGGTCTAATTAAATGGTGCAAAAATGTTTATTCTACAGTAACGAATGATTCAAAAGTACAATGCTACAATTAATTCTTTTAACAGCAAGTTCTATGATGAATGGGAGGCATGGAAATTTCTTTGAAGTAATGTCCTGAAGTCAGACATCACTTCTTTGCCCCCTTTTACTTTGTTCTTTGGTGACCATTAATTACATGTTAACTTGTTAAGTAAATTAAGTAATAATAAGAGTATCTATATCTAATTAACTGCTGTATTATTTTTGCAATATTGTGCATTATATTGTAACAATTTGCAGATTATTGTAAAAGAATGTATATTTTTATTTGTAAATATGAGAACAATAAATATTGAATGGACAAAAAAGTTTAAATATAAAGTATTGTTATACAACAACAATTATATGGTTAAGATCTAGGTCATTCCATAGGACCAGAGCCCATCAACTCCTCATCTCAGATTTTTGAAGCATTATTCAATAATCAAACTAACAACTTGTAAAACAGAACTCCCAACAGAAACAAAATGCTGAAGAAAGCATTCAAAAATCTTATTCGTTGAGGAGATACTGAAGCTCTGTAAAAATCAGTAGTGTAGTAAGTCTACTATGGAAAGTTGGCATCATCATCCTCACATTCTTAATAATTAATTGATAATGTATTTTAAAGAAATGGTGTAATTCATACAGAAAACATTTCTCCATCGCAATATCATGATTATTTAGCTTTCTGCAACTGCAGAAGAAGATTGAGTAAAAACAAGTTGTTCACGAACCATGTAAGATTCGAATGTGAAGAGTTTTTATGTTTTCCTGCAATGAGTTCAGGATCGTCCAGCTGATTCGGATCATACTCTGGTATGGAGCCCAGTTGCTCTGCGAGATCACCCTCTGCAAGAAAAGAAAAGAAAAATATTTAAGGGTTCATGCATGCACGACAAGCTTTTCCGACAGTCCCTTTGCCGTGGGACAATGTACAGGTTTGACTTCTTTAGCGGACAAGGCAATAGTAGAGTTTGTGGGGGATAATCAACTGTACATTAATAATAATAATAATGAATATTTCTACAGCGCCGGTGGTCGCCATAAACAGATGCTCATAACGCTTTAAACAAACAACACAAGAACATAAAATACCTATGATACACATCAAATAACAAACAATAGAACAAACTAAAGTATTGCACAAAGAGTCATTGTTTATGAGTGTCCATCATCAAATACTTTTGGAGACTTTTTTTTTTAAAGAGACCAGAGACACAAAATTTAAAATATTGTGGAAGTCTAATCCAAAGATGAGGTGCAGCATAAGTAAAAGATCTCTGGGCCCCATATCCTTTTGAGAAAAAAATTTCAACAAAGAGTGACTTGTCATTGGAGTGAATAAACTGCTGTCTTGGTATCTGTGGAACAAGAACCTCAGAAAGATACAAAGGAGCAGTGTTTTGAGTACAACGATAAGTGAGACATAATATTTTGAAAATGATTTTATCTTTTGATTGGCAACCAGTGCAGGGATCGTAATACTGGTGAAATTATCCAGTGGAAAAGGGACAAAGGGAACGCTGTAAGTCCAAGAACCCTGTTCATGCATATCTTTCATATTTGAATTAAGGAAAAATAAAATAAACAAACAATCTAACCAGAACCAAAAGGTTTGTAGTTCGATGCTTTTTTTCATGCTCATTGATTTTGTATTAACTGTTAATGTCATTGCTTATCATAATATATTTGACATGACATGAATCGTTTTTGAGATGCCATGCTTATAAGCTCTTTTCAACAAAATCATGCTAAGCCCTGCCCACTATGCATATGAATAAAATTCAACATTTTTGTACCATGAACATGTACACACAAGCTAACAACATAAATACACCAAATATGATACAAAGCAGACATGTGGTTGTTAAAATATGAGCCATTTCAAGATATTTACATTAAATCCCACCTACTAATTAATATGCCTGACATCACCAACAAAATCAATCGGGCATATCTACGGACCAAAGGCTATCTGTGTACCACACATGACATGAATCCGTGTATCGTTCTTAAGATATCGTGCTTACAAGCTTGCTGTCACACATCGGAAACAAAAAAGTATTACACACTGAATGAAATAAAGTGACAAAAGTAACTTCCCTATCAAAAGTAGAACCTAAATATAACAATTTTACATCGTCCATTTGTTATTGGACAATGTACAATGCAAATTAAGAGTCTCTCCTCTCGTCCAATCACATTGCAGAAAACAACCTACATGTACATGAATTACAGATAGTTCTACCTTTGTAAACCCCATTCTACAAAGAAAGTAAGACACGGTCCAGGCTATACATACATGAACAGTTTACTGTTCACACATACAATGTGACTGCATAGGTTCCTGATGCTATTAGCATCAGAACCAAAAAAAGAATTACACACTAAATGAAATAAAGCAAAGTGACAAAAGTAACTTCCCTAGAACCTTTTATAATATAACAATTTTACATCATCCGTTTTGTTATTGGACAATGTACAATGCAAATTAGGAGTCTCTCCTCTCGTCCAATCACATTGCAGAAAACAAACCTACATGTAAATGAATTACAGACAGTTCTACCTTTGTAAACCCCATTTTACAAAGAAAGTAAAATTACAGTCACAAATTGATCTTTTGAACAAACAGTGTGGATGTGTTTTTATTGATTGGTTCCTAATTGTAGGTGCATAAATGCTCCATGAAAAAAATGTACTCATGTATATGAGATAATACTATGTATCAAGTACATAAACAATAATATAGGTACTTCTAATACTTGATATAACAACAAATCTGGGTGTTTAACTCATAAAGTATGTTATAAACAAAGTTTCATCAACATCAATTAAAAAATTCCATTTCACAGCATTTTGAATTTAAAGGCATCATTATAATACATAGTCTGTGATATCAGAAAGAGACATAATAATTTACTTATGTTAAAGGATTAGTTCAGTGGACAAGCAAGTTTATTTTATACAAAATGGACCTCAAAAGAAACAAAATGGTGAAGAAACTACTTCAATACCTTGTCCGTTAACGAGAAATTCAAGTTTAAAGCTCCGTCTTATCTATGTGAAATGACTGGTGTGGTAAGTTTACTATGAAAGGTTTGCGCACTCATTTTCACATTCTTAACAATTGTTAATGCATTTGAAAGAAAATCGATTCAACTGCCTTACTATTTGAATTATTTTGCCTAAAGCTTTCTTTAGATGGTAATTATAATTACCCTCATAAGATTCTGTTTTACTACTTTCCCTGACATAGCCAATGGTTTTCAAGCCACAAAATCGCAGGACAAAATATAATAAAATACATGAATACATTGGGAAATCTGAGGCTGTGATGTCACAACTAGTCTGATTTCAGTCGTTTCTACATAAATGATACCAAACTTTCAACTTTAAATACCTCCTTAATTTAATAAGATTTGTGAATGCTTTCTTCACCATTTTGTTTCTTTTGAAGTCCTCTTTCATATCAAAAGGACTTGCTGACCCCCGAACTAATCCTTGAAAGGAATATTCCCATGTTTATTCGTAACCTTTCATAAGAAAAATAAATAAAATTACAAACAATTTGGTACACAAATCATGGTGATATTTTATTCCTACCAAGAGATATTCAAATTTTAAAGTTCACAAAAAATGCCAACAAACGAATAGGTTTGTTTGATGAGGTCTTAACGGCACCACGACAACGAAGGTCAAATTGTGCCTGAGAGGTCAGATCTTTAGAGGTAGTAAGGAAAGAGACCAGGGGAAGAATGAGAGAAATTCAAGAACAAAAGCCAGAAAGCTGCGATCGAGAGAGGAGGTGCATGGGAAAAACTAAAAACAGAGTAGAGAGGGGTGGAAGAGGAGGATTAAATATGGTTGTAGAGGGATGCATGCTGAAGGAAGGAGACTATTTTATCTGGAGGATTTTTTGGAAGATCTCAGCAATTGAGTTGTGGGAGCGAGAGAAGCTCTGGGAAGGTTGTACAGGGGGCAAGCAAGGAGAACGTGTTGGATTGTAAGGATGCAGTGGCAATTGTTACAGAGGGGTTGGGGGAACCAATAAGGAGGTGGGAGTGAGTGAGGTGGGTGTGACCAATTCTAAGGCGGGTAATATGAAGCGTTGTCGATACGCGAAAGGTTGTTGATGGTGGATTTGATCGGGATTGTGGGCTGGATAACATGGAGTTTGTTATCAATTTGGAAGTTCCATAAGGTTTGCCAGCGGTCACGAACAAGAGAAGCGATAAAGCGGTTTGATGTCAGAGAGGATTTGGGAAAAGGGGAAGGGAGGAGGTTAAGGGCAAGCTTAGCGGCTGTATCAGCCCTGTCATTGCCAGGGATGCCAACATGGCTGGGTATCCAGAAGAAAAGAACACTTTTCCTGCAGAGGGTGGGAGAAAAGAGTTTCGGAGGAGGAGGTGGCAGGTGAGGTTATCCCATTTAAGATTGAGTAATGAAGTAAGAACAGCCTTAGAGTCAGAGAAAATGGCAAAGTGACTAAGAGGAGAGTACTCAATAAAGTTGAGGGCGAGGAGAATGGCCTTAGCCTCGGCTGAAAAGATGGATGAGTGGTCAGGAAGTCTGCTACTGAGGGTGATGTCTTGGATGATGGCAGCAGCAGCTGTCTTGTTGCCTTCCTTGGAGCCATCAGTATAGATAGAGGTGTAATTTGAGAGTTGGTCTTTGATTTGGTTGTGGAGATTGATGAAGAGATTAGGGTGAGTTTGAGTTTTGTTATAAGTGGAGAGGTCTAGGTGGACAGAAGGAAGGGGGGGGGCCCAAGGCGGAAAAGTGGGCCAGGAATAGGTGCCGAGAGTGGCGGGGTTGATGCCAAGTTGAAAGAGGTCTGATTTAATGCGTAAGCTGAAGGGGGCGATAGAGTTTTAGTCCTATCAAAGGGAGGAGAAATTGGGGTACCTAATGAGGTTGTAAACAGGGTTCTGAGTGTTGGTGAGGACTCTAAAAGCATAGGAGAGGCTAAGCTTTTTACATCTAAGTAGAAAGGGGGTTGGCTTCAACATGAAGGCTAGTGATTGGGGAGGTCCTGTAGGCTCTAGACAAAGCCTGAGGGCTTCATTTTGGATGGTGTTAATGTGGTTGAGGTATGAGTTGTGAGCGACACAGTAAACAATATTGCCATAGTCAAGCTTGGCACGAATGGTGAGCCTGAAAATTTTGAGGAGAGCATAGCGGTTCGCTCCCCAAGTAGTGTTGGAGAGCAGTCGGAGGAGGTTGAGGGAGCTATTGCATTTTAGTTTCAGGTTGGTGATGTGTGGCTTGTAGGTGAGCTTGGGGTCTAGAGTTAGACCAAGGAACTTTGTGTTTTCAACTTTAGGGATGCGATTCCCATTGAGCACAAAGTTGGGTTGGGGTGGAGGTTGTTGAAATGACAAAAGTGCATGCAGACTGTCTTGTCTTTGGAGAATCTAAAACCGTTATTGTTGCTCCAGACTTGCAGCTGATTGAGGCTGGTTTGAAGCCTATTTTCAACAATAGGAAAGCTAGGGAGGAGTAGAAGATGGTGAAGTCATCCACGTAGAGGGTAAGTTTGATGCTGGGGCCAAGGTCATTCCCGATGTCATTAATGCTCAGGTTGAAGAGAGTGGGGAGAGGATGCTGCCTTGGGGGACGCCCTCTTCTTGGGGTGGCTTGGAGAGGGTGTGGCCAATACGAACTTGGAACTGCCTGGGTGAGAGGAAGTTTTGAATAAAGATGGGGAGGTGGCCTCTGAGGCCAATGGTGTGAAGTTTCCGGGTAATGCCGTATTTCCAAGTAGTGTCGAAAGCTTTCTCGAGGTCAAAAAATATGGCAATGAGGTGTTCCTTTTTGCAAAGGATTCCCGGATAGCGGTGTCGGCGTAATTAACTGGTCTAGGGTATTGCGACGTTTTGGAAGCCGCTTTGGTGAGGAGAGAGGATTCTGTTGGTCTCGAGGAACCAGTTTAGTCTCTGATTAATGATCTTTTCCATAATTTTACAGAGACAGCAAGTAAGGGCGATGGGTCGGTAGCTGGTGGGGTCGGTGCGAATAGGAAAAGGCTCAGTATGACATCACAGCAACACATTCTCCCACAAAGTAGATGTATTTTATTAAAATCTATCATCCCTTTTTATTAGTAAAACCTGCTAGAAAAATAAATTTAAGAAAGTTAGGTATTCTTATACATTACCAAATATACCCTACTTCAATAACTTTTGGAAAATTGTTTCTAATCATACAGAAACAACCAATTAACATTCAAAGAAATACATAAAAACATTTACAATGGAATTGTCTCTATGACGTCATCAAACACAAATAAATCACACTGTGCAAAAAACTTTAAAATGCAATCTTCTGAACGGAATACGATATCAACCTGATTTTTGTACCAAATTGGATCTAGAAGTATGCAGCCTTTTAAAAATAAAATTAGAAAAAAAACCCATAGGAATATTCCTTTAACATTGAGTTTTTTCATTCCTTCTTTAAAATTCTTTAAATGGGAGCAGCTGAATATGGCCAAAACGTTTTGAATCTCCATCATAACCTCAATCAAAATTTAGCAGAAAAATCAGTTTGGTGATATTCAGTGACTGAAATTTAGGACAAGCGATTTTGAACTGCTTTTTCTTTCAGAATTCGCATACTACTACTATGCAAATTCTTAAAACTTGATAAGACATTAGTTGGAAACTACAAGTGTTTTCATTGTAAGTTCAAGACTATTCTGTTCAAAATTAACATTTTTTGGTGAATATAACATCTCTACCTGTCTATATATCATATATCATATAAACAATAACATTGCTGTAATGCATGGTATGTGATAACGTGGTTCAGGCCATTCCAAAGTCTGTCACATACGGTAAGAGGAATGGCCCAACAGCACACTCCGAAGTCTTCCAGGGACCTACTAGGGCCTTCCACTGTCTGTCGCATTAACGGGCTGGAGAATAGCCCTAACAGACCCCTAAGGTCTTCCAGGGATCAGCTGGGGTCATTCAGCTGTCTCTCACACATAACAGGCTGGAGAATGTCCCTAGCACATGCCTAAGGTCTCTGCTAGGACCATTCCACTGTCTGTCACTCGTAACAGGCTGGAGAATGGCCCTAGCACACCTAATGTCTCCATGGCCATTCTGCCATCTGTCACATGTAACGGGCTAGAGAATGGCCTTACTAAAGATATACATTTTCTGAGGTAACCTTTTCTAACCACATAACCTTGATATAATCATATCAAAACTTCTCTATGTTTTCTGGCAACAAACTAATTGACTCTCACCTTCCTTCAACTTTTCTCTTTGTGGTTGTATCTGTTTTATCAGCAACATTGGGTTCTTCGTGAACATTCCTTGAGGTGTACCAGTATCTACCACGTACCTTCTTTGGAATGTCGGAACCAACATGTGGCTGTATGAGACGGTCTGTATGGAATGGTAGGAGAAAGAATGAGAGGTTGTCTTTTTGGAATACAATAAGACGCTATTTAAAATGTACAGGTAGGTACATTGGATATTTTACATCCCTTTCTCAAGAGCTGAGGTAATGTAGAGATGTCTACAAGCCTAGTGCTGTTGATTTGCGATTAATTAACTAAACGTTTAATTGCCAAAATTTACGACGTTTAGCGATTAATTGCAAAATAGCTTCACCCAAAAATCGGTGATTTTTTTTTTTCAGTGGCCCAAACATACCATGCATTTTTGGACCACAAATAGGCCAAGAATCTCACCAAAACCAAATATCATGTCTTAAAATTACCTGTTAGGCTAATAAAACTACCTGAAAATAAAGATCCTTGGTTTAGATGACATTCAAGAAGGTGTAGAAAAAAAGCAATCCATAAAAAATGTTGCCGGTTTCTGGCAGTCTTAAGTTCCACCTGGTCTTCACAAAATAATTGATGTACAGACTGTACCCCAGTACAGAATTGGCTAAGATGTGTAAAATCTTTCAGGTGAATTTTTAAAGTTTTTATGATCTTTTTCAGTGTTGCTAATTGTCACTGTACTAAGCCACCCATAGTATTTTCACGATTAATCGCTTTAAAGTTTTAACTAGATGTTTTTAAAGAGTTGCGTGCGATTAATCACTAATCGTCAATAGTACTACTACAGCCTTTTGATAAACCAGTTGTGAAGCACTGGTGAATGAAGACCCATTAAGAATTGAACCTGGGACCTCTAGCTTGCCGAGCTGATGCTATGATCACAAACCACGGAGGTCTCAAGGTGTATTACACTCACAAAGGAGAATATCTGTCAGAGTGAGAAAGACTTACTACCTCTGGATGCATTAATACTGTCTCAAGATATCTGTTCTTCTTTTCTCAACTTCCCTATATTCAAATTATCTGTTTCTACCTTGTCTGTCCAAACTGTATTTAAAATTGAACTTTTAATCATCAAGCACAAATTATGATCCAACAATGACTCTCAAACATAAACGCACCAGAGCAGAAAAGAGTCCAAAAAGTATGAAAATCGAAAAAAAGGTCGCCTGCATAATTTGTCAGCAAGCTGACAATTTTCACACCTAAATTTTGGGAAAAGTCAAAAAAACATTTCACATTTATATCATATTCCAGTAAACTCTTTCTACCTTCCCCCCACTTTAAAGCCTCTAGTGAGGGTACATAGAGCATTCAACTTCAAAAGGCTGAGATATACAGAAGCTGAACAAAGCTTCCCAAACAAGGAATCTTCCTTAAAATAAGATACACACTCAGCTCAGAACTTAAACTATTCATATACATGTCCTTCAACTGTTGCAAAAGTAGATCTCCAGGATCATTCACTGTATGCTTCAATTCTATTCCGTGTAAAGACATGAAACATTTCACTCTCAAATCAGAAGAGATGTTTTATTCGAAAAAATAATATCAAAATTAATTCATACAGACTTCTTGTTTGATATCATGTCATAGCTTCTTTAGTCTATTAGTGTCCATGGGGAAATAAGGCAAAAATCGTTAAGTGATTTCAAGTATAAGTGTCAAGGCCAAATAGCATAAGAAATGTTAAAATTACTAGAAAACGCACTGAGAGTGGAGGAGAAATGATAAGACAATATCTAATACAAATTTGGCCTTGAGAATAAAATTTTGAAAACCGCCAACAGGATAAGACATGAAGTAAACATTGCTTGACAGAGATCGTCCAATGAGGGAAATAGCATGATGGATGAAAATGTTCAAAAAATACTGATTTGTTTAGGGCACATTGAATTCTTTAAGAACTTATAAAACAATTATCCTATTTAATTTTCAAAATGTTTTTCTTAAAGCTTGTTCAGTTCTCAATTTACAGTATGGTTGAATTATATTGTACATTTTTTGGCATATACAAAAATTTACGTGGGATGAGGAAAGCCCAAAACCTTGAGAGTGGGCTTTAAACTATTTGTTTTTTCTTCCTCAAAAAATTGCTTTAAGATGGAATTTTCCAGCCAAATACCAACAGAGGTTATGAATGAACATTTGACCAGGTCAGATGCTTCCCTTCAAACTATCATGGCAGAGGTTGAATTGATTGACCCATAAACATTAAAGGAGCACTAGACCAAAAAATTAGGGAGCTCGTTTTTGCAAATTTCACAGATATATCATCCACAGCATATCGAAAAACTTCATGCCTCTAAAGCCCGCAGACGACATGAGGACAAAGGTCACTTGAATTTTCATATTAACCAGAAAATTGCTATACTGTTGCGTGCCAAGATAAGCATTTGATTTTTTGGGGACCCCCCCTAAAAATGTGCTCCTTTAAAGACCATTTATTGTGTCAATGTGAACGAAAATTTACAATACAATTTTGATTGGTCTAAATATTTGCACATATACTAACAAGCCAATCAATAACCACCATGGAAGTGACATTACTAGTATATATCAAAATTACCGCTAATGCGTGAAGCAATTTTCTTGAGACAAGATTTCCTCTTTAAGAGCATGACAACTGATGTCATCATAATTCTGCATACATCCCGATCAAGCAGGCCCAAAAATTCAAAAAGCAGTAAAATTGTCAATTTGTGACTGCTTTTGATCATTTTTTTTTATCTCATTACCCACATATATACATATATGAGGGGATGAGATATTGTTGTCACTTTGCTATATTGGCACATAACTGCCTATACCTCCTATACTACATGGCCACCCCTTGATATTAGGGAGGATGGTGGGGCCCACCATATGGTGACCTCATATTAGGGTTAAGAGTCATAAGTTTTTGGAACAGGACAAAATTTGGTAATTTTTACGTCTGTCCATGTGTGTGTGTGTGTGTGTGGGTGTGTGCATATGCAACAAATAATTATGCATTGCTTATAACTCACAAACTGTAATGCACACATAAACCAAAATTGTGAACCATTGGTGGACCATTGGTGGATGATGAAAATTGGTAGAATTGGTACCCCTGGCCCAAAACTTTTGTCTCTAAGCTTTTGGGTTACAAAGGTCAAATGAAACAAGTTTTTTGTGATGACTGTATCTTTTGAAGGAATTACTTGGTATCTTTAAAAATTGCATAGGTGGGTAGGGATTAACATTCTAACAAAAGTTTAAAATAATAAGAGGTCAAAGGTCATGGGTCAAAGGTCAATTAAGTGCTTTTTATGCAAACTTTTGCGCCATTTTAAACTAAAAAAATACAAGACCTATACCAACCCTATGTTGTACATGTACCATGATACCATGGTGCATGAATTTGTGTCCGGTAGACTCTGAGGTCAAAAGGTCAAAAAGCTATTGACCACTTTTACCATTTCCCCCTATAGTTATGGAATGGTAAGTGTGATGTGAGCATGAATGGTGGCATACAGTAAAATACGATATGTGTGAAAAATTTCAGAAGTTGTTTTAGTGAGTTGGGTTAAGAGTCAGAGATCAAATATGTGATTTTATATGGTAATTATGTGCTAATTTGTACTTTTTTGTGCCACTTTAAATTCTGAAAATGCAAGACCTATACCAATCCCATGTTGTACCATACCTTGGTACATGAATTTGTGCCCGTAGACTCTGGGGTCAAAAGGTCAAAGAGCTATTGACCACTTTTCACCATTTCCCCCTATAGTTATGGAATGGTAAGTGTGATGTAAGCATGAATGGTGTGATTAGGGTTTAAATGAGAAAATTTTAAGTTGTTTCAGTGATCAGGGTCAAGGGTCAGAGGTGAAACATGTGATTTTAGGGAGTAATTATGTACTAATTTGAACATTTTTGTGCCATTTTAAATTCTGAAAGTGCAAGACCTATACCAATCCTATGTTTGTAACATGATACATGTGGTACATGAACTTGTGTTCCGTAAACTCTGTGGTCAAAAGTTCAAAGGTCACACAGCTAGTGACTTATTTGAACCATTTCCTCCCATAGTTCTGGAATGGTAAAAGTGATCTGAACATGGGTGGTGTCATATAGTAGGGCAAGATAAAATGCAAACAAATTTCAAATGTTTGGTGATTAGGGTCAAAGGTCAAACATGCAATTTTAGGGGTTAATTATGTGGTAATTTGTATAATTTAGTACCACTTTTAAACTCCAAGAGGGCAAGATCTGTACCAACCCTATGTTGTACCATGATACCTTGGTATATGAACTTGTGTCCTGTAAATCTGGGGTGAAGTGGTCAAAGAGCTAGTGACTGCTTTAAGTCAATTCCCCCATAATTTTAAAATGGTAAGTGTGACCAGTGGGTGCGAGTGGTGCGATATGGTAGGGTAAAATAACTGCAAAGATAATTTCTTACTAAATTTAAGTTGGTTCGCTGGTTAAGGTCAAAGTTTAACAATGACTTTAAGGGGTAATTATGAACTAATTTTGGTGCCACTTTTAATTCATAAATACCTGATCTACACCAACCTTAATGTTATACTACGATGCATAAATACATGATCTACACCAACCTTAATGTTATACTACGATGCATAAATACATGATCTACACCAACCTTAATGTTATACTACGATGCATAAATACATGATCTACACCAACCTTAATGTTATACTACGATGCATAAATACATGATCTACACCAACCTTACGTGATCTACACCAACCTTACGTGATCTACACCAACCTTAATGATCTACACCAACCTTACATGATCTACACCAACCTTACATGATCTACACCAACCTTACATGATCTACACCAACCTTACATGATCTACACCAACCTTACATGATCTACACCAACCTTACATGATCTACACCAACCTTACATGATCTACACCAACCTTACATGATCTACACCAACCTTACGTGATCTACACCAACCTTACATGATCTACACCAACCTTAATGATCTACACCAACCTTAATGATCTACACCAACCTTACGTGATCTCACCAACCTTACATGATCTACACCAACCTTACATGATCTACCAACCAAGTCTACACCAACCGTGATCTACACCAACCTTACATGATCTACACCAACCTTACATGATCTACACCAACCTTACATGATCTACACCAACCTTACATGATCTACACCAACCTTACATGATCTACAACAACCTTACATGATCTACAACAACCTTATATGATTTACACCAACCTTAATGTTATACTACGATGCTTTGCTACATAAAATTGTGTCCCACAGATGCTTTGGACCATTTATTGCTTTCTGGTATTTTTCATCATGGATGTGTTAAGGGAAAATAAACACACAAAATAGTTGCCTGAAATTATTTGTATATAAAATTTCAATCATCTACAGTGTACATGGTATTGAAGAGAAATGATTGCCCCAAACACTTCTCATGATCATTCATCATGTTAACCCCTGTGCCATGTTTCACAAATGTAAATCATTCCTTATTGAAGTTATGAACTCAGGTTAAACACTTTCCATTTAAATCTATTGTTATGCAAATCACCTAATTAATAGGTATTCATCAGCTCAGCTTCCCACATCAAGAAAGAGCATAATACATTTGAATGTATATTTTGACGATTCTAGTGATCTAAGCAGAAAAAAAAGGAAAAATTTGATAAAGAAACTAATTTGACCCTATTAATTTCTCCCATGTGGTCTAATGATAAATGCCTTATGGCCTAGGACTCTATGAGTATGACTCTAGTTTTATTGCCATTGGCTCAATTTGTTTGGGCCCAAGTTTCCAAGAACTTCTGTCTGGTTTAAAAGGGCACAGTATGGTTTGCCAAGATGGAGTGATTATTTATTATTTAATACAGTCAATAGGGAAAAAAAAAAAAAGATTATGAATACTTTTGAGTCACCCCAGCCAAAATTACCATATATGTCGGAAACTTTGATCTAATACACAATTGATGGAAAAATTAGCAGTTCAACATCATGCCTAGTGTTATTGACATTGGTATGATGCCCGCTTATTATTTAAGAAATAAACTGCAATTGCGAGCCCATTGATGGGTAATAACTGGCGAGCCTAAATAATTTGGAGAATAATGGGCTCAGCTTCGCCTTCCCCATTATAGTTCAAATTATTTGGGCGAGCCGATTATTACCAACAATGGCAAGCAAGAGCAGTTTATATCTATTCTATCACCAAATATGATTAAAAAAAACTTTGAACAATCTGATCAAATTCAGATAAAGAAACATGGAAATTACATACACAGTACCGCACATGCATCAATTCAGCTTATTTGCATATGACAACACAGAGAGAATGTTGACGGTTGCTAATCCACCAATTTGTACTTTTGTCCAATGAACAAAACTTTATCTCGTAAATGACTCACACTTTCATCAATTTAAAAATTTAATGTAAGCATTTTGCAATATAAAAGCAATATTTCAGAAGAAACACATTCTGGTTTATTCCTGAAGAAAAAATATCTTCTTTGAGAAACAATACACAAAGGTCAAAATTATGTCAGTGTCATGTCACTACACACTCATACCAGCTTTAAACATGTACTGTATAACTGCAGTACGAAGGGTGATTGCTTTGGCTAAAGCACCAGGCTGTGTCCTGTCAAAGTGCGAAGAATACTGGACACTCTTTCAGGCCCAGTTGTTATTGGAACAGCAACTACTGTTTTTTAATATTCTCAACTCCATTTCTTTTTTTGCTTTTTGGGGATTTTAAATACACTTCAAACTAATCTTGCTACTGTTCACTTTACTTGTTTCTTTTCTTTTTTTTGGAAAGAGACTTGTATTATACATTTATGAGAGGTAGCTGAAACATTTAAAGGAATATTCCCATGGTTTTTTGTAAAATTTTATTTAAAAGAGCATACTTCTAGAGCCAATTTGGTATAAAAATCTGGTTGATATCATATTCCGTTCAGGAAATATGGATTTTTAAATATATCCCATTTGCATTTATTTAAATATATCCCATTTGCATTTAAAAGTCTTTGTACAGTATGATGATCTCATGTTTTATGATGTCATAGAGACAATTCCATTGCAAATGTTTATTTCTTTGAACGTTAATTGGTTGTTTCTGTATGATTAGAAGCAATTTTTCTAAAAGTTATTGAAGTAGGGTATATTTGGCAATGTATATAAATACCTAACTTTCATCAATTGATTTTTCTAGCAGGTTTCACTAAAAAAATGGATGATAGATTTTAATGAAATACATCAACTTTGTGGGAGAATGTGTTGCTGTGATGTCATACTGAGCCTTTTCCTATTTGTTTATTGCCATTTTTTGTAAACCTTAAAATGTGAACATCTCCTGGTAAGAATAAAATATCACCATAATTTTTGTACTAAATTGTTTCTAAAATCATTTTTTTTAATGAAAAATTATGAAAAAACATGGGAATATTCCTTTAAATGTCTGAAAAATTCCTTTTTTAAGTATTCAAATGACTATGATATTTTAAACAGGCTATTCAAACTGTTAAAAATGTCATTGTCCTTAGATGTAAGATAACAAAAGAAAACACATGTTTACACCTTGTTTGTTTGTTTGATGAGGGCTTAACACGACAACAAGGGTCAAATTGTGCTTGAGAGGTCAGATCATTCTGAGGTAGGAAGGAAAGGAAACAGGGGAAGAATGAGAGAATTTAAGAACAAAAAGTCAGAAAGCTGTGATCGAGAGAGGAAGTGCATGGGTGAAACAAAAACAAAGTAGAGAGGGGGTGGAAGAGGAGAATTAAATATGGTTGTAGAGGGAAGCATGATGAAGGAAGGAGATAATTTTACCGGAGGATTTTTCTGGAAGAACTCAGCAATTGAGTTGTGGGGAGCGAGGGAAGCTCTGGGAAGATTGTACAGGGGGCTAGCAAGGAGAACGTTATGGATTGTGAGGGTGCAGTGGCAATTGTTGCAGAGGGGTTGGGGGGAGTCAATGAGGAGGTGGGAGTGAGTTAGGTGGGTGTGACCAATTCTAAGACAGGTAATATGAACGTTGTCGATATGAGAGAGGTTGTTGATGGTGGATCTGATCGGAATTGTGGGCTGGATGACATGGAGTTTGTTATCAAATTGGGAGTTCCATGAGGTTTGCCAGCAGTCACGAACAAGGGAAGCGATAAGCGGTTTGATGTCAGAGAGGGTTTTGGGAAAAGGGGTAGGGAGGAGGTTGAGGGCAAGCTTAGTGGCTACATCAGCCCTGTCATCGCCAGGGATGCCAACAGGGCTGGGTGTCCAGAAGAAAAGAACACTTTTCCCGCAGAGGGTGGGAGAAAAGAGTTTCCGGAGGAGGAGGTGGCATGTGAGGTTATCCCATTTAAGATTGAGTAAAGAAGTAAGAACAGCCTTTGAGTCGGAGAAAATGGCAAAGTGGCTGAGTGAAGAGTACTCAATAAAGTTGAAGGCGAAGAGAATGGCCTAAGCCTCGGCTGAAAAGATGGATGAGTAGTCGAGAAGTCTGCTACTGAGGGTGATGTCTTGGATGACGGCAGCAGCAGCTGTCTTGTTGCTTTCCTTGGAGCCATCAGTATAGATGGAGGTGTAGTTTGAGAGTTGGTCTTTACACCTTGAGTCCTTGAACAAAGAATGACACTACTGAGCTTCAAAATATTATTCTTAATCAGAGAATGTTGATACTTCTTGAAATAAAAATGCTGGACAATTTTCAGGAAAGTTCTGACAATTTTAGTGATCTGTATGTTTTCTTAACATGTAATGGGGGAAGAATTAAAATTATAATTTTGATGTGAGAAATGGAATGAAACATAGACAATACACCTTTTATACTAAACCCATTTTACGACAATAAAGTATTTATCTTAAGTGATTCAATTTTCTTTAAAAGAATATTCTAGTAAAACATTTCAGGTTTTTTTTTAGTAAAAAACAGCTGCGTTGGACAGATGTCCAAACAGCTGCAAACTATTTTATCCTTGGAGGTTTCAACTGTACATCCCATCCTAGTTGTTAATTTCCTTTCAAGCCAGATTTTGCTTCAATTACTATTCCGGCCAGTTTCTTTCACGCAATTTTTTCATTGTTACCACTTTCTTTTATGCAAGATATAAAGTGCTATTGAGACCTAGACTTTTTTCAGTTTTTTTGAGGCAAGAAACTTCAAAATACTAGCAATGTTTGTTTAATTAGGTTAAATTTATTGGGGTCGCCTCAAGACAACGAAAGACGAAGACAACACAGACTGATCGCTATGTCTTTTTCTGCTTCGCAGGTGAGACAGAAAAACGAGCATATTTGTCTCCAAGTATCTCCTTTTTGTGGTACAGACCTATCTTACTGATCCTTTTCACATGATACCTTCTGTTGCGGATTAAACACTGGGACTTGTGCAGATGAGAAGCAAAAATGGTTAAATCTTAAATCTACTTGCTCCAATCCACTTAGCTGTAAATGAGTACCAGCACTGATGAGGAGTTTACCTGCAATGGACTGGTGTCCCATCCAAGGGGAGTCATATGCACTCATCCACTTATGCTAAAGAAAACTGGGGATTGGCTTTCAAGGCTCAAGTATGGATTTATTTGAACTTGAAACACATCCCTTATTTATCACATAATACTAACATGTTGGCTATGCTGGTCATCAACTTGAAAACTAGGTTGGGTTATATCATAGAAACCTAAAATGGAACCTGTTGAATTGGACAGCAAACTATGCTACACAGTACAAGGGAATATATATATATATAATAACAATGAAAAAAAGATTTATAAATACTCGGAAACTTTCATTGCCAGCTTGGCATTGTTAACGCCATACTCTGAAACTATCATTGCCAGCTTGGCATTGTTAACCCCATACTCGGGAACTATCATTGCTAGCTTGGCATTTTTAACCCAATACTCGAAACTATCATTGCCAGCTTGGCATTGTTAACCCAATATAAGGAAACTATCTTAGCCAGCTTGGCATTGTTAACCCAATACCCGGAAACTATCATTGCCAGCTTGGCATTGTTAACCCAATATGAGGAAACTAGCATTGCCAGCTTGGCATTGTTAATCCCATACTCGGAAACTATCATTGCCAGCTTGGCATTGTTAACCCAATACTCGGAAACTATTATTGCCGGCTTGGCATTGTTAACCCAATATGAGGAAACTAGAATTGCCAGCTTGGCATTTTTAACCCAATATAAGGAAACTATCATTGCCAGCTTGGCATTGTTAACCCAATATGAGGAAACTATCATTGCCAGCTTGGCATTGTTAACCCAATATAAGGAAACTATCATTGCCAACTTGGCATTGTTAACCCAATATAAGGAAACTATCATTGCCAGCTTGGCATTGTTAACCCAATATGAGGAAACTATCATTGCCAGCTTGGCATTGTTAGCCCCATACTCGGAAACTATCATTGCCTGCTTGGAATTGTTAACCCCATACTCGGAAACTATCATTACCAGCTTGGCATTGTTAATCCCATACTCGGAAACTATCATTGCCAGCTTGGCATTGTTAACCCCATACTCGGGAACTATCATTGCTAGCTTGGCATTTTTAACCCAATACTCGGAAACTATTATTGCCAGCTTGGCATTGTTAATCCCATACTCGGAAACTAGCATTGCCAGTTTGGCATTGTTAACCCGATGCTCGGAAACTATCATTGCCAGCTTGGCATTGTTAACCCAATTTGAGGAAACTAGCATTGCCAGCTTGGCATTGTTAACCCCATATGAAGAAACTATCATTGCCAGCTTGGCATTGTCAACCATATGAGGAAACTATCATTGCCAGCTTGGCATTGTTAACCCAATATAAGGAAACTTACATTGCCAGCTTGGCATTGTTTACCCAATACTCGGAAACTATCATTGCCAGCTTGGATTGTTCACCCAATACTCGAAAACTATCATTGCCAGCTTGGCAGTGTTAACCCAATATGAGGAAATTATCATTGCCAGCTTGGCATTGTTAACCCAATATGCGGAAACTATCATTACCAGCTTGGCATTGTTAACCCAATATGCGGATGTTGATGAGTTTCTTTTCACGGGAGGATCAATACAAACACACAAACAAGAATATATTCACAAGACTCACGGTGCTTCAACGAGTTGAGAAATATGCAAAAGGAATGAATAGCATCTACATGATGGTTTAACCCTTAAATTCCCAGCTTGTTCAAAATGTGACTGCAATTTTTCTGAACTTTTTTTTTCTTCAAAATTAATTTTCACATTTTTTCTTTTGTTTTCTATGACTACAAGTTTGGTTTATGTGAATGCTAAGACAATAAACTTTTCAATAAAAAAGGTTAAATTAAAGAAAATATAAAATATATTTCACAAATTTTAAGCAAAATTTGGTTAATTTTTTTAGCTTGTATTATTTCTAGTAAATAATGAAAATGGAGGATTTTATTTTACATATTTAGCTTGTTTGTGAAATTTTCTTTACAGTAGTACCAACCTTAAAAAAAAAAATACTCAAAGCAAAACATGCAAAAACAATGAAAAAATTAACACAAAATAATCACCCCTGTAATTACTCGCGAAAAAAACAAAGCCGCGTATCCGGTTTGCTTTCGACCTGAGTCCGCTCACTTAAAGTCCCATACCCACACGGCTACACCACGCTGCCTATGAGTAGATTGTTTGTTTGTTTCAAAACTTATAATTCGATGTGGATAAAGAGGGGGTAGTTGCTCTTTTTTATTCAATTGTTAATGGGGAGAATTCGATTCCAATGATATATTTTATATAAGGCAGTTGTATTGCGATCAGGTACTACAATTTTTATCAAAAATTGGTCTCAAAAAGGAACTTTTGCACAAATTTTCCAACAAAAATAGATATTTATGATAGGGGCAGTCAAAATTCGACCGGAATTGGATACATTGA